>JBBBDQ010001889.1:1417500-1847500 GCA_037127315.1 Ascarosepion bandense
TAAAAATATTTTTAACTGCAATCAAAAATATATTTTATATCACTAAAATATCAGTGAAATATCAAATTTTATTTCTAACAAATATCAGAATTTATGTCTAACAAACTTTCTTTCCACATTTATTAAAAAATGTACCAATACATACAACACACTATATATAATTCTATTTTGGGTGTCGTTGACCTAGGTTGTTTTGTTTGCTTGTATATATGTGTTTTTTTGTTCATTTTTATCTTAGTTTATTTTGTATTCTTCAGAAATAAATTGAGTTCTTTTGGTGACTGCCATGTGTATACACTGCTTATATACAAAACATTAAAATTTCCCTTCTCTGATTCCATGTGCCTTTGATTCCAAATATGGTCAGCACATTGAGACCATATTTGTAGTTAATATTATTGAGGGCTAGCTTTTCTTTTTTTTATTCTTAGGGCTTCCATTATTTTATGGATGAGGCTATTATATTTATATTTTCTACTATTATATTTCAAATGGAGTTTGGTAAATTTTTGTGCATGTTTAAATGAGTCCTAATTGAGCTATGGTTGAATATATATAATGTGAGTTGTCTAGATAGGCATGTAATTTGATCAGGAATACATTTCAGGCATTTGAAATCATAAATAATGTTGGTTCTTTATAGTTATGATTTTGCATATGTGTGTTGTTATTTTTTATAAGGTTTAAATTTTTTTGTAATAGATAATTAATTTAATTTTCTTGTTCTGGTCAACTTGGGGTTGTGTATTTCTTTATGATATTTCTAAGAGAAAATTATTCTCATTTATAGTGAACATGTATTTGGCTTTTGTAGAAGATGTTAATGTTACTGTTTTTTTTTCTGTATGTTCAGTATTGCTATTAGTTACTTTAGAAAGAAAAAGTCTAATCTGATGATCAATGAGGCAGTTAGGAAAACCATTGTTAATTAGCATGTGGTCTAAGTTTTTAAGGAAAAGCAGACAAGATGATGAATTTTTGTGTACTCTCTTTAAGAAATCTTTATAACTAAATATCTCAATGGACATTCTCTCTAAAAATTAAAGTGGCAAGAGTTTCTGCATAATGAAGTGATAAATATTTCATGACTGAATTCTATGAAAACATCTAAGAATGGGAGTTAATTTTTTTAAACTAAGTTTATTGGACAGTTGTTTTTAATGTGGTTTTGAGATAATCAATTTCTTGTTTGTTTTTCACTAAATAATGTCAACATAGCAGACATATATATTGGGTCTAGTAACTTTTTAAAATATCATGGGACATGTAGTTGAAGAAGCACAGGCCAAGAGGATTTCCCATGCTAGCACCATAAGTTTGAATGCAGATATTGGCAATATGGTTGTCAAAAGAAGATTTATTTGTGCAGACATCCAATCATTTTTTGAGGATATTTTTTGATGGATGGAGGTGGAATGAAATTATTTTTATACAAAGTTAAGTTGTTTCATCAATGGGTACATTTGTGAATATATTTTTAATGATGAATAATGCTAAAGTACTTTGGCTTGGTTGTATATTTTTTCAGAATTTGAAGGAATTCATGAGTTGACGGGATGCTATAATTGGTAGGTCAATACAGAATAATGATATCATTAAAGAATTTTAACAACTTGTAGATAGGTGTTGGGATCATTAAAATGATGGGTATCCAGTTTTATGTGTTTTTATATTTTCATATAGGTATCCTGGTTGGTAATCTTTGATGATTTTGTTGATTTTCAAGGAACCTACATCAGCATTGCTTGATGCTATAAGTTTATTGATGGATTGCTTTAGGGTCTCCGTGATGTTTTATTTAATTTGGTAAATATAGATCAGTTCTTGATGATATGTTGTAATATTTTATAGTAATTGACTTTGTCTATAATTATATATGTGTCAGGTTTGTTGGTACATCTAATGACAATATTAGAATTGTTTTTAATTTTTTTTAAATTACAAAAACAAACATACTATTGTAACTGTGTTAAACTGGAAGAAGCATATTATGCTTATGCAGGGGGAAAAATTTTAAAACTGCATTCTGTTATCATAGTGACTTTTGTTAATATATATATATATGGCTTCATCAGGTGTATATTGAACAATATTAATAAATTAATATATATAAAGCACAAATATTACCTTTAAACAAACATCTTCCTGGTTTTCCAACTGTTCATGTCTGTGGGAAGTTGTGTGTTAAAATGGCATTATTTTGGTTTTGCTTAACTGCTTTGTCCTGTGTGGTAAAAAAAACAAAAAACAAAACACACACACACACACGCACACACACACACACACACACACACACACACAGTGAAGGCTAGATAACAATAAAGTTGAGGACAACAGTCCAAAAGATGTAGATAGTGTAAATAGAAGTTAAATCTTAAGAATCTTTGGTGAATTAAACTACTGAATATTATTTTAATATTTAAGTTATGTAATGAAGCCCATCACATTTATTTAGTATGACAAATTTTTGAAGTAATGGAAACCTACACATAATTCATTTTCAAATTTGAAATTGTTATCTATGTCATGTGCTTCAAACTTCTTATTTTGATAATATACAAGGAGATACTGAAATGTTCTCATTTCAACTCACTTCCCGAAATTTGATCAAACACCAGAATTTATCTAGGGAAGAGATTTTTGGTCAGACAAAGAACTTTTCAGCATCTCCTCATACATATTTACACAAATATACATGAGAGAACATTTTGATTTCTAACAGCCAACAATTTGATTATTTAGTGAAAGCAGATAACTTTAAAATTTCTGGTCCTTAAATTTCACAAATCCACAAATATATGAAAAAGGAAGATTTGTTTCAATATTAACTAAAAATAATATGAATATATTTTTTTTCTTCAGGAGTAAAGTTGGGTGTGAAACTTGTAGTTTATCTCAGTGCAGATGCTCTCTGCAAAAAAGTTCACGTACTAATAAGATACAAATAATATATAAAGCATAAAGAATTTTCATGCTAAAAAATGACAGAAGAAAATATTGTAATGTCTTGAATTTACTGTTCTTTTTGCACTTATTAATAAGAGCTTTTGATTCTAGAATCTACTAAATACATGTAGTTTAAAAATCAAACAAATACTGTCTGTTATTCTACTTCTCTGAAACTTCTATAAACATTTCACTTCAACTAAAGATAATGGAATGATAAAGTCTCTAAAAACATCTTTAATGTTTATTCTGTACATCATGCAAGCTTGTTTAATATCTTTTAATAAAATCAGATTTACAAATAAAATTCCCATAATGTTCAAACTGAATACTTGGTCATAACTGATCAAACTTGCTTCACTTCTAGAGACTGTGAACAATGACTACTGTTGTTCCTGCTAGTAAAAACTAAATGAGAAATCACAGAAAAAAATTTAAAAGTGCAAGTTAAATATAATTTATATTTAAACACCTACTTCATAAATACAACTATTTCAAAAGTGCTCTATATACCATTTTGACTATGAGTTAATATATATTACCAGAATGACAGGATGGTGATAATTAATTGTTACGTGTCACAAAAGGAAAAAAAATGATTAACCAAAACTCAGAGATAAATCACAGACAAATATTTAATTTACAAAACACACCAAATAAAATATTTACAAATATACAATTTTTGTTACATTCAAAACAAGAAAGAGTTTACTACGGCAAGTGTTACGAGGAGAGAAGGGGGAGGTAAGGTCAGTATATTTACCCAGTTAAGTTGGCAAGGAAGTTAAGTGCTATACGTTTTAGAAATCCTCAAATGAGTATATAAAGAAATATTTTAAGTATGGTCAATGAAATAGTCAAAAATATGTATTTACCCATATAGTTCCATGAGGTTCTCTTTCAGGTTTTAGTTGGTTGGCAACTTATAGATTCTTTTGGCTGGATATAAATCTTTGAATCATAACTGGAGTTGATAACATCAGTAAACCCTGGTAACAACTGACTGTTCTCTGCCCAAAACCTATTTTTATGGGGGCTAACATCTAATTTGCATATTTCTAGAACCTTCTGATTTTACTGGAACATTCTCGAACATTCTAGTGCTTTCCAATTGTTTTATTTCTAATTTTCTTATTTTTATGACTGCTTCATGAATTAAAACTTTTTTGGAATAACACTTAGAACTCAATAGAATCCATTACTATAACGTTTTATGCATTATTAATATTATTTTTATATATAAATGCATCCTCGTAACAATTAGCAGAAGGAAAAACTGGAAAGTTGACATTTCACTCTTGAAAAATATAGAAGCAGGACTGTTTGCTTAATATGTGTTTCTTAAATAAATACACAATATAAAAAATTGGATTCAAATATGAAAACAACACTTTTTTGATTTTCAGAAAAAAAATTGATATATATGCTTTCTTTTTGTATCAGGCTTACAGAAATTGTATCATGTTTACAGAAATTCACTATCTATGAAAATTCTTTTAAATCTACTCAAGAAAAAGGACATATGTATGTATTATGTAAGAAAGAAACATGCACATCTCTTAAATTTAAAATGCCACGTAGGCTGCAATTTGTTGTAATTAACATGAATCATACTGAAAAATTATAGACATGACAGAGTTTATTTATGCGATCAAGGTAAAAGTCTTTGTTCCTTTTTATTGTAAAAGAAAAAAATCAATTTGTACATATGTAAAAATTTAGTGTACATTATTACATGTTTGCTGTGTGAAGAGTAGATAGGAATAGAATAAAGTTCCTAGTTATATAGTACTAGCAGCAATATGAGTAGAATGAAGTGGCTAGGAGTCTGTAGAAAGTCATTAATTTTCTATAAACTGATTGTTTAGAATGAGAGAAAAGAGAATTATAAGTGTTGTCACTTGTCAACAGTGTGTGTTTTTTGAAACAATGTTGAGAATACATCCTTACCCAAAATGAATTATGTAAAAGCAAGTATGATGAAATATGGAAAGGTGAAAAAGTACTCTTACAAGAGAGGTTTTACATGTTTTTAACTTTATATTGATTTACTGTTGTCATAATGATAGTTTGTCAACGCAACTGACAGGGCAAGTAACTTGAATCAAGGGAAGATAATTTTTAGTAAGGAGAGCATTTTTGAAAACTTACATTCTCCTTCTATGTGCCATGTCCCTTTAGAACATGGGCGATTATGGCTCTCTACAATTTCCTGTTATTTGTATCTCTTAATAAATTTTGCCTTTTTGTTATCTTGTGGGGAAAATGAAATACAAACAATAAATAAAATAATAATAACAAATAAAAAAAAAATCATTTTCCTCTGATGAAAGTTATAAAGAAACTGGAAAGGTCTTGTGGTCATGTGCAATTTTATGATCCTACTTCTGGAAAAGACAAAATCTTTCTATTTCTTCTCTTGGCTTAACAATGTAAACCATGCATCAATAGCATTCCTGCTGGAGAATGTTAGTTTTCCCTGATCCACTGATGACTGAGCCCTTTCCATTTTCCTATCCTGAGTTTTATTTATATATAAGTTTTTATTTTCTTATTTTGCCAAGTATGTAATATTACGAGGAAGCATTTATATATAAAAAAAAAAATAATAATGTCTAAAAAGTTGTAGTAAGGGATTCTATCAAGTCATACTTGTTATTCCCTTAAGTTTTAATTCATGAAGTAGTTGTTAAATAGCAAAATTAGAAATAGAACGTTTTGGAAGATTCCATAATGTTCAAGTAGAGTCGGGAGAATTCGAAAGGTTCTAGAAATATGCAAATTAGGTGTTAGCCCCTATAAAAATAGGTTTTGGGCAGAGAGCAGTTAGTTGTTACCAGGGTTTGCTGAGGTTATCAACTACAGTTATGATTCAAAGATTTATATCCAGCCAAAAGAATCTCATAAAAAGTCATCGACAAACTAAAGCCTGAAAGAGTTGTTAACAGGATGTGCTGAAATTATCAACTCCAGTTTTGATTCAAGGATTTATATCCAGCTGAAAGAATCTCTACGTAGTCAACGACCAACTAAAACTTGAAAGAGTTGTTAAAAAGATTTGCTCATTTTCGGTTTTGATTCAAGGATTTATATCCAGCTGAAAGAATCTCATAGAAAAGTCCGACCAACTAAAACCTGAAAGAGAACCTCATGGAAGTTTATGGGTAAATACATATTTTTGACTCATTCATTGACCAAACTAATAATTATTCGTTATATACTCATTTAAGGATTTCCAAAAAGTATAGCACTTAATTTCTTCGTCAACTTAACTGGGTAAAGATATTTGACACATTACCTTTCCTTTCCTTTCTCTCCTTGTAACACTTAGCTGCCAGTAGTAAATGCTGTTTCTTTTTTAATGCAAAAACTATATATTTGTAAATATTGATATAATGTTTTTGTAAATCAAATATTTGTCTGTGATTTATCTCTGAGTTTTGGTCAATCATTTTTTTTCTTTTGTTACACTTAACACTTAACAGTAACTGAAAGATTTTGTTACAATAAAGCCTTTAGTTAAGGCCTTTTTCATTTTCACTACAATTTATTCTAACAAATTTTACTGTTATAATGGTATGTTTAATATGACTTGTGAGAATGGATTCAAAGTCTGGTATGCCACTACCCAGCCGGTCGCTGTTGGTTTCGATCCAGATAGCTGGTCGTAGATTAACTTTGGCACAGTGTTCTCCCTTGTCCCACGTTGTGTTGATTAATCACAAGGTAGTCACATGAGTTCTCCACTAGCTGTCTCTTTGCCGAACTAAACCAAACTGGGAAGCGTGCACACAATTAAGTAATAAAAGAAAAAAATATAGCACCAAAAAGAAAATAAGTGAACCGACGTCTGAAGTGTTGTAAAATAACGTCTTTATATACAGAATATACACAATAGTCTCTTGAATAATTCCCAATCCCTGCTTCT
The DNA here is from genome assembly GCA_037127315.1 of Ascarosepion bandense. Classification (NCBI taxonomy): domain Eukaryota; kingdom Metazoa; phylum Mollusca; class Cephalopoda; order Sepiida; family Sepiidae; genus Ascarosepion; species Ascarosepion bandense. The sequence continues at coordinate 1,424,375 of JBBBDQ010001889.1, forward strand.
ATCAAACTAGTAGCGGACAGAAGTTTCTTAAGTAAATCAAATTATTCTCTCAAACAATAACGAGAAATCTGGCTGGTCACAGCTCGCTGCTCTGAACAGAGTTCTAAGTTTGTTATAAGTCTAGTCAACTTGTTGCTTGTTTTCTGGAATGTTATGGAAATTGGCAATTTCAAACTTTGTCTGCAAATTCTCTTCTTGTCTGTCTCTTAACTCTGGTTGGTTAATTGGCGACAGGCTTCACTATGGTTGGCACCCAATGGCTTGGCAATCATCTCTCTGTCTCTTTACTTCTTCAACTGGGATCTGTCTTTGGTCATTACGTCTCTGGACCGGGAAATTGAACTCTCTGCCACTCGAGCTGCAACTACTGATTTTGGTCCCTCGGGATCCTGTATTTATGCCCATGCCAGGGTGTGGGGCCGACGGATGCTGGGTGTCTAACCCCACCATCTCGACGACCAATAAGATGCCGGGGTTAGCTGCTACTTGTTGTTGACTGTGGTTTACCCAATGGGATTAGTCTTCTTTCCATGACGTCAATTGTTAGTCATCTCCCCCTTTCGGGGCTTGTTTACAGGACCAATGGGATTTCTCTCGATCTTATGACATCATCTTTCCATACCCCTTTTCTAGGCTGAACTTAACCGAATTTTCTCTCTCAAAATTTTTCTTTCTCCCGAAACAATTTCAGGGATTTTTTCTTAAAACAATAGGTATTAACCTTTTGGAACTGACATCACCTAAAACAAGCTGACATGATTCCAGATAAAAAATTTTCACCAGTGTTTTTAATATCCATTCTCTGAGTTACCTACATTTTCAAGCAACAAGAATGTCTTGAAATCTGGTGCCAGTGAAAATGTCTCTTTCTCTAAATTACTTCGAGGCCAGTGTTATCTTAATTCTTTTCACAATTCATGCTAGCAAGACAATCAGATACAAAATGAAATCTCCCTTTCTGATACCCAGAAAAAAAATAACAATTAAATTTACCTCTTTCTCTTATGTTTAAAATGACAATTGCTAGCTTTCTTGGGTGGGCCAAAATCGAAATCTATTGTTTCGTGGCATTGAAACAAATTTAAGTCTTTTATCTTTCTTTTAGGTTTAGAATGACAAATGTTAGCCTTCATAGGTGGGCCGAAATTGACTTTATGACATTAAACAAATCCATTTCTCTTTTCTTCCTCTTCCTCTTTCTCTGGTTTAAAATAACAACAGAAAAATATCATTTGTTATCTCTTCGTCCCTGCCTCGGGAATAAAGATAAATGTTTTTTAGTGCATTCTCCTGACTTATTATAGTAATTAGAAGATTCTCCAGTTATAGTTAATAATTAGTTAATAAAATTAATCACCTCTGTTTTTCTTTGCTCATATTTGGAAAATAAGGAAAATTTCTCTTAGTATGTTCTCTTATGATCTATAATAGCAATTAGAAGATTTTCTGGTTATAGTTAATAATTAATTAATAAAATTATCGCCATTCTGCACCAAAAATATTGTTATATGGTTCCCCAGTGGCCACACAAGAATGGAAATACTGAGTTCGAACATTTGAGACATTTTAGCAGCACTTTTTCAAGAGAAGTTTTTCACAGTACCCTCATCCAAAATGCTCAGTACTTGGGGCCACATGTCTTTGCTAAACTCTACCATGCTAAACTATCAATGGCTTCTGGGACCTCTATGAATTTAAATTATTAGAAAATGCTAGCTGCAGTGACTTTGGCAGCTACTCCAGGTTCTCTGAAGAAAGCAGTAGTATTTGTCAAGGGAATGAAACTTGAGGGTTTTATTGACAGTGTCAGCTTTGAGAGCTTTATTTGTCCAGACTTGGTCAATTGCTATGCTTTGGATATTCATTATTCATTGGGACTGTTTTCATGGCATCAACCTCTCTCTGTGTTTGAACATCAGGTTTTTGTTTGGTCAACTTCAAAGTTGGTGGCATGGATTATGCAGGTGTATGTTTAGCAGTTTTGTCACAATTATGTTCTGATATGGTTTTTGGACAAAACTTTCAAGAAATGCATGAGAGTATTACTCTGCCACCTCTAGTTATCTATAGACTAAACACCTTGAAAGTGAACCCACCTGAAATGTTTGCCAAACTTTTGGCTGATTGTTGCCCCATCTGCAAAGTGAAGTGCCACTGGCATTCATTCAAGGAAAAGTTGTTTTTTCAAAAAGAAACACAGAGGCTGTTGAAGAAAGGTGTAATAGAAAAGAGTAATTCTCCTTGGCGAGCACAAATTGTTGCCATTAAGGATGATAATAAAAGCTGACGATTAGCCATTGATTATCATGAAATCATAAATAGGTTTACACTTCTTGACAGCTACACTCTACCACATATATTGATGATGCAGTGAACAAAATTGCAATATTATGCTTTTAGTATTATTGACTTTGAGTGCCTATCAAGTCCCAATCAGAAATAAAGATAAACTCTGCACTGCATTCAAGGCTGGTGGGGCCCTATACTAGTTCACTAGGGTTCCATTTGGCATTACTAATGAAATGGCTTGCTTCCAAAGGAAGACTCCTTTATTAAAAAAAATCAACTTAGGCCTTCTTAAACAATGTCATGATTTAGGGCATAGACAAGGAGGAACATGACACTAACCTTAATAAATTCCTTTATGCTCCAGAAAGGAAAAATATAAATTACAGTGAAGAGAAATGTTTTTTGTTAAGTAAAAATTCTGAGTATCCTTTGTTATTTGGTGGTGGGTGGAAAGAAATATCCAGATCTGGAATGACTTCACACCTTACACAAACTTCCATTACCCTGAGCTAAAAAGTTACTTCCCCAAACTCTGGGCTTTTTTGCTTACTGTTCTTAGTGGATACACAATTATTCAAGTAAAATTTGCACTCTTAATGCTATTATTACAACCACATTATCAAAAGAAGCAGAAGCTGCCTTATTGTGCCCCATCTTGAAAGCTCAGTAGTTTGTGCAATTGACAAATTGCTACCATTCAAAGGGGAAACATACATCTGATGGTGCTATTGCAGCAATTCTCTATCAGGCTGGACATCCAGTTGCTTTCTTCTGAAGGATATTTCTGGATCCCAAGAATACTATGCTTCAATAGAGAAGGAAGCTCAGGTAATCATCAAAACTGTTCATCACTGGCAGCATTATTTGACCAGAAGACATTTCACCGTGAAAACTGAACAGTGATATGTTAGGTACATGTTCGATAGAAGGCATAAAATTAAATGTAAAAATTGACAAAATATTGTATTGGAGGATGGAATTGTCTTGCTGTAATTTTGATATTCAATACTAACCAGGCCAGGAGAACATTTCTCCTGAAACATTCACAAGGTCTTATAGAGTTAGACACTTGTTTCATTCTCTAAAAATGTCCTTTTCAGTAGAGGATGTGCAACAAATAATAAAATCTTGTTGGATATGTGCTGAATGCAAGCCAAACTTTCATCAGCCAGAAGATACACACCTGATTAAAGATACTTGGCTTTTTGAGTGATTGATCCTAGACTTTAGGGGACCATTGCCTCGTATGAATAGGGATTGTTATTTTCTCAACATTATAGACAAATACTCTTGGTTTCCTTGTGTTCCCTTGTGCAAACATGATCACTTCAACCATTATTAATAAATTATCTCAGTTATTCTCTATTTTTAGTATGCCTGCCTGCATACATTCAGACTGGGGCCCATCCTTCATGAGCAAAAAATTGTGGACTTTTCTGATTGGGAAAGGGTTTGCTTGTAGTAGGACTATCAGTTACAATCCTCATGGTAATGACCAGGTAGAAAGATATAATGGCATTATATGGAGAATAATTACCATGCTGTTCTCCCACCAGAGATAGTGTTCCCTCCTGGTTATGCAACTCTGGACCTGTTCTCCTAAAATGACATGCTCAGGTGAATAAGACTGATCAATTGGTTAAAGAGGTGGTGCTTATCAAAGCAAATATACTACATTCGCTACAAAAACAGTGAGGAAACAACAGTAGCTAATAAGAATTTATGCTTAGATGAGACCCCTGCTGATAGGAAATCCCAAGAAATACCTAATAGGAATAATTACCCATTCCTGCCAAAAGAAACTACTGAAGTTAACCTACCCAGAGTACTATGACCCCCACACTTCAAACCCCTCTGAAATTGCTGAGGAAGCAATAGTACTCAGAAGATCAGAGCAGATACGTTGTCTATCCACCTGTTTGGACTTGTAACAATAGCAGTAATTTAAGGAGGTGGAGAATGTGATGATAGCCTTTTGCATTTGTATTGCTCTTTCTGATATTATTATGAGCATGAATATCACAGTGCTGATTCCCGTTTGATTTCTCTAATTTTATGTGTGCTTTTTAATTACAGTTTCAAACTGGATATTATTTTTTTCTCTTATTTTACTATAAATAATAAAATAAATCCCAACCATTTCACCATTTAAAAAATTTTGAGAGAATTACATTTTTGTGTTATATGGAATTAAAGTTAATAAACAAAAAACTAAGGCAATGGAAAAAAGCCTGAATATTATGATGTGTATGTCAGCATTATTATAAGGTTAGACTACAGAATGTAAAAAATGATAGAAAATAATGACTATCTATAGTAAAAAAAACAATAGTTGTGTCATGAAGATTTCTTCCTGGGTGAAAGCCAATTTTGTGTCATCACAAAAATATAAAGTGAAAGTACATTCTTCTCCTTGATTCACTCCTTCCTGTTCAGCCACTAGAGCCCATATGAATCACTTCTACCTATAGCAACCTGACAATTCAAATCATAACAGATGTCCACTGATTATAATTGTAAGCATGTCCTCAATGAAGTTAAACTGCTGTTAGCTGATAAAATAAAATACCATATATCTTACCACATGTTTGGCTATTATGATTACAGTCAACTCTCTAAGAGTGTATTAAACAAGGGTAAATCCCTCCTCTCTTCAACCTGTTTGAAGTGCTGTTATTTACTACTGGTAACGCAGAATGCTTGGTGCTTGTAAATTCCCTTTAAACTTAATTCTTAACTCATAAGGAATATCTTTGCCTGATTTTCTGCATAGAACCAAATCTCTACTGAGTGATATATGTAGTGAAATATGGCATTATACTCCACACATTTTAATTTTATAGCTTAGGTGAATAACAATGAACACAGTGAACAAAGAAAATCCTGGTTATTGGTAACAAAAGAACAGACAAAATTTATATTCACAGAATAAACAAAATGTAGAGATGAAATTATGTGGTGAGAGTACAAAACAGTTTCTTGAAATAGGATGCTTTAACTGAATTCAAATGTGTGTGTAGAAAATGTTGAATGTTTGATTAAATGTTCCTTTGAGTGAATTAAAAATGAGTGCATGAGTGAGTGGCAATTTTTATTTTTCTGTCAAGAGTTACTTAACTTAACGAAATTCAACTGTTTGTATTTGCTTGGATTTCTCTGATGCTCAGTTGACATTCGAATTCTCACTGAGGATTAATATTGAGTGAGTGAATAAGTAATTGTATGAATGAAAGTTGGAATTGAAGCAAGCGAGTAGAATAGAGTTGAAAAGTAAATTTCTCACTTAAGGATTTAGCTTCATGCCAAATAGCAAACAAAGTGGGTGATTGTGCTTCTGTCTGTTACATGGCAACTTGCGTGTATGTCTGATTCCTAGACTGAAGTGAAGGTCTCACTGATTTTCTTCTTTTTATACTGGCAAAGTAGATCAAGAACACTTGTAAGTTTTTGGTGGAATTAAACATGTTCTTATGTGTCTTCAGTTTATTGACCAATCAGTGAAGACTAATGCGAGCTTCAAACTTTACATTTTTCAATCCAGTGTCTGTGTTAGAAAACAGAAGTCATCATTCTAAAGTAAGTTTTGTACTAATGTAGATTTTTTTATCTGGACTCACATGTGTTATATGTAAATTGTCGTAACTGCTTTTTTTAATTAAACTTTGCAAGGTGGATTTCACAATATATGCATGGTTTCTGTTATCATCTCCAAAGATAAGGCCTAAAAGGCAAACAAACTTGATGGTAATTGTCCTTAAGAAATGTGCTCCTGAACTAACTCCTGTTTTCTCTAAGCTCCACAATAAATGCTTTTCTGTTTTATGCTTTCCAGCTTGTTGGAAATCCTCTTCTGCAATTCTTGTTTTTAAGAACTCTGACGAACTCTCTTATCCATTGATTTATCATTCTTTTAGTCTATTACTTTGTTTTAGAAAAGTACTAAAGGCTCTGAGCAACTCTGAATTGGTTAAGCATCTTACTTTGCCTTTCAAATAAACAATATAACTTTCAGTTTTTTAAGTCAATGATTAATGTGTTAATGGTTATCACTGAAAGAGTTTGCTTAGCTTTAGATAAACTCTTTATATATCTCAAAAGCACTTGACAGGGTATGGCATACTACCCTTCTCCCAAAACTCAAGGAAACTGGCTGAAATTATGAAGTTTAATGATCATAACTTGCGGACAAGAAATCCATCAGTCTCTGGCTGAATTTTCAATTTGATCTAATTACAAATCATGTAATGAAGTTGTACTTAACAGCCACCCTTCGAGGAAGCTATCCTTGGATCTACTTTGTTTCTTATTTTCATCAACAACCTTCTTGATGTCATCAGTTCCCAACTTGGTATTTATATTGATGACAACTATTTACTCCTGTCTTAATAGTAAGGTCCAATAAAGTAAAACTTGCAGTGATCTAAAAAATTACCTGGGTCAAGAAATGGCTTCTAAATCTCCAAAATGAAACTATTGTCTTTTAATCATTTTAGAGAAGCATTATTACCTTTCACCTGCATGCGTCGGTTCGTTGAAATCCAAACTTAGCATCCAGTGGCACTTCCGTGGGTTCCAAATCCTGGTCACGGCACCAAATGTAACACCCCACTGACTGTCCGAACAATTTTCTCCGGCAGCCGTTCTCCACGCTGTGATGTTGCCGGAAATTTGTAGAAAATGTCAGCTGGACAGCTGGGGGTACAAGATTGACTATAAGGAACGAACTTCCACAACTTGGATGAGTTGAAAGGATGCTTTATTCGTTTAGAGTTAGCCTTTTCGGTTGGGGCAGGCGAATGTGACACACAGCTCTAACTCTAATTAATAGAGATCAACAAATCTGAACTGAACGAAACAAGACGAACGGAGATCCTTACTTCAAGCTCGCAACCGGCTGAACTCCTCTTAACTTAACTGACTGACTCACTTAACTAACTTCTATTTATTTAAATGAAAATCCGGAAATCCGGAAATGCTTTAGACCACCGGTGACAAACATTGGGGACTGTAAGTCTGAAATTTCAGTTATCTTTTTTTTTATCTTAATAAAGCTTCCGCCGGAAAATTCTTAATGTGTGGTCAAGATACAGTAAAGGACAGCCTTTGACCGGGTCATTCGAAAAGCTACCTGCTGAACTTTATCACTGAGTCAAATATTTACCGGAAGAGTGGTAGGATTTAAAACAGTAATCAGATACCGTTGTCTCTTCCACAATTTTCCTCATAAAAGAAAAAGCGTTTATTTATTTATTTTTTTCCTCTTCTTTTTCACTTTTGTTAGATATGTTTTTAAACTATTTTCTATTCTAATCTATTTTCTATTTTAATCTATTATAATAAAATACATATATGTCTAGTTATCGTGTCACAATCAACATTACATTTAAATTTTGGCAGATTAAAGTTAGATAGAAAGCATGGAGCTGGAAGCCAGAAATGCAAGAAAAGAAACTGTTAGCATAAAATTTATGGTTATATCTAGCTAATTCAACTATAAATTGATGAGACCTTGTCACCTGTCTAGTACTACACTTAAATTCAAAGAACCTAGGCATCATAGTGAAGAGCTCATCTGAACAATCATCAAGAAAGTATTTATAGAAATAGCAAAGTGGGGTAACTTTATGACATTGAGAAAGTGACTAAAGCCAAGATGCCAGATCAGGGCCAATAATATTGCTGATTCTCCTTGGGGTTTTATCAAGGAGCTCTAGATAGATAGCAGGAACATTGGACCATATGTGGCAGGAATATTCGAATCAAGGATGAATAGTAGACTTATAGATAAATTTTGGAGAGAAGAGTTGTCTAGCACAACACAGTGAACCAATCTTCCCAGCAGCTGATCTAGCAATGGATTTAATATATTGATATTCAATATATTTTCATTTCATGTCAGCTGAGAATGATAGCCCAAGAAGGCACAGCTAGTCACTCTCTTGGAGGTTAGCATCAGCCATGCTGAAGGAAGGCAGAGAAGAATCCCTCAGATGATTAATAGAGAGCAGTTTACTTTTAGAGGTATTGAAATTAACAAACCATCCTTTTCCCCAGTTAACTCCAGACTGAAGGTTGTTTTGGATATCAGCTGCCATTTTGACTGTATCAAATTGATTAGATTTACAACTGAGACAAGGGTAAATAGTGGTGTCATCAGCATAAATACCAAGCTGATGCCATTGGAAAAGTCATTAATGAAAATTATAAACAAAGTAGGACCAAAGCTGGAGCCCTGAGGGACTTAGTATGAAAGAAACTGGAAAAGTGGCTGTTCAGGATTACTTTCATTTCGATAGGAAAGATTAGATCAGTTCAGAAATTAGTCCAGAGACACTGTAACTTTTCAGCTAGTGGAGAAGATCTGCATACCAAACCCTGTTGAAAGCTTTCAAAATGTTCATATATACAATCTTTTAACACCCACATGCACATTTTATGCTTTGTCATTTTACTGCAGGATATAATTTAAAATTTATCATATCTAATATTGTTTGTCAACACTTGTTGCTTACTACTATTCTTGCTAGCTACATACAATGAGGAGAGGAAAACAACCAAAAATATCTTACACACTCTCAGCTTGGCTACAGTATCACAGAGCCAAGACCACACTTTAGTATAGTGTGGTCTTGACAGAGCCCTATCACAATGCATTGTACACTATATATTTTTACAGTTACAAATAGCAGACTTTAAAATTTTTAAATTGAAAATTGATTCTAATTTAGCCTAACTTCAGAATCATATGTTTTATTGATTATTACAGATAAGAGTTTGCTACAAACTACATAAAACTCAAAGATCTAATTTATATAAAATTTAAGTTCAAATTAATTAAAACATTTTAGAATAAATATCACAATTTATTTGTAATTTATAAAGATTTGAATACCACATGACAACTAATTCAGTTAATTATTAAAATCAGGTTCTACACTTTAATCAGCATGGGAATGTACTTCCTATTTTTTAGAAAACTAATGGAGGATTCATAGAAATATTTTCACTATTAATGTGAAAAATATTTCTTCCCATATTATGATAGTAGATTATGTGTTACTTTTACAATGTGGCAAATTTTATGAATTTTTCCAGTTACATGTTTATTACTGAAATTCAAAAAGACATTATGCTATAATTAAAACTTATAATACAGAATATGTGAAAAGTTTACAAAGATAAATGTTTTGAACAAAAAATTGAAAACAGCATCACTGCAATGATGACAAAATTATAAAGATGGCATTAATATGAATTTATGCATCATTTTCTGATACTAGTTTTAGATTTTATGAGCTATTGTAGTTCTTCATATGAGACTGTACAGCATCCTGAATAGCATTCCAAAGTTCACTTTTGCTGGAATGCTTCACAAGTTTTCAATCGAGTTAAGATCATGCAAACAAACTAACCACTTCATCCAATAAATGTCTTTGAAGTCCATTTTATTCAAACATTCATTAGTTTTCTTTTTGAAATGTGATAGAGCATTATTTCTGAAAGTGTCTGACTTCTTCTTGTACCATGGCTCCACATTTGCCTTCAAAAGTCAATGCATGTCTGAGTAATCATCTTAATACTATCTGGAACTCAACATGGGCCTACCACTTCACAATTTATAATTAGACCTCAAAACATCACACCAGCTCTTTCTTGCAGATGTCTTAAACCAAGAGGGAATTTTCTATAAGTACATACCCATAATTAAGATATATTGTTCAGTTTAAATTCAGTTTATAAATTTCAGTTAATTAATATAGGTCATCAGAGAATAGTTAAAAGTTAATCTATTTAGACCAAGCCATGCCTTGTATAAGGTTATAGATTTGGAATGCCTTCAAAATTAAAATCATTTAAACTGACTCATAATCAAGTATGTATAAAATAAATATATTAATACATATGTTTAAGCAGAGATGGATTGAATCAACTTTGTTTTTTTTTTTCAATTGGAGTAGATAGACTAAACTATCGCCCGGTTCACACTCCACCCACGTCTATTGAACAGGTGAAGAGGTTTATCCCTTGTTTCCTGTTTAGGATGCAGTTTCCGGTTTTTCTCTTTTCTAATCTTCTCACTCTTATGTAGCCCCCTGCACATCAGTGGCGTTACCGCCTTGCTTGGGGTGATATGATTAAAACAAAAAAAAGAAAAAAAAGAAAAGTAAAGCATATCATTATATGAGAAAATAAATATGAGTGAATCTTTTGCCAGTATATAGATTTATTTATGTGAATTATAATTGATAGATAATAGTCTACACACACACACAGGTATTTTATATTTGAAATAGATTTCATCTTTATCAAATTGTAGATGTTGACATATGTTATTCCATTTTCAAACATATTGTTGTATACAAGAGTTGTTAAATTAGATAATTGATATTCAAACTTTTGTATGATGTTCTTATCATAATTTAAAAGTGAGAATAAAAAATTATGGAAAACATTTTTTCAGACAAAACTTATCACAACTTTGTAGATAAAAATTATAATTCAAAAATAGTAGACAACTTTACCTTGGTATAAAAAAATCCATCAAGATTATTTTTTTATTAAACCTACAAAAATATTTTATTACCACAATAACCTAAAATTTACATGCATTTTACTAATACATTTAGATATTTCAAATTGTTTCCCTATTATAATTTTATAAATCATAAGTTTTTCCTACATTTACTAACATTATCAATTTAATACAATATGGTGTGATGAGGCAGCAAACATACTCATAGTGAATATATTTGTAGATTCTAAATATATTGATTCTGTCTCACTCTCTCCCCACATATGTGATCAATACATAGATAATCAATCTGTAGTTGCAAGTAATCTTCTTTAAAAAAGAAATGAAATAAAGATAATTGCAGAACATGTTAGTCATGAAAAGGGAAAACACTGAATTAGTAAGATTTATATTCTTCTATATTATCCATTATCCAGTATGTCAGAAAAGATAAGATCAAGTCTATATGTAGCAGCATAAATAAGAGGTGTGTAAATAGTGGAGATGTATAAGGTAGTTGACTAAAGGAATGAGAAAGAGAAAAGAATAAGTATGGAAAGTAAAAATAAGTGTAAGTGATTGATTGGAAATAAGACTTGAATTATGAGGTGTAAAAGGGAGAGTAGCAGAAGAAGAAGAAAAGAAAAAAGGAGGAAGAGAGAGGCTGAAAAATAGCAGAATGAAAAGATAAGGAAAACTGGATCTGAGAAAGATAAAAAAAATGACAGCAAAGAATACAGTAGATATACATATAAAAAAAATGAAAAAAAAAAATGAAGAGATTTGAAGAGAGAGATGGAGGGATTAACCAAAAAAACAGGAATATTATTTTATTATAGTAAAATTAAATGCATTCATTCCATAATCTTTTTTGTCCAATTGTTTTCACCTTTACACACCTGAGGATATGTATCTTTCATGGAGGTAGGAGAGACTTGTAAAAACAACAGAGCTGAGGGAAATGGGATGAAAAATAAATTAAGATTAAAGAGAATAATATGAAAGAGGAAGTATATCAACAAGGCCGCTAGAATGTTGGTATGAAGAAGCAGCGGAGGTGAGTGTATCTGTCAGTTAAGCAGGCAACAGCATAAAGAAATATTTTCCTTCGTAGTAGTAGTAGTAGTAGCAACAAGTAAGGGATGTAGAGAGAGGGTTAGCAAGGAGAAACAGATGGAAAGAAAGACGTTATTAGCAGATGGAAGAGGACTGCTGTGTGCATGAAGAGGGGGAAGAAGAAGACAATTAAGAAAGTGAAAGTAGAAAAAATTAAATATAGGCGAGTAGTAGTAAATATATAAAGAATTATTAGAGAAGGTGAAGAGCTGAAGGAGGGTTAAGAAAAAGAAGACTAGGGAATGTGCACTGTACAATATATACACTTAGTAAAAAAAGTAAACGAATGAGAAGAGTTCTTATGTATTTAATTAAAAAATCTTCCCTTTTTTTGTTCTGGGTATGCATTTTTTAATGACACCCAACTCAGTGTACGTATTGTACAGATGTTATTTTTGTTTGACAATATAATTTTGTGTGAATGAGATGATGTCAATATGTCGTTTCTTGCGTGGCGTATGTGCAGTCTTCTTGCTCTTCTTTGTTATAGTTGACTTCTTTGACTATATAAAATATATTGTTTGTGACTTCTTTTCACACGGTGTGTATGACATGCACACCGTGTGAAAATGTCTTAAAGTATACTCACGATGACAATAAAACCTTAAATTTAAAAAACAATTTGAAAAGATAGATTTAAAAAGTGTTATCAGAGAGAAAGGGTGAAGAAAACAGTGATAGATAGCATTTAATCATTTAGCATGAGTACTAAGTAAGTTATACCGAGAAATACAAGAAAAAGGTAATTTTATTATTTTATTGTCTAAATTAAAAATGGATTGTCTGGTTAAAAGAGTGGCATTTTACAGAATGGCTGACTTTGACACGAGGGTACATAGAGAGGAGAATCGAAGTGAAGCAACGGGGAAGGTTAAAGTGCTATTCAGGAGGCAGAATGAAAAAGGTTTTAAACAGAAAAGAAGATCATTATCATAGCTCAAATAATCTCGAACAACAAGCAAGTAACACAAAAAGGGAAAGATCAGGAGGAGAAGGATGCGGTAATAAATGTGATGGAGTGTGGAGAGAGTATAGCAATAAGTTTAATCAGATTAGGGAGGCAGGAGGAAATACAGTGATCAAATAGGCATCACCACCATCATCATGAAGATAAAGTGTGAGAATGTAAGAAGAGAAAAAGATGATAGAGAGGCGAAAGAGAGAGGGGAGAATAAGCAAAGTGATTGGAATCTTTTCAGCTCTGTGGGTGGGTAAGATAGTAGCGGCTGACAGAATAACGCAACGAACGAAAAACGGCTGTAGTTACCCCAACCCAATCAGTAATACGGAATGGTGTACCACATATTTACAACTGGTTGGACTTAACACATGACTTGAAGTTCATTTTAGAGGGAAAAGGAAGAAAACACCAATAGCCAAAAAGTTACCTTGAATTTTTAATCCGGAGCCACGTATTATTTTACTGGGTCTGCCAGTCTTCTTTGAATCACGAACAGGAAGATCTTCTTCATCTTCATTAAGGAACCATTGCACCAGCCGCAGTGCTGAGCTGTGGTGTGTCACTTCGGGACGGGGAGCCAACGAGCCGTAACCACCAAGGACAAAGGCAAAAAAAAAACAAAAACAAGGAAAAAGAAGAAGAAACGAAAAAAAAAAAAAAGAAATCTAAGCAAAACATTAAACAAACAAAAGAAAAGATTCTTTTAAACAACCAACGATCAAAAAAGACATAGCAAAAAAAGAAAAAAGGTACGTTTAAAAAATAAAAATAAAAGGAAGATATAGAAAGAAATTTTGGAAACTATTTAAATTTGAATGGATACGAATCGATATAAAATAAAAAAGAAACACCCTCGAGCTTAAGTCTTTTCCGACAATAAAGCACATTTCAAACATAAATTTTCTCATTAATTGGTGTTTAATCATCTTCCTGTAGTGTACACTGCCCGTTTGTTCATTTAAGTCATATTTTTCTATTCTTGAAGAGAAAAGATAATCTCAAACAAGCTGTCAGGAGTGTAAGAAGAAAACGGAGGTACATAAAAAACAAACAATAAACATACAGACACACTGGCGAAACTCACATGAAAAGGGCATCACAGTCACAGTGTCAAATAAATGGTCAGTGTTCTATATTTTGTGTCTTCTTGTGTATCAATGCACAACAAACATTGTACAAAAATATGCAACCATAACCTGAGTGGACAGAATCTAACAAGTTAACAAGTATTTCTCAATTCAAGAAACTTTAGAATTACATTTTTACACAATTTAATCGAAATCATTTTTTGGATCATCAAAATTTTGTGTATTTAAAGATTTTTTTATAGTCTTTCCAAAATCGATATCTTTTTAGAGAAAGGGAGCTAGGACAAGTTAACTTAAAAAAAAATAGAGAACATTTTTAAAAGCAAAGAAAAACATATGTCGTTATTTTAGCGTAAAAAAGTCGAAAAATTAAATCGGGAAGAAAACGAGAAGAGTGTGATGTTGCGCGCATCATCGAAAAAGAAGAGAGAGCACAATAAAAAACCAAGTACAAAGAAAACAAAGATATTTTTTAAGTTAACAACAACGAACATGAGGAAAGTTACAAAAATACTTGAGTTTAATAGTTTTATTTTTCATCGTAAGCGATTACTGATTGCCGCAATGTTTCCTAACGTTTCAACCACACTCTTTTTTTAGCAATGGCGGAGCAAAAATAGCGAATTTTTCCGACGGTACGATCTCAAAAGAGAGGCCAGCCATTTTGGAGGCCATAAAAAGAAAGAAAACAAGAACGAAACGAAGGAAAAGAAAAAATTAAAAAAAAGAAAAAGGAAATGCAAGATTAGAAGAAAAGTACGCGTACAAAACCAGTGCGCTTTTGGTCAGCAGTGGGAGGTAGTGGTAGCGACGGAGTAGGAGGAGTGGGCTGCGTCACAAACAACGATCGAGGAGGAAGTTAGAAAAAGAGAAACAAACACAACGACGAAGTAAGAGGCGGAAACAATGGAGTACAACATCTTGTGAAAAACTGAAAGAGGAAAAGCAGAAATACAAAAGAGTGAGGGGAAACCCCGGCCCACTTCCCTATTCGTGCCTCAACAACAGTCACGAGAGAGAGAGAGAGAGAGAGAGAGAGAGAGAGAGAGAGAGAGAGAGTAAAACGAAAATAAAAAAAATAAATAAACAACTGGTCTGAATTGTCGGTGACGCGTTTTCATATTTTTTTGTTGCTACCACTGCCAAATACCCTTAGTGTTCACTATTCAGTGCAGTTAATAAACCAAAATGCCCGTCAGAAGAGGCCATGTTGCTCCACCAAATACATTTATCGACACAATTATCAGGAAATTTGATGATCAGAGTGAGTATCTATTCATATTCATTTCGTTAATAATAGCAATTTTGTTTATGCTGACTGAATTTTCTTCCCTTTCTTATCAGTGCATGCTTGATCTGATAGAGAACCTGCCCTGGATCCATTGCTTCAGAGTTCCCACACTAATTCCGCTTTCTTTCTGTAAAAATATTATTTTAGAAACTGCATAACGTTGCTTAAATGATAAATCAAAATAAATAGATACAATAACAACCACAACAACAACAATAAACTTACCTTAGAGTACCAGTACCATAAAGTGTACCTTGTATTTTTGTTTTTGTTTTTAAGCAGATATTTACATACTTTCCTGTCACACTCTATAGTTTATTTTTTTTACAGTACAGTCTGAGTAGTATACATATGCACAAAAGGCAGGTATTTAAACTGTAAAAATATTGGGTTTTTAAAGGTTCCATAAAGTTGCAAACTTTAAAAGTAAAAAGTTAGTGCGTTTGAATTTGAAATCTGTGAAAAGAAAACTTTTGAAAAGTAATAATTTTTCCGTCGCAATTTTAATTCTTTTTTTTTTCTTATTTTACATTTTTCAGTTTTACTATAGTACACTAACTAAACATATTTTTAGATTGTTATTCAGTTTTTTAGAAACTTATGTAATTTATTTTGCTCAAAGAAGAATAAAGCAGTTCTTCCATCCAAAGAAAAAGAAAAATGTTTTTTTTAGTTGTGGTAATTTGAAGGTTTTAAAGTTTAAACATATATTTCCAAGTATATGCTAAAAACAAATTATTAATTAAAGAAATAATTTAAATAAAAAGCGAAATAATTTTTCTATGACGAAAACAATGAAAAAAACTTTTACTACAATGTTTTTTGGTTGAAGAAAAAAATGCGGAAAAATGTTCTTCTTAAACAAAAAAATTTATAAAAAATAACTGAAAGAAAGGAGTCTTTATTTCAATTATTTTCTGAATATATATTTTACATTACATTTCTTATAATAAAAAATGATGAATGAATAGCGAATGTCAGTAGACCACACACGTTCGTGAAAGATAGTATTATTATTAAAAATGCTAAACTTGTACGAAAACACGTGTAAGATTTGCTTTTGTTTTGTTTTGTTTTTTTGCATTTGTACAGTTGACTTTTTTTAATGAATTATTATTAACTTAATTCATTTTTTTTTATCATCTCGTAGATGTATTGTAATTGTACCTATATTTTTTCATTACAGTTTTAAAACTTAAATTTGAATCACAAAAATAATGCAAACAATCAAGGGCAGAAAAAGGTGATTGTATGTATTGTAAATTGCATTGTTTGGGACCCGTAACTGAGTGTGACTGTACACATTAAAGAACAATATGCAGAGTTTTTTTTTTTCAATCGGTAGCTATATCATTTCTTTTTCCATGTGCCTTGTCCTTTCAGGACTTAGGCGACCATGGCCTACCACGCTTCCATAACTCTGGTGGCTCTTCTTAGCACGCTTTCTTCTGTTACACCAAGCAACCCCCGTTCTGTCATACACCTTCTCATGCCAATCAAGTACGTTACACGCTGTTTTCCCCTGTCTCTCCTTCCCTCTATCTAGCCTGTTAGTATCAGGTTCTCCAAGCCCTCCTTCCCCATTGCATGTCCCAGGAACTTTAGCTGTCTTTTCTTGATGCTCAGTATTATTTTTTTTTTGTTTCTATCCTTTCCGGATGTGCGTTGTGGTGCAGTGGATATCGGCTCGGAACGAGAAATTGGGGAGCCGAGTTCGAATTCCAGCTGAATTGAACTTGTACAGTAAACCTACGCTACCTAAAAAAAATTGAAAATCTATTTACCAAGGACGTAATATATAAGAAAAAAATTCCTGCAAAAATACAGACTTTAGTTTAAGTAAATTATAAAATTTCTGTTTTAAAAAGACAAAACATTAAAACTTCAGTCCTGACAAACCAATATCTTTCAGATTTTAATGGTCATATGACTCAGAACTGATCACACTTCATACTGAAAATTAATATAGAGTTTTTACTTTTTTATCAGTTCTATATTATCATATCTATATCTGTATATCTATATACATAGTTGTTTATGATTTTCTTTATCCTATTACTTTTATGAAGCAATAATAATCTAAAAAAATAAATAATAAATGTATTTGCAATGTTTTGTTGAAATAGAAAAAGAAAGGTATATTGCTTTTCACATGTCATTTTACAGGAATATATATTAAAAGTATGAGATAATTTATATTTTATATTAGTTAAAATTAGATTTTTTAAATGTCTATTGTTCTTCAATATTTTAATCAAAGAAAAATTCAATAATTCTAAAAATAAATATTTCATGTGTTCTTTTCATCAATATGTGTTGGTCTCTTTACCTAAAAAATCATTTGGTTGATCTCTCTGTTAAGGGTAGTAAATTTATTCAATAGTTCATTAATAAGATCACCAAAATTAGTACTTTGTAAGAGCTGCAGTGATTAACCACGTGTCAGCAAATATGGCTCCAGGAAAATCAGCACAGATTGTTGGTAACTGTTTACTTGCAGCAGGACAACAGACATGTGTGCCACTAGCTAGACCTTTCATTAATATCAGAACATCATTAAGCATATTTCTATGATATTGTGAGGATCACTTGAGGAGTTGAATGCTATCCTGTAGTGTTTGGTGATGAAAGTGGGTTCTACGTTCATGCAGTTGATGATTGTTTATGTGTGTGACATCAAACTGGAGAGCTTCATCTTCCAGAGTATCACCCATGATGTATAGGCCCAACATCTGCCATTATGGTGAAGAGGATGCCATTAATTACAACTCTAACTTACTTTTAGTGTTTATATAGAAAATATTAAAAAGTGCCAAGTAGATATGTCCATAATATTGTTTTATCCCATTTTGTTTAATTCCTGCAATATAAAGAAGACGGGATGTTCCAGCAGGATAATTCTCATCCATATGATGATGACTGTTAAACTGAACTTGTTCTGCAATATATTTGACATCTTTCCTGGCTGATATGATTGCCAAATTGCTCCCTTCCCATTTTACATGTTTGGAATATGATCAAATGATGCCTGAATTGTTATATTAGCCAACTTATGACTTTTGTTTGATGGTATCAGCAAGTGCAAGAGGCATGGAATAATGTATTGCAGGATAGTGCTTATAAAATCATATTTATGCTACCATCTGCACATATACAAATCTACCATCCACCCGTGTATTGAATATTGCTGCCATATCTGGTTGGGTGCCCCTGCTGCTCTCCTTGGGCTTCTTGACAAAATACAAAGGAGGATCTGTAACGTGGTTGATACTGACTTGGCAGACCGGCTGCAACCACTCTCTCACCGGCGTGATGTGGCTTCCCTGTGCCTCTTCTTCAAGTACTTTCATGGCTTCTGCTCTGATGAGCTTAGATCACTGGTGCCGCCTAAGCATGAATTTACATGAGATACTAGATTAGCAACTAGGTCCCACCCTTTTACAGTTAAACAAATAAGATGTAACCGTAAGTTCTACTCCAACAGCTTCTTTTCTCGCGCTTCCCGCCTGTGGAACTCCCTTCCACAAGTCTGCTTTCCCGACAGCTACAATCTCCAGGTGTTTAAATGTAGGGTCAATAGACACCTCCTATCACACTAACTCCCAATTATTCTCAGAACACTCTCATCTACCCAACCCTCATTCTCGGTATCCTTACCTGCCTATCACCCACCTTCTGACATTTCCTATATTTAATCACTCTATGTAGCCCCCTGCGCAGTAGTGGCAGTGACATGCCTTGCTCGGGGTGAAACGCTTATAAAAAAAAAAAAAAATGCAGGCTTTGGTTAACATATGAGCAGGATACAATATCTACATCTATTCAAAGGTTGTACAGGTCATACAACATCAGAACAGCATTCAAAAGCAGTTCAATCCTTTAGAGATAATTCTGCTAAATAAAATACCTTTAAAAATAAAAAATAACCATCTCATGCAATTGTAGCAGGGAATACAAATGCAAGTCTAGAGGAACATTCCTTTTGATTGTTCAACTGAAATGTTTTTTTTGTCTCAGTCAGTTGTTTTTTATTCGCCTGGCAAATCGGTACTAGATTAATATTAATTAATGTTTCTATTTGACCAATTAAGAGTTTCCTACAGTTTTTATTTCAATTTTTTTAAACATTGTGTTTATCCCATGAACAGAGGAACTTTTGGTAGGAAAGGCTGTCAGCGTGACACCTCATTTTTTATGATATTTCAGAAAGCAAAAGAGTTACTTAGCAGTGTCCATCATTTCTCCATGTATCATTAGGTTAAATTGTTAGAAGAATCCCTGATTTAAAAACTTTTGAAGTACCATTGCTTAATTTCCATTGTAATAATATTTTATAGACTCTCATTGCTTGTAAATGATATGTTAGGTCTACATGAATATTTGTTTTGCTTATTTAAAGGCAAGAATAGATCTTAGAAGTTTAGATAGGAATTGAAGTAATAGTTTGAAGCATCCTATCTTATTAGGAAATCTGGCAAGGTAGATAAAGTTTACATAGCTGCTACTCTTTAAACAGACCTCCAATTAGTGGTTAACTGGAGCAGAAAATGGCTTGTGAATTTTAATGCCTCCAAAACAAATCTGCTTTCCTTTAACTGCCATAGAGAAACTTTTCTGCCAGCTATCACCTTGGCTGATGCAAGTCTCGTGATAGCAATACACTGTGCCTCTTTGGCCTCACTTTTTTCAATCGACCTGAAGTAGAACAAATACATTTAATCTATAGCTGCATCTACTGCAACAAAAGTTAGGTCTTTGTGTTGGGCCAGAAAGTTTTTCTCATCAGAATCCATCTTGCACATTTATAAATCTGCCATTTGTTTGTGCATTGAATACTGTTGTCATATCTGGTCAGGTGCTCCTGCTATTCATTTTGAGGTTCCTGACAAGATCCAGAGAAAGATCTGCAATGTAATCAGTCCTGACTTGGCATCTCATCCTCAGTCATTTTCTCACTGATTTCCTTTGTAATCATAAATTATATGCATGTATAAGTAAAATATTGATAATTGCAAGAATGTTGAAAAGGATTATAAATGAAAGATATTCGCAAATCAATTTTAGAATAGTTTTATTTTGTTGTTTTTTTTATTGTTCTTTTTCACTCTACTTCCTGACTGGCTGGTTTAAGACTTTGAGCTGAAATAGGTGACAAAACATTGAAAGCAAATGAGATTCTGACATTTGGTTACAAAACTAGAGCCAAATAGTTTTAGAGCAAATAAAGCAGGTTATTTTGTTGAAAGGCTTAACAATGATACTTGTAGGCATTTATAAGAATCTGCTGAATTTCAGAATTTGTCTGGCTGTCAAATATAAACCTAGTCTTGTAATTAAGGAAATATCAGTGTTCTTTTTTGCTTAGATGGCTTTAGTCTGAAGATTTACTATAAAAGTTAACATGGTGTAAATGCTGAACATCTTGTGTTTCTCTAACTAAAATAAAACCAGAATTAACATTTCTTCTTTATACTTTGCTAATGAAAAGGAATATGTTAATATTCAGATAAAAGATTTGAATCATATATATAGAAAATTATTTCTCTAAATTATTTCTCTTTAGACAGTAAAATAATACTTTTTTTTCTTTTAGGCAGGAACTTCTGTGCTGTTGAAATTTTTGCAATAAAAACTCTCAAAGAATGTTTAGGCATTTATCATATATAAATCGTGTTTTGTGAAGCAAATTTCCCTTGATTTTGAAATATTCTCATATAAAAATAATGTTCAACAATATATTTGATTAGTTTGAAACTATTAATGCACTTGAATTTTTTAATTTTTATGCAATAATTATATATATACATATATATATATTAGTCATCCACATACAAGCCTGTTTTGCTGTATCACAGCTCATCAGTGTGGCTAGACATATCCACTTGCTTCTGTTCGGGATCAAAACTCAACCGATTTGATGTTGGTTGGAGTCGCTACACACTAAGCCATAGGTGCATGGAATCAGAGAAAGGAAATTTTAACGTGTTGTATATAAGCAGTGTATATATACACCAGTCACTGAAAGAACTCAGTTCATTCATGAAGAGTAATGCATATATCGCAGAAGTGGAAACTTTTTAAAATTTTCTTCTCCAGAGAGCTCAATCATAATGAGAGCATAATATATTAGTCATTCACATGCAAGCCTGTTTCGCTGTATCACAGCTTGTCAGTGTGGATAGACACATCCACTTGTTTCTGGCCGGGATTGAAACTCGACGGATATATATATATATATATATATATATATATATATATCTTAAACAAAATAGACGTCATAATTATCCCAAGGAACCTTTCGGTCAACACTTGTCAAGGGCTACATTGGCTTAATTACAAAGGGTCAAAAATAGAGGACAAGAACAATAGAAAACTTACAATACTGGGGGAAGATGGAACTCAATTAAAAATAAACACATTTCGTCCAGTTATTTTTCGGTGTAGTTACGTGTTGTATTTCAGACAAGACCTGTGTTTCCATCCTTTAGTAAAGATAGGTTGTCCTGTTTTTGGAAAAGTTTTGCTGTTTGTAGATTTAAGTGCCACTGCAATGCAGCATATATAGGACGAACCAATCTTAGGTTGGAGACGTGGGTTGCACAACACGTCCCCACAAATATACGTTCAGGTAGCCCTAACAGACATATAAGAACAACCCAAGCAGTTCTAGATTCAGCAATCGGCCAACACCTGCTGGACAATCAGGAATGTGCCCCCTCATATGAGGACAATTGGTTCACTGTTCTGCACAGTGTTCGATCGGCATATCATCTTTGTGTTTTGGAGGCAATTTGCCTAAAAATCCAGCATCCGAGCCTGTGCAGGCAGAAAGAACGTTTCCTATGCTCCTTACAATTACTGGAGGGATTGCGAATATAACAGTTTTACTTTTTTATTTCACTCTTGTGGAATTGCATGTTTACACCCCCGCCTTACATTTTAATATTTATTGAATAAAGTTTATTTTTAATCGAGTTCCATCTTCCCCCAGTATTGTAAGTTTTTCTATTGTTTTCTGTCCTCTATTTTTGACTATTTGTAATTAAGCCAATGTAGCCCTTGACAAGTGTTGGCCGAAAGGTTCCTTGGGATAATTATAACGTTTATTTTGTTTAAGGTTATTAACTTATTCTGTGGGTACAAATCATTATTTGTATATATATATTATCCGTAATTGGGATGCCACCTATGGGTTTATGTGTTCATTTGACATTTACAGCCTCTTTACTTGTGTCCCTTTGTCAGAGACTATTGATATTTGTAGTGATTTGTTATATAGTAGCTATTTGACTCCCTTGACTATTCCTGAAGATGTTTTTGTTGAATTTATGAAGTTTGCCACTGTGTCTGTCATTTTGAATTTTGACACTGTCATATATTGTCAGATTGATGGCGTAGCAATGGGTCCCCCTTTTGGGCCTTGTTTTGGCAAATATATTTGTAGTTTTTCATGAGGAGAGCCTGCTTCTTAGGTTCTTTTAGGCCTACAGTTTACTATTGATATGTTGATGATACTTTTTGTGTGTTCAACAGTGAATTGAAGGTGGACCAAATATTCTTAAATTTGCAGTAGATAAGGAGGTCAATTCCTTTTTACCCTTCTTAGATATTCTTGTTCATAGAGCACCTTCTTCTTTTGTCACTTCTGTTTATAAGAAACCTACCTTTATGGGTCTTTATACACTTTGGGACTCTTTTGTTCAAGTCATTGACCTATAGGGTTTTGATGATTTGTTCTGATGATGCTCTGAAATATGAAACTGATTTTATTATGAGTACTTTTTGAACAATGTCTGTCCTTTAGACTTTGTTTAATTGTTTTTTTGTTTGTTTTTTTAATCGTATCACCCTGAGCAAAGCGGTAACGCCACTGATGTGTAGGGGGCTACATAATAGTGAAAAGATTGGAAAAGAGAAAGCCGAAAACCACATCCTAAACAGGAAACAAGGAATGAGCCTCTTCACCTGTTCAATAGACGTGGGTGGAGTGTGAACTGGGCGATAGTTTAGTCTATCTACACAATTTATTCAAGATAAGATTTGTGAGTTTAAAAAGATTAAACTGTTAATGGTTTGAAAATGTCCTATCTTTCAGTATCATGGTTAGATAGGGTTAGTGAGATTTTTGCCAAACGTATTTCATTAAGTTCATGTGAGTGTTATTTTTCAGCAAATGTTTGCATTATTTTAAGACTTCATCATTCCTTTCTTTTATTTGGTGTTATGCTTAAGGAATTTAATGAGTGATGATGTTCATTTCACATTTAGATTCTAAGAAAGAAACAGATGAACCTGCATAAGAATGTCAAAACATTAAGTTTAGCTCAAAAGTCACTGGATTTATCTGTAGACACAGCTTGAAGCTTGGAGAGTTGGGCATAGAATATCTCAAACTCAAAAAAAAATCTGTTCTCTATCGAGAGAAGGAGAAATATTAAAATCTGAGCCATGAGCCAGAACAGTAAGAGGACAAATGAAATACATTTTTAGTAGAATTTGGTTCATCCGCACAGACAAATCTCTTGAAAATGAGATGTTTTAATTTATTCTGATAGCTTCATGACAACTTGGAAAGACATAGTGCATGTATCAGGCTAACATTATGGGCAAAATGGATTCTATCTAAATATAACAAAAGATTACATACCTCATGCCATAATACAATGTATTTTCTTTGGAAATAAAAAAGTTGGCTGGAAAATTGTAATAGAAAATCCTTAATAAAGCACCCTCTATCTTCTAACAAGATACCAATTTTTCCCCCTTAATCTGATAGGAAATAAATGGAGGACAAATTCATTGTTAAAAACAAGAATGTGAAAAGGTTATTTTGGCCTTCAATGTTCTAATCTTTGATCTGATTTGTAATATTTTATCTAATTTTTATCCAGGTTGTACCTTTTTTTTAAATATCTGAATATATTTTTGGTGGTACAGAATTTTAATATGGTGAACAAAACCAATTAACCGTCATTGTTTTTTGTTTTAAATATTTGGCATAGCCTACAGTAATAAAATTTATTTTGTTTTTATGGCCATATGGCATGGGGTCTTTTTAAGAGAATATCCGTTCATTATGATAGGCAAAAATTCAGGATCTGCTCAATGATGATGGAACTAGTTTGCTTTTTAATAATTTGGGAGGTGAACACATATACCATTGTATCATCATCATAGATATTCTCAAAAGATCCCTGAGGTAGATCATTTATGTAAAGTTGAAAGTGAGTTGAACTTAGAAGCAATCCTTGGGAGACCATCTGTATTGGTCAGTCAAAGAGAGAAAGAAAGAGATATGACAAAATTAAAGACACCTATTAGAGAGAGAAAAATAAAGGCATATGTAAGAAGGAAAAAGACGTGAGAAAAATAAAGCCATATATAAAGAAAGAGATAAAGCAAAAGTAGACATACATATGAGAGAAAGATGACACTAATAATGTCATATATATAAAACAGAGAAAGACATACATGACAAAAGTAAAGACAATATATATATATATATATATATATATATATATAAACTTATTTATAAATGTAACTTTGTCTCTGTGTGTGTGTGTATCCATTACCTATAGACTCTGAAATGGCTGAACCGATTTTCTTGAAAATTTACGCAGTTGTACTATAAGTGTCTGCGAGTGTTCTTATCTAGGTTTTGTATCGAGGTACCCCCGATAAATATCGAAAATCGATAATTGAAAAAATCGGGTTATAGAAGGTGTGGTCCGATTTTAATCAAATTTGATACACTCATAGACAAAGACATAAGAAACGATATTCAGAAGTTTCAAGGTTGCAGTTCTTACAATAGAGCAGAAAATTTGATATCGATACCAAGAAATCAAAATTTGACTTACATCCATTTATTTTTCTTTCAGTCTATGGTTTCACTTTAACTGGAAACAACTATTGTTTTTTAGTCTTTCGTGCCAACATCCAAAGAGTCAGGACCATGGATTAGTTTTAAAGCTTTCATTATACCCGAGCAACGCCGGGCTATACTGCTAGTATATATATATATATGTATATGTATCCAGTCCTGGTGTCTTTCTCATGGGTAACTTCTCAGCTCTCCAGCAGTCAACAATGTATCCAGTTCTTTGATAATCTTGAGACCTTGGGATTTCAGTGGAGTTGTCTTGTATTTGATTGGGACTTTCTTGATTTCTTCATATATCCTGTGAATGTCATCAATGTTGAATTATAACTGTATGCTCTTTCACGGCTTGAGCCAGTAGTCATTTGCACAATGTTTTGCTGTCTTCTGTGCATTGTTTCTGGGTGTCCTCAATGTTGCCTTAATAGGTTTGTGCTCAAATCGTGCAACATGCTTTTTTTCAATGACTATATTGAGCTTATTCATATTTGTTTTGAACTAGTCTCATATCTTGCTTCTATTCCTGAATATTGTCTGTATGGTTGAGTTCTGGATCATGGTGGCATTGATACTCTGTTTACCTGGAGGCTTGGCATAATGCATTCTCTTTGATTTGAGTCTGAGTGATCTGTATCACAGTCTGCACTCTGAAAGAGCCATATCATGAGCATTCTTTTCAGATATCTGCATCTCATAAGGATCAAATCTAGCTGATGTCAGTATTTAGCGTGGGGTTGTTGCCAGGAAACTTTGTGCTGGCACCAGGACTGAATGGCCATCAAGTGTGCAAAGAGTGTTCTACTTAACCAAATGGTGAATCTACTCTGTCAAAGCTGGGAGGAGGGAACAGTACCATAAAATATGAGCAACTGCAACATAGTCACTCTCTAAGGAGGGAATGAAGTGATTGCGACAGTTACAGAGGAATATCCCTGATGAACATCATTGGGAAAGTTTTTGCCCATGTGGTCCTTGGAGAAGCTCGCTGAAAGTGTTTATCCCGAATCCAAGTATGATTTTAGGTTGGTGTATTCTACAATTGACAACTACAGGAGAAATGCCTAAAACAAAGACAACCTTTGTACATTGCCTTCATTCCATTGATCTTGTGAGTAAGGGACAGCTTGTTCAACTGGATTGGCTGTCTTTCAAGACTCCTTAAGGTTGTCCAGTCATTTCATGCAGATATGAGGGTATCATACAATTTGTTGACTCTTAGTCAGAGTCATTCAGTATATGCAATGGTGTGAAGCAGGGTTGTGTTTTTGCACCTACCTTATTTCACATTTTTGCGGCCATGTTGAAACATTCATTCGAGGCTTCAATTGAAACTGATGATGTCTACCTTCACATAAGAACAGACAAAGCTGTTCAGTTTGTCTTGGCTGAGAGTGAAATCCAAAGTCTAAGGTGATCATTAAAGACATGCTGTTGACGAATGATTCAGTGCTGGCAGCACGCTCTGAAGAGTAAGTATAGCAACTAATAAACAATTTTTCAAAAGCATGCTAAGAGTTCAGTCTGATCATTAGTCTGAAGAAAAACAATGTGATAGGCCAAGACATTGAACAGCTTCCCACCATCAAAATAAACAACTATGATCCAACATTTCAAACTCCCTCTCCTTAGACACTTAGGTCAACATGCAGATTGTATGAAATACTACCGCATTTGCCAGGTTGACCTCCAGAGTCTAGAAGAGCAGAAAGCTTACTACAAGCACCAAAATTGTAGTGCATAGGGCTTTCTGCTAGGGAGAAGTGTGCACAACGAAAAGAAAACAACACTTTGACATTGGGGGAGAACATCTTCACATGTATTCATTACAATTGTGACTGTCACCCCCATGTGGGTCTGTACAGCCATAATAGATGCTGCGGCACCATTAGCAGCTGATGCATAACTTTTTAAGTGCAGACGCAAGGTCTCTTGAGACTGATGGATGCCACACACACACACGCACACACACACACACACACACACACACACACACACACACACACACATATAAGAAACATGACAACAATAAGGATATACATATAAAAGAGTGAGAAATAAGAACATACATGCGAGAGATTGATAAGAGATAGAGAGACAAAATAAAGACACTTGTTTTCAACTAAAAACCTTTATTTACAATATAAAAATTTTTAGAAAACAATGTGCTAATTAATATTTTACTGTTTCAAGTATTAAATTTAGCAGATAAGTTGCTTAAATAATGATGTGTCCTGCTATTCTCACTTTTTTATTTTTGCTGTTTATCATAGAACCCTATCATAGATGGAAAAGTTATTTTTTTGGTCAAATTGTCAGTAAATATCAGAATTTTTTGCTGTAAAATGAACCTCTATTTTTTGTGAATTGATATATTCTTCAGGTACTCCAGAAGCTTTGACTAGAGCTCTGGAAATTAGTTTAATAGTAAGCTGCAGGCAATTCTAACACAATTCTTGGCATGGCAGTCTCCAGACCCTTACTTTGCTGTTCAAAAATTGAATAAATAAGAATTCATCAGAATAACATTATGCCAAAATCCCAAGGATTTTTTCTTTTATTTTAATCATTTACTACTTTTTCATAATAAGCAATGTGAAGAAGTTAGCATGCTATCATTTTGGAACTGATTTCAACATAAACTGCCATCTGACTTTTTTCATTTTTCAACTTTTCACCCCATCACATGATTCAGTCTCGAATGAAAAACAATGGATTCTTTTTCTTCAGTCATATGGTTTAGAGTAGGACGTGGACTATACTATCTCATGCTCATTTACTCCATCTTGTAGGTAACGGTTAATAAGCTCAGTAAGAGAAATAAGTGAGAGTCAATTCCAAATTCCAACCGAGTTTGTTATATTCACTTTTGCACAAATACTTTTGGGAAAGGTATAAATTCATATGTTTCCTCCACCCTAGTTATGAGTTTTTTTGCTGTGGTTGGTAACCATTCTATGATAAGTAAAACTCTGAATTCAAAACACATATGTAGCCCTGGTGAGGCATTTATTATACAACCATTAAAAAGATTTTGGAGTTAACAATTACTTGAAGTTGACTGACTGAGGTTGTAAAAAAAATAGTCCATCTTTGGATGACCAACAGTCTTGTTTGAAATCTGATATATCACATACTTTTGGAATATGAAGTATTCTGATGTTCTTGTAGTTATGTTATGTCAATGTAGTATTAAGTATCTTCAGGATCAAATGAGAATTAGATAATTTTTTGTTTACCTATATGTAGTGTGTTCTGTGTCAGAGTCACAAGGATTTGTGATTTGTTGTTTTCTTTGTGGATAAATTTGCTGAAAATAGGCTGATTCTAGAGTAAGTATGACTGTTCTTTTTGTGCAAATAATTTAAATTGGGACAAATCGAATTATTATTTTTTGCTTTCATACCTTGGTATTCTAAATACTTGACTCTATCAATCAGTTGCATTATTATGTTTAGCTATCAAGTTAAATTATTTTTCAACATGAACATCAGAAGATTGCCTCAGTATTTATAATTTTGTTATTCTTTGATGGTTAACGTTTGTGGCAACTGGAATGATAATATTATTTTACGGCTACAACCCATCATGTTTATTCCTAGGTTTGTCCATTTGATTTCAATAAGAAGAATATCAGATTTTCCAATTAAGTAGATCTTTAATGATAACAGTTTATTTATCCAATCATGAATGTATTACTAACTGAAGTTTTCTCATAAAATGCGCTTGTTGTATCTAAAGCATAGAAAGTACCTGTTGTATCTAAAGCATAGAAGGTACCTGTTGTATCTAAAGCATAAAATGTAATAAAAAGCATATTCTTATTGACATTTACTAAGCTTAGCTTAGTCTATCACAAAGTGGACAGATTGTGTTGTGCTGCCAAACTTTTAATAGAGAGAGCTAGTCTGTCATGAAACTTTGCATTCAAATTCTGTGATCTATTTGGAAATTTGCAAAATACCTTAAGCACTCAATCTGGCAGACCAAAAATAATGTTAAACTAACAATATAAGGCAAAAGTAGTCAGAAATGTTTACAAAGTAAGAATGGTATTAACACACAAGAGGGATACAGACAAGTGATCACAGTGTTCTGACTTCAAGACAAGAAATATAGAAATATGTCGGATGAGTTTGAGAAATGGCCTATCTTATTGACTAGTAAGTAATTCCAGCATGCATTGTTTATGATTTGGGGAGAGGAATGGTTTTGCAGTCATTCCAACAAAGACCAACACCAACTTCCCATCTATATATTGTTAGATTATGATTGTTATACAATCTTTTAGAACAATAACAGTAAGACCACCAAACATCACCCATTTTTAACGGCAGAGGATTATTGCAAATATTTTCTGATTTCATGCCTATTCTAATAATGGATATTTACTAATTCTTGTTTTGTATGGCAGAACAATTAGAAAAGTTATGTTGTTCCAGATTTCTCAGGAATAAAAGTCTATTTTGAAAATCAGCATTCCAGATAACCTGGCAAGAATATGTGTCACTGCCTCGCTGGGTTGGTGGGTGTCACACAAGGCAGTTTTAATATTTAAACTTCCGTTTCAATATTTTCATTTATTTAAGATTCTCATCACCAACCAATTAAATCTGTAATTATTGGATCTTCATGGTAATTATGTAATTTTTATAAAGATGGGTATTTGAGGAAGAATCAATAATAATGTTTGTTATAAAATTGTTAGAGTCTAAAGAGTTGCAAAGAATGGGTTAGCAAATGTGTTATAAGTTTTGAATATAATGCTTTGTATGATTCTTGTAAATCTCTTTAAGATCAATCCCCACTCTAATCAACGAATTTGAGGTCCTCACCTCTTCAACAGACAAGGCTGAGTGCTTCGCTGGCAGATTCTCCACTAACTCGATACTGGACTTGTCTGGAGTATCTGTATCCAACTTCCCTCTCTGTACCTAGGCCCAACTGACTGACATACTAATTACTCTTCGGTGGTCTCCAAAATAATTTCTAAGCTTGGCTACCATAAGGCGAGCGGTGGCGACGGAATACCCATCATTGTCCTAAAGAAATGTGCTCCTGAACTCTCCTCTGTTCTCTCTAAACTCTATAACTTCTGTCTTTCTGCTTCCTGCTTTCTTGCCTGCTGGAAATCCTCCTCTGTGGTTCCTATATATAAAAATATTGGAGAACCCTCTGACTCCATTAATTATCGCCCTATCAGCTTCCTACTGATCTTTGGCAAAGTGTTCGAAGCAATCATCAACGCCAAGGTGGTACAACATCTGACAGCCCATAGACTCTTCTCTGACAAACAATATGTCTTCCTCTTCACCAGGTCTACTGCTGATATGCTCACGACCATCACTGAGTATATACACCAGGCCCTCGACAAAAACGGCAAAGCTCGAACTGTGGTCCTCGACAAAAACGGCGAAGTCCGAACTGTGGCCCTTGACATCTCCAAAGCATTTGACAGAGTCTAGCATGCTGGCCTTCTATGCAAGCTGCTGGGCTATAGTATAACTGGACAATTGTTTGACCTAATCCAGTCCTTCCTTTCAAACTGTACAATGGGGGTGGTATTGAACGGACAAGCCTCCCAATACTATCACATGAATGTGGGTGTCCCTCAAGGCTCTGTTCTAGGTCCTATGCATTTCCTTATCTATATTAACGATCTCCCTGATGTAATAAGATCCCAAGTGGGTATATATGCTGACAACTCTATGGTTTACTCTCGTCTCGATAAAAAATCTACCGAGGCTGACAAAGCAAACCTTGCTGCTGAGCTTGAAAAGGACCTCCAATCTGTGGTGGACTGGGGTAAGAAATGGCTCGTAAATTTTAATGCTTCCAAAACGAAGCTGCTATCTAATAACCATCACAGAGAATCATTTCTCCTGCCTATTAACATGGATAAGGCTTCTCTCCCTGAAAGCAAAACACTGCACCTCCTTGGGTTAACTCTCACACCAAACTTCAAGTGGAATAACTATATAGTATCCATAGCTAAATCCACTGCTAAGAAAGTCAGTTCTCTGTGTAGGGCCAGGAAGTTTTTCCCATCCCAAACAATACTGCACATATACAAGTCTACTATCCGCCCATGCATTGAGTATTGCTGCCATATCTGGTCCGGTGATCCTGCTATCTACTTAGGTGTAATGTGATCGATCCTGACTTGGCAGCTCGGATACAGTTGCTTTCTCACCGATGCAGTGTAGCTTCCCAGTGTCTCTCCTACAAATACTATCATGGCTTCTGCATCAATGAACTTAGCTCACTGGTACCTCCTATATACAAATTTCCTCGAACCACAAGAGTAGCAACTAGGTCCCACCCTTTTACTGTGAAACCAATAAATTGTAAATGCAAATTCTACTCCAGCAGCTTCTTTTCTCACACTTCCCGCCTGTGGAATTCTCTTCCGCATACTTGCTTTCCTGACAGTTACAATCTCCAAGAATTTAAATGTAAAGTCAATAGTCATCTCCTGTCTCACTAACTTACATACTCTCTCATGCTTTTCTACATCCACCCCACTCTCATCAGTACTCTCTTCCCTCTCCTACTCTCTTCCTGACACCCCCTGCAACCTCTCACTCCTCATGACATTCCTCCTATGTAAACCCCTGCACAACAGTGGCAGTAAAATGCCTTGCTTGGGGCGACACAATTACAAAAAAAATGAACAAAATCAAATTAATCTGCAGCAATAAAAAATATATTTGTACTCAGTCTATCAAGGAAATATGGAAATGCAATCATTTTTCTTGCAAAGAATATCGAAAATGTATATTAGATACTATTATGTTACCTGTAATATTGCAAAAATATTCTCACTTGTGACCTTACATGTACATGCCAGCAAAAGTATCTGATGATAACATTTACATGCTATTATCATTTAGTATCATAATTTAACTTTATTTGCTTTTATAGTGCATAAAGCAACAGATTGCATATAGTTTGTTTTACCAAGTTAAGTGTCCTTTGTTATTGTGAAAGTAAATGACACATTAAAATCTTTTGTAAAACTTCTTTTATTTCATGACTTTACATATTTTTTCTAAACTCAAATTTAATTTCATATTCAATATGAATACACACCATTCATTGGATAACAGATTCTTGGCATGACCTTGAAAGATGTAAAAATATGTTCTTTAAGATGTTTCTTCTTACTCAACATAATTTTAAAATAAACAATTATTCAAATTGTTTACACATGAAAAAGTATATGTTACTGAAAAAATATTTTGATACTCAAAACAAAACAAATGATGAAGATTGTTAGGCTGACAGTGTTTCTCCTGTTGGGTGCCAGGATGAAAAAGTTGTTTAGGCTTATCTCAAACACTATTACATTTTTGAAGATGACTTCAAAGACAGTGACAAAGCAAGATGTACAACCATTTTCAATAAAACAACTACTAAAAACTACCTTCCAAAGGACCCACATCCATTTTTAGTGCCTGGACCTTTGCAGTAGATTTGGCACTCAACATCATTTCAGGAAGCAACTTGAAAAAATTAATATCTTCCCAGATTCTGTTTCTGTTCTACTCTGAAAGCACAAGAAAGCACTGTAAATTGTTAAACTCTTAGGCAGGATGAAATCTATGTGTAAATTAAAAATATGTTGAAATCCTAAACTACACTGAAATTAAGGGAAATGACAATAAAAACATAGCAGCTAGGTCAGCTATGGATATGGTCCTCAGTAACTGTTTCATGGTTCCATATACCAACCTTTACTAACTATGATTCCATATACCAAGCTAGAATTATCAAAACTTGAAATAAAAACTTGGGAAAGACCAGTCACATTGTCACATATAAACATATATACAGGGTGCGATGGATAAATTGTCGTCTAAAATACAGAAAACTGAAAATAATATTCAGATCTCATTTTAACAGATATATTTACCAAAATTACATAAAATATCTTGAATTTCTAAAGTGTAAAGTGATTCAATAGAATCACTATTAGCTCCAACCATGGCCTCCAGATGACTTCAGAATTTCTTGCAACTTTTCTGGATGATCTGCTTGTTTAAGTTGGTGAATGCTGCCATAATCCTTGCCTTCAGTTCATCTTTGGTATTACAAGGAGTTTTGTTGATCTCTCACTCAACTGTGCCCCACACATAAAAATCAAGGGGGTTGCAGTCTAGGGAGTTAGGTTGCCAGATGTAAGAAATTGTCTGATAGCCATGACTTGTGCAGCATAGTGCAGAGTCCTGTTGCTTGACAAATGGTCTTCCAGCAGTCACTCTCTTGAACAAGGGCAGCATTACCTCCTAAAGACACTTAATGTAGACCTCCATGTTGAGTCTGAGGCACTGTGAGATGATGATTAAGGACTTCATCACTGGTAATCACTTCAAACATCTTCATAATCACCATTAGACTCATCCGACTCTTTCTGAATCCTCTGCACTGTCCTTAAATTGAAAGTCAAACACTCTGAAATATTCATAGTTGGAGTTTCCGTTGTGAATGCCAAGCAGTACAGCATGCTGTTTCAAAATTTCTGGCAGAGTGAATTGTGTTATGGTGCTCTTTTTCTCACAGATAGTGCCCAACTGATCCTTTTATACTGTGCAGTCAACAAAACCAAAAACAATGTGCACACATATGCAAAATTGAAAATAAAAAATGGTGACAATTTACACATTGCACACTGTATGGTGGAACACTTTCTGATTAAGTCTGGTGATCTCTGCTGGACAGCATTTTCATAGCATAAGGGATCTATTTTAAAACATCAATCTGGATGACCTACTATCTTAAAAGAAGAAGTTCCAGAATATGTGGATCTAACAAGACATTTTTTGTTTGAAAATTATTAGTCCCCCCCCAACACGCATATATATATGTATATAAATAAAAATAGTATACACACACACACACACACACACACACACACACACACACATATATATATATATAAAAGTAGACATTGAGTGGTGACAATGTTTCATGCATCAGACCTTTGCTGTTCAGTGTCCACTTTTATATTTACATATGCTCTCTCTCTCTCTCTCTCTCTCTCTCTCTCTCTCTCTCTCTCTCTCTCTCTCTCTCTGATATTGTGGACTTTTTACATTCACTTGGACATTTGAACCGCTTTAGAAATCTGTTGTAACAGCTTTGATAGCATCATCTCTTGGACCAAAAATTCTTTGTTCACACAGTTACTATTATTTTTTTTAGTTTGTACATTTAAAACAGCTGGAAAAATTTGCACCTTGATCATTTTAGAATTTTTGTTTAAAAATATTTCTCTGAGTTGCACAATGTTTACAAATAAAACCAGAATTTCTTTTCTTTAGTCAGCTGAAAAAAGGCAATTTTAATCCAAAATTTATTTCTTGTGATTTCCTTGGAGATCAGCCCAACTTGTCTTATCTTTTTCTGTTACCTTTATTGATTAATTTTATCTCAAGAGTCAAATTTAACCTTATCTGCTCTATGTTTTTTGAGGTCAAAATTCATTTTTGCAGTTTATAGCAAACTCAATATCTCATTGCAGTTTGCTAGATATGGCATACTCTACACTTTGATGACATCTGGTGATTGCAAATTACATTTGATATCAATCTCACATGGCCTGTTTTATTGCTTGACATTTTGCTGTTAATGATGCAAAAAGAAATGGGCCGCCAGGATTTTAACGTTGATACTGATGTCTGAACATGCAAACTCAGAAACTTCAGCATAGAGTTACTTATAAATTGCTTCACTTTATGGAATTCATGAAGATACAAAAATTACTACTAATTTTTATTCTTTTTTCTATATTTAATAGTAGGGATTGCTTTTTGTGATTGAAATTCTATGAAACAAAAATAGAAATGTACTGAACTGCAAAATAAAAATGTTGATAAAATTTTAAAAATATTTTGCAAGAATATGAAATAATGGAAGATGTTAACATTTCTAGTGATGGAAGGTGTTGCATTGTTGAAATATCCCAGTATTTCTTAAATTAAGACTTGCAAAATCAGTATGATCCAATAATAATCCATATGATCTGATAATAATGTATTTTTACAATTGAATGATTCTTAATAATTTTTTTATTGGTGGATATGCATTTTTGTTTTAAAAGAAACATTAAATCTCATCAAAATCTGGGTGCTCTTGTACTTGAAGTCGAAATAAATAATAACTAAAACATTGTCATTTCCAAAATCATAAAAAAGTGAATGGAAACTTTCTTTGACCAAATAACTTTGCTTTAAGTTTTATAAGTGATAATTGTTTATCTTTGACAACCGAATATAGTCTTTGGTCTGTTCTGTGTAACTGGGTACAGGTTATTGTATTTACAATTGGAAATTCGTTAAAAATTTCCTTTTCTAATTATTTGTAGTTTCTCTGAATTAGGTAGGTAACCATGTGTTATGTCGCCAAGTATAAATGAATAACTCAACAACAGAATCAGAATATAAGTTGTATTCTGCGGAAAGACGGTTAGTATGTACAGAAGTGATTAGTAATATTTACAATAGAAAGATACAAGAGTCCAATCCGTCGTAAGACGTGTGTATACGTGATTACTTCCGGTACGCCACCGGAAGTGTGACTAACTCTTCACTGACTCGCACTGACTCTTCAGTAACTCATCTACGACTCTCTTGTAGAGAATCCACCATTGCTATATATAGCAATGGGAACAGTCCATTTGTAGTCAAATAGAAGCGGTGCCCTAACACCATGTATATTTATATCTATATTTCTGGTATTGCTAACATTCAATTATTCTTTTAGACTTGTACACATATCAATGGTGTCATTTAACACTGTTTTGACCAGTGTACACACCAGCATTTTTCAATTGTATTTTCCATTTAGTAATCTTGAGATATTAATACTTAATAGAACCCTTTACTTCATTCAAGGGAATATATTATCTCATTATCTGCTTGTCTTTTCATAAGCATCTTTCTTAGGGGTTTGAATTAAAAACATTTCTATACCAATTTATATACTGCCACACCATTTTATCAAGAAACCATCAGGAAAATGAGGGAGTGGAAATTCAGTAGATTTAAACCTCATGTTATTTATTTGTTTATTTTTTTCAAGTATGATGCTTATTTCTATATACTCAGTTTTTGAATAGATTATTAAAACATAATATATACGATTTTTTCAATCTGTGCATTTTCTAGCATTATTCATTATTCTGAAATGTTTTACTGAGAAAACTCTAAACTATTGTGGATGTAAAATTTTATCCAAGGCAATAATTACATTTAAAAACCTTTTGAATTTTTTCTGTTGTATGATAACCATTGTTTGCTTGTTCTTCAACTTTATATGTTTGTTAGCATTTTAGAATTATTTCTTTGGAGAGTGTTTTTTATATCATCCCATTATTTATGAACCATTATTTATATCTTAAACTATTTTTATATTGTATTAGTTATGAGTATTATTATCACAAACGAAAATGAGAAGAAAACAAGCTTCATGCTTTCATCATTTCCATCTGAATTTTTGAATTTTTTTTCTTTATACAAGTTGGACTCAAACAGGATGTATAAATTCTGGTGTGTTGAATTCAGCTAAAAAAATTCATTTATTAGTGAATTTCTTTTAAAGTAGGTGTAGCCTGCAAATGTTAACTATTTAATTTTCAGATCTCTTACAGCTAATTCAGTTCGATATTTTCCAGACCCCTGTACTAAACATGTTTATGAGTATCTAAATAGGATTATAAAATTAGATTTACTCTAGGTAGAATGTATAAATGTGGGTCAGGAGGAAGCCTGGTCAATGTGGTAGGGATGAGGTAACATCTGGCTGCAGTAACCAGAGCAACTTTATCTTTAAGCGTTTACCTAACCAACTCTGATCAGATAAAACAAAAAATAAATAAGAAATAAAACTGTTTACTTCTCATTTGTTTTGTAGGGTGACACCAATATTTGAAAAAATGTTTCTATCAGAGTAAATATTCTATGATTAAGATTTGGTATTAAAGTAAAAGATATATTTATTCTTGGTTTGTTCAAATAAAACTTTTAGTAATGTAACAGTTTGTAAAGTAGCAGATGTCAGACAAATTTAACCCTATTCAAACTTAAATCTTACTGTTATCAAGTTTGTTTACCTATTAAGTTACATCTTAACACATGCTCTATCTTATATGATTAGTCATGCCTCATCTTTAATATCTTTAGAAATTCATTTTCTCACTGTTTATTTTTTTCCTCAGAATGTATTAAAATACTTCTTTCTTGTTTTAGTATATCATATATAGTACTATACAAGAATGTCTTGTTTTAGATTTTTTCTAAAACCTGTATTTGGTCTGTACTTAAATTTCTATTTGCACATCTCTGTATATATATATATATGTATATATATATATATATATATATATATATATATATATATATATAAGATAGATAAGGGTGTTGATAAACTTAATTTATTGTTTCATTGAAAGTTTTTTTAATGCTTTTTAATAGAATATACAAGAGTCACTATGTCAAAAAATATTTATTTATATTCCTATATTAAAAATATACTTTATAATTTAGTAGATATACGGTGAGATTACCATCTTTTTCTAATCCCATTTTAACATGAACACTGATACTACACTCACATGTGTCAATCACATATGTGCCATTTTTAATTTTTGTTTTATTTTCGTTTTGTTATCTTTGAGTTAGCATCTTGATTCCATCCTGCAAAAATTTGGCATCTTTCTGGAAGATGATCTCATCTAAGTAGCTTCTCCATATTAAAAGAATATTGTAGGGAGAAAAATAAGTGGTAATCAAAAGGTGCAATGTTAGGTGGGTATGAAAGGTGTAGTAGGACATCTGAGCCAAGCTATATCAATTGTAGTGCAGTAGATATTGGCTCAGAATGAGAAATTAGAGAGAAAAATTTAAATTCCACTGGAATTCATTGCATTTACTTATGCACAAATACCCTTGGGAAAGGTATTAATACATCACTTCTCCCTCCAGCTATAGGTTAAATAACAGGACAGATTGAATTGGCAACCAGTCTAATGCAGAAAGTAATGGTAACTTATTGCAGGAAAATATTCTCCCCAGTCTGTCTTGTCTCTTTTGAGACATGATTGTCCAAGCATGAATCACATATGCCACTTAACTGATTGATGGAAGGCAAACACTCTTCCTAATGAACAATTCTAGATGCTTTTCATGAGTTGCTACCTTTCATTTGTCCAAATGGAACAGTACTTGTCTGAATGCAATATCTGATTTTATGGAAAGAGCTCATGATATCTAATGTTCTTCCATTCTCACTAGATACATAGAATTACTTTCTTCAGATGCAGATTGGCTTTTGGAGTGTTTAACAGTGGCTCATTTAATTCTTAATCATTTTTAAAATTGTTTTTCATTCTATATTGTTGTAAACAATCCATTGTTCATTGCTTATAACCATTGTGTTGTTTTTGTTGTGCTTGAGCAGAGAATTGCACCCAAACATTGGATTGAGTCATGTATGCAGTTGTTTTCAAATGCCTTATAGCATATGAGATATGTGGAGTATATATGTGATGAAGCATGTCATGTGACTTAGATTATCTTTAATTAGCATTTTGATTTCATTATCATTAATGACTGTAAGCCTGATGAAATGTTCTTGTTCTTCCAGATCAAAATTTCAACTTCTGGACTTAGCAAATCAATTACAATCCATACTCTCAGTTATGGACATTATCTCCATAAACAGCACATATTGTTTATATTTTTTACTGTTTATACAGAATTTTTTCCTTTCAGGAAACAAAAGAGCATCAAATGACGAAATGCATTTCATTTTTTTCAATTTTCACTTTTAACTTTTAACTCAAAAACCTTTAAAATTCACACACCACACATGAATCATATAGAAAAACATGTTGAAATGTCACTTTTCAGAATATGTCATAAAATGACATATAAATGTGAAATGGAATCATGTGTTCTCCTATTGAAAAACACACACACTTTAGGTCCAAGTCAATGTATAAAGAAAACATTTCTGTATTCTGTTCAGTTGACAGTCTTATTTGTACTAAAATCATCATTAACTCTGTATATTTTCTTTATGAGGACTAAATTGTCAATATGATTGGAAATGAAACATAAGATCCATTAATTGATATATCATATAGCCATATCACTTTTGTGTGCTAATTTCATTAATAATTTTTTGAAAATTCTTGATCTTCGAAATGTTAACATTATTCCTTCCTATTCATTTGATACTTTTCTATTTGTCTTATTTTTTAATCTTGTTTTAAGAATCAACACTGTTCCTTCACCTTTATTTTTCTATTTGCTTGTTGTCTACTAATAGCTTATAAAAATAAATAGTTCCCAATACATTTTTAAAAGCCGAAATACACTCTTCCCCACACAAACCCAGTTGATTTAACTTCAATTTTACACAAAAATTTATCTATGTTGCAAATGATCAGCAACAATAACTAAATTATGAACTTAGAATGTAGTTATATATTTATAGACTTAAGTACATCAGGAAGTCTATACACTAATGAAAAAAATAATTTATTTTCAATTTAATCTCATCCTTGTCTATAAACTTAACTCAATGCTACTACATTAAACATATAGATCAAACATTATACAGTGAAAATTTCAGACCAAAATTTAACTAATGGCTGTATCAAGTTATGGATTTATTGATACACTTATTAAATATGAAAAAAACAAATTTTTTTTTACCTATATTCAGATTATTCCACAGCAGAATTAATTCAGCAAGTGTGTGCAAAAAACAATCTTTTAAAAACCAACCTCTTTTGATGACATGAAAATGATACTCAATTTAAAGAGCAGAAGATGTCATTTTCTCTCTGATCAATACAAGAAAATGATGAGCTACATCATTAACTGAGGTATTATTCTGGGAATGTATGTCTGTCATTCTTCTTTTCTGCTATTGTTCATTTAGAGGCTTTAGCCACATTTCATCCCCAATCTGGAATGATGTGGGTTCTTGCCGCTTAAAAATGGTCATTAGTATTGTGGATATTTCCATTCACACTTACCAATAATGGTCTCTAAATACCAAAATAATACTTCAGTAGAAGAAATATACATCCTTGGTTTATAAGCAGCTCAAAAGAAAACATTTGACATTCCATCCATTAAACATTGCTTTAAACAATTCCAAAAGTAATGTAGTACTATCTGATTGCACTTCATCTGCTGGGCCCTTCCAAATAAATTGCATTTAGCACAATTTTTACTACAGTCTCTGTCTTAATCTTCCTTAATATGTATACTTTTCTAGGTTCACAATCATTGAAGACACAGATTTTGCCAATGTCACATCAACAGCCAATTTTATTTTTGAATTTCTCCCTTCTCGTGCACACTCAGTGAATGGGTCAATTGGCAGACACCTATCACAACACCTAATCACCCACCAAACAACCATCTTAGTTGCATTAGATTCAAGTTTGCTGGCCCCAAATAGCCCTAAGGATGTATGCTGTACAATTTCTTGAGATTCAGGCTTTCCAAATGAAACATGCTTGCTACTCGCTTCTCTAATCCTCTAATATTCCTATGGTTTTCCTATCACCAAGATGAGAAAATCTTGATGGGAATGCAAGGTGCTGTAAGCTTGGATGTGTGAGTGGTGTAAAAGATAATAACTCAGAAAAGTTAATTAGAGAGCTGAGTTCCAATTCCATTTTCGATTGTTATATTCCCTTACACTCAAATACCTTGTAAAAGGTATGAATCCACCTCTTCTTCACCCCAACTATGCATTTATTAATATGATTAGTATCACTAAATCATTATCATCTGCAAAAAATTTTCTTACAATTTAAAAGCATTTTTTGGTTTTAAATAACCTGCAAAGAGTTGATAAGCTATAGATAATGAATGAATCAATCTTGGTGAATCTGCCTTATTCTCCACCAAAGTCACAAGCAATTACATGCAAGTCTAAATTAAATTCAGTAATTAGTTTTCTTAGAATTTCTACACATTAATAATTATCTCTGTATCTCTTTTATTCAAAGTCTTTTCTCAGCAGTAATCACTGATTTTGTCCATCCAAGCACAATAGTTGAATCAGTTTGAATTTTGATTTCATGCTATCTTCACACAAGTTGATGTTCTTCCAAATAAATCCAATTTAATCACATTAATATGAATTCAATCATCTTTTACTCAGAGTTATACGCATCACTTTAACACCACTCATCTCTATAACAATGCCCATCACTAAGCTGCATCTAGCATTATATCTTATAACCCTTTTTTTCTGATTTAGACACATACCAGTTCCTTCTCACTAGATCATCTGCTTTCATTCTCTCTACAGTATCTCATGATAGTAACTATCAGTACTACTCAGCTCACTCATTCATCTCTTAAGAATTACATGCTGTTTAGAACCATCCTGCAATAAGGTCGTGGTCTACCAGTCCTCTATATATATATACTTAGATTCGCTCTCAGTTTTGAGATTTTATTTCTCCTTGGAAAAACCGGCTTGCTCACCTTGTCATTCTTCAATCTGAAATCAAAGCTGCTGCTCATTCTAACACTTCCAGTGGTTTTGAATTCAACTTCAAAATTCTTTCAATGATTGATTACTTCAAGTATATGTTGCCTCTGTTTTGTCCACCAGTATATCCTCAGTGTAGGAGTTTGTGGCCCATTTCATTATTCACTTTTCACAATATTTATCATCTTGAGGAAATATAACTTTTAGTGGAGAATTCAGTTCAAATCTCATCCCAATTTAAACAGTATATTTTATTCTTGTTATTCACCAGCTAGTATTTACAGTTTCTCAGCTATATGAATTTGTAGATAGGCTGGGTTCAAATCAATAATTATCAATATCCTCATTGTTTGTCTCCACTCTAGTAAGGTCTTTCCGCATGTGTGGCATTTCCCAACACCCTGAGTGATACACTATATACACTGTTCGATTCTCAAAAATTGAACACAGACTTATTTTTCATTGGCTGAACTACTGCCATCAGTGGCAACATGCTACTTTCCACTTTCTTTTCCTAGGAAATAAGAATAAATTCTTCAACTCTCGACAACTTTCTGAAATTTAACTTTTGCACCCACTTCCAGGGAGTGCTCATGATAGCTCACCTTATTCTTCAATCTAAGATGCTTTCCTTTCCAGATTAATTTGAGATTGTTAATTGCATGTCATCAAATTCTGTGAAAAAATCTTTGTCTTTAATCTTACAAGAAATATCTTTCTCTGTAGGGCTTCAACAATTTCATGGTTCCTGCTCTTTGGTTGTACATTAGCTGTATATTATGCTTCCCTGAGCTCTAATCAAATTCATACCCATTACTATACTGATATCATCAACAAGTTTCACTTGCATCCCATACACTGTTAACTCCACAGTATTAGTGCTTTTAAATGCAATTTCTCTATTATTGATTGTTTTTAAGCTGTTCATCCTACTCCAGCTGTTCACCTGCTTCAAGGTATTTGTGCAACCCATATCAACAAAGATTCTCACCTTCCTTCCCCAACCAGAATTTCCACTATTGACAATGGATGTAGGAGTGCCTTTACTTGGCTCAAAAGAGAGCTACTGTTACAGTAGACCACAACTCTCTTGGCAATTTCCTTGCCT
Source organism: Ascarosepion bandense (assembly GCA_037127315.1). Lineage (NCBI taxonomy): Eukaryota > Metazoa > Mollusca > Cephalopoda > Sepiida > Sepiidae > Ascarosepion > Ascarosepion bandense. The sequence continues at coordinate 1,467,141 of JBBBDQ010001889.1, forward strand.
ATAATAGCTAGCTTGGGTTTCTTTGGAATATGCAGCCTCAACACATGAAACACTGTTCTTTGGATGTTTGCACTTTTCTGCCCTCTTAATATTTTGCCATTCAAGGCTTGTCATTAGTGGCAATTCTACAAGGTGGGAGTGACAGAAGAATGCCATACCCCTCCATTTTGGCTCCTCCCAGTTGCCCTCCCCCCACTTTTATAAGCTTTAAAAATTTATGAAAATAATCAGTCTCTGATTTTGATAAGATTTGATCTTCAACACTTTTCCCTCTGTATTTTCTTTTCATTTAGCTTTTTAAGGACCTATACAGAGACCAGTTTGAAAGAAGAAATAAAATAAAACAACCAGATAGAAACAGACATTTTGTTAGGGAGGGAAGAAACTTTGTAGTCATATTTTCATATCTGAAGGAAGACATTAATTAGAAATAATGTCCCCAACTTAATAGGCAGTCAGTGATTTATGACTGAGTGAAAGAATTGGTCAGTAATTTTAGAAAACAAAAATTTCATAACCTTTTAGTGAATTAGTCAGTCAGAAGAGAGCAATAAAATGTCAATACCAAAAATAATCAGTCATCATTCACAATACAAGTATCTGCTAAAATTCGAATACCAGAATACCATCGGTCAGGGTAATAAAAAATGTCCTTTTCTTTCTCTTTTTAAAAGCAAAATCATAAAGAAAAGAGAAATAGATTTGTTTTTTATTTCCGAGGTTAGATAAAACACAGAACAATAGACATTGATAATTTGATTAAAAACGTACAAAACAATCCAGATGTCCTACTCAAGGTCGGGAGACTGAAAATTAAGAGAATCAAGCACACCCACCAAAGTGACAAGTGAAATGAAGGAATTGTCTGACTAGCATGAATTAGGAAAAAGAAATTGATAACAAAATATCTTTCTGTCATCAAGGGAAGCTCAAAAAAGTGTCTGTGACCGAAAATACAGATATTGGAAACACAAATGCAGGAATTCTTATCAAGGTGACAATGTAAGCAAAGACCACATGTGGCCTGTCTGTTGTTTCTGGCGAAAAAAAGAAAAGGTTAGTCATACAGGCTTTTATGACAAGTTCAAAAGGTTAATCATGATTGATTAAAAAAAAAACCCAAAATTATTTTGTGAGAAAGAAAATTTGCTGGATAAGTCCAACCCAGAAAAGTGGGTATAGGAAGATGACATCATAAGACAGAGAGGTATCTCATTGGTTAACCAGCACCCCCAAAAGGAGGAGACAACCAGCAATTGACATCATAGAAATGAGACTAATCCCATTGGGTAAACCAAAGGCAACAACGAGTAGCATCTAATCTCAGCATTCTATTGGTTGCCAAGATGAGGGGTTAAACACCCAGTGTTCGTTAGCCCCACACCATGGCATAGGCATGAATACAGAATCCCAAGGGACCAAAGTCAGTTGGAGTTGGAGTTTGAGATCCCGGCCCAGAGACATAATGATAGAGAGATAATTGCCACGCAGTTGGGTGCCAAACATAGAAAAATCACTGCCTGCCAAAGACCGTTCCCAGCTGAAGAAGTAAAGAGACAGACAAACGCCATGCTGTTGGGTGCCAACTGTAGAGAAGCCTGTTGCCAATCAACCAACCAGAGTTAAGAACAAACAAGAAGTGATTTTGTGGACAAGGTTTTAGAAATTGCCATCCGAACAGAATTAGAGAGTAATCCAGCCTGGAACAAGAAATCCACCTTGATTCCGATTCAAAGACGAACCGCGCCAACCTACCCTACCCAGCACTTCGGCAATTTCCACAACATTCCAGAAAGAAAGAACCAAAGTCGACTAGACTTGCTGCGAACTTAGAACTCTGTTTGGAGCAAAGCGCTGTGGCTAGCCAGATTTCTCAATTATTACTTAGGAGGATACTTCAATTTACTTAAGAGACTTCCATTTCGCTACCAGCTTGATAGGAGTAAGGATTGGGAAATATATGAATAACTATTATACTAATGTGAATTATTTTCTGTATATAAAGACTTTCTTTTATCACACTTCAGACAGATGTCAGTTTATTTATTTTTGGTGACATATTTCTTTCTTTTAATATCCAATTGTGTGCACGCTTCCCAGTTTGGTTTAGTTCGGCAGAGAAACAGCTAGTGGAAAACTCACGTGACTGCCTTGTGATCAATCAACACAACATGAGACGAGGGAGATCATCGTGAACACAGTCAACCTATGACCACCTATCTAGATTGAAATGAAGAGCAACCAACCCGGCGAAGTGTCATATTAATTTGAAAAACTTTTGCAAAAATCAAATAATTGTTGGATTTTAATAGAACTTTTAATTTTAATTTTAATAGATTTTAATAAAACTTTTAAGACTTATTCACAAATGAATGAAAATATTTTTTAAATTATTATTTTAAAAAAATCTTGGTAAAAGTATATTTTCTTTTTTACATTAGTTACCCTCGCCACGTAAATTCATGAAATTTCAAGAAATTAAATTTTGTAGGCAAAATTGGTTTTATTTGCTAAACGCAGGATTCATTGGGGAATGTAAATCATCTATTATTTTTTCAACCATTTGATACTTTTTCTGAAAATCTTAAATTTTTAAAGAATTGTTTTCATTTTTTTTAATTATAACATTTTATAAAGTTTCAAAAATATTTTTAAAATATTTCAAAGACTTGTATACATTAAGTTAAGTTATTAAGTGAAGGCTATATTTACTAATCAGAAATTGAAAAATTTAATATAAATTGAGCCATTGTATTTTTAAAATAATTAAAAAAAATTTTTGTGTATTTGAAGTTTTTTCTTTCTTTTATTTCTGTGTGTACATTAAAAGGTGGTGTTTCATGGTTTCTTCCTCTTACAGTGAAAAAATTTGGTCAAATATGTTACTTGTGATCACCATGCTTATCTTGCATCTGTCCGTTGTCACATGTCAAATCATATGGGAAAGATCAGAAAGATCAAAATTAAGAAATAGTTTTAGTCTAAATTTCATGCTATAAATAAGTAATAATTATGTAAATCAGATTAATTTAACATTAAATTTTCTAATTTACCAAAAATAGTGTGCCAAAGATGTATATTTAGTTTTTGCAAGATTTTTAAAATCAAGAATTAATTAACTTTTGTTTACAAATCTGTTGATTACCCAAAAATGGTCGAAAGTTTTTTTTTAAATTTTAAGAATCTTCAAATTTTAGATTCTAATCAATATAATTTCTGTTTGAAATACACCAGAGTATTTTGCTTACTAGAAATAATAAATTTAATCATTTAGCTTTCAATTAAAACTAAAATAAAAGTTTCAAGAAAACTGTTTTATTTTTAAAAATTCAATTTAAAAGTTAATTATAGAAAATGAGTGGAGATACCTACACTTAGTAATTTTGTCAAAGTGTAAATGGGCATTCACTGTCAGCCTAGTAAATGAATTACCCGTCTGTGAATTATCCGATTACCAACTATACCCCGAGTGTAACCATTTGATCAAGCTTACATTTTTGAGTTAGTAGTAGAATAAATTGACTCTGCTCTTTAAGAAGGAAATTTCTATGAATACTGATGTAAAATAATTTTCATTAACTTTTGTTGAAATCTAGAGAAATAAGTAAAATCGAAGCAATGTAGCATGTATGTTAACTTTGGTTTGTGTCAATCCAAATGCCCTATTTGATGTTTTGTTTTTAAGGGTCATGGAAAAAAAATATTATTTAAATTATTTCCTTATTTCAAAGTAGCTTCTTGATTTTTGGTCAGACTTTACTGAAAACGTTAATTAATTTTTTAGTTTATTTTTGTATGGCTGTTGTGCCTACAGCATTTTGATTGATTTCCTCGCATTATTTTATTTTCACATTTATTTTTTTCTCGCATTTATTTTTTGTGCTTTAAAAATGTTTTGTAGAGAAAGAAATCAGAGCAGACATGTCACATTCTTCTGCTAGTATTAACGTTAGTATTAACCCTTAGATTTTTTTAAAAAATTAACCTCTCTTGTGTTCCAATATCTTGAGAGTGAAAAAGAGGGCAAGAATAGATTAGAACTCCTCTACTATGAATGAAAAGTTATTCCATTTAATTTAGTGAAGTAACATACTTATACTCAAACTCATTCCTAAGTTGTGTATGTGATATTGGTGTAGTATGAAAATGAAGACACTGCTTGAGTTTGCCTCACTCCTCCTCAGGAAAATCTCGGCCTCTAAGTTGCCCCCGCCACTTTCAGAGTTCTACAATTGCCACTGCTTGTTATTATATTATTCTCAATTTTCTTGTGATTGCTGTTGCAAGATATTGTGTAGTATTGGCCAAAAGCATGGTTTCAATTTCCACCAATTGTTACGGTCTAACTGAAATGTAATGAAAGAAATCAGTCACAAACATGAGCTTAATCCCTCTTTCCAAGCTCTCTCCAGTAAATCTGACCAATTTAGCCAAACTTCTGGCTTTATTAGCTTATATTTCAATTTTTTTCTTGGTCTCTTTTACTCTCACCAGCTTTCTATAGTTCATAAATATCTCCTTTGTATAGGTCCTTTCTAATCTGATCTCTTTTTGTCTTTTATCTATCTGAGCAACTTCAGTCAACAAATCTTACCTATAGCTATATTCTTCTGCTAAGCAGGAATTCCCTCAGTAAATGCACCCAAAGAATAAAGGAAAATAAAACATTTTAAACCAAGCCAAATTTTGATGACACAAAAATGTTACTCACTTCAAGTAGCTCAGAGAAAAGGAAACAATTTCAATACACTGAAAATAAACTATATAAATATCAAGTTTTTGAGTCTGCCATCTTTTCATTTGTTTATATAATGTGGCATCTTCCTCTTCCTCTCTCCTGCTGATGCACCATATTCACAATCTATTTTTCTGAGCAAGCACCAATTATTTTATAGCCTCCTTGTGCAAATGAGATATGAATAGATGTGTTATCTCATAATTATGTACCATAAAAATCTTATGCTCTTTACCACAGTGTATAAAATATCATTTTTATTAAATAACCATTATTAAAAGGTAATTCTGCCAAACTGTTTGGGATGAAGTTTAAAGATTCATTCTGTGCTCTAAGAACACACTTGAGTATTTCTTATACACTGTTATACAGTGTTCACAATTTTAACTTTCTGTAGAGGGGGCTGGTCACTCATGACTGAAAGTTTAGATATTGTTGAGTAGTTATTTGGTGTTTACTTGATTAAATCTGATTTTTATGATCATTGCTCTAAATTAATCTTTTATTCATCAAATCTACAATTAGAGAAGAGAAAATAGCAATAATCATATTTTTGTTTGGTTTTAAGCTAATTTCAAAGATTTAAAGAGTACATTATGTTACATTAACATTGTCTGCTTGTCATTTAATTCAGCTTCTTAAAAAGATTTGAAATATAATTAACTTATTAATTGGAATAAATTTTACAGAATTTTTCATAATGTAATATATAACCTAAAGTTAATAAATTATTGGAATGTAATGTGTCACTCTTATCATTTTATAATCAGATTGTGTCAGTTTTTATACAATGGCTTCTTTACATATGCGTTAATATATATATATATATATATATATATATATATATATGCTGAGGTGGAGTGCACTAGAAGGATTTCTGCCAAGACTGCTAGAGATAAGAGACATGGTAAGAGCAGATGATAACAGCAGCTCTTACTACCAAATTATCACCCCCACATTTGAAAAGTGGAAAAACAAGCAGACACTTATGCCTGTTGTTCTATCATCTCATAGTTGTGAACAAGGGATTCAAAGTTCAGATGACTGCATTCTGCTTCCAAGCATTAGAATTAGCGAAAGGAAGTTGCTAGTTTGAAATTCCTATGTCACCAATAACTAAAATATACTATGTTTTGTTCAAATCTTATTAAAGTATTCCAGTCTTCAAGTTGTTCAGTCCAAAATGTTGATAAATCCTGAGAATTTTTCAATTTTAATTTTCTGTGGCACATGGCTTGTTCAGGCTTGTGATGTTTCAATCCTGAGCTCAAGACTTCTTTAGATCTTATCAAAATGCAACATAATTTTAGGATCTCCTATCTAAGACATCACTAAACCAATGAGTGAAACAACAAGTCTCTCCCTAGCATAGCCTTAAACTGGATTAATTAAAACAACCAGGAACGCTTGTTGAGAAAAGAAGTTGAGGTTTTAATAATCTTAATTTGAAAAATACAAATCTGCAGATTTTAAGTTTATGATGAAATCATTAAAGTGTAAAAATAATGTCAACCAAATTGATAAAACAATATTTCTTTGTATTGATAAATTTCATAAGTGTTGGGTTCAGCTTTTCTTATACGATTTTTCAAGTGCTTCCAGCTATTACATGGATTAGTTTGTTGATATATATTGGCTTTCATTAAACTACTTAATTTTTTTTAAACAAAGAAAAGAACTTTTTGTGCCTTTTGATTTCTTCTTTTCAATTTTACTTTTTTCAGCTTTAAATACATATATATCAATCATCAAAACCTCTTTTAGAAAATAAAGACATGTCATTGCTGATATGCCACTCTTGGGCAATTTCTCCTCCACACTTAATTGTAAGATTACAGTATTTTAAATAAGTATTTTCATATTTGATAAATATAAGTGACAATCTCATTAAATGTATTCTTACATTTATTCATTTTGTAATTATAACCAGCCTGAAAATCGATACATAACTTTGTGATTCTGTGTTTTCTGTAATCTTTTGTACTAAAGCTATAAATTCTCTCTCTCTCTCTCTCTCTCTCTCTCTCTCTCTCTCTCTCTCTTTTCAGGCTGTGGCTGACCATAACTCTATAAATTTCTGTTTTTTTGTGAAAAGATACTGCACTTCTGAAGGGATTTTACTTGAGATTTTTATACAATGTTTGCTGGGCTGCAAAGCACATTTCAGCTCAGTCAAAATATATGAATTATTTACTGTCAGACTAATTTAGCCCCACAGTGAACTAATTATTAAACCTTTAAAAACAAGCAAACTAATTATCAAAATTTTCAGGATTTATAGAAATTCCATAGTCATTGATAACTAAGATGATCTATTATTGTATACTTCTATTCTTTTCTCACTTTTGGTGTGTTTCCTTTACCTGTATCTTCTCATTTTCTTCCAGTCTTAATTGCCTATCTATGTTTTTATCTAATCCATAAGGATTAATTTCATGTGAGGAAGGGGAGAAGGAATAAAGAATGTACAAATATTATTACTTCTTTTTCTCTTATTTTTCTTCGAATCTGTTCATAAAGAATTTTAATGCATTGCAATTTTTACATCTTTCCATCTTTATCAGCTTTCAGTCTTTCACTCAATGTCTCTTAATATCAAGTCAGTCAGCCCACCTCTCTCTATATCTTCCTTAATTTATATCTTTCTCCTCATCACCTCTATCCCTCTCTCTCTCTCTCTCTCTCTCTCTCTCTCTCTCTCTCTCTCTCTCTCTCTCACACACACACACACACACACACACACACACACACACACACACACACACACACATTAAGTATTTTGAGTCTTTTTTTTAATGTGTATTGCATTTGCTAAGTTAGTTCTTCACTTCTCTTCCTGGGCTTCTCCATGTCTATAAATGTCCTTGGTGTTCTTCAAACCAATCAAGTAGTTGGCTACTATTTGATTGATTTTGCCATGTTCCATTGGACCCATTTTTCTCCACATTCATTTATTTTGAGTTCCTAGTTTGAAATTTGTCACCTGTTTCACTATCTCTCTCCTTATCTACTTTGTCAATAATGATCAATAAGTGATTTGGGAATGCAGTTTTATGCTGCAGAACATACTCAAGTGCTGACTGCAGGAGTGACTACTTTCCAGTGATATGTAAACTTAGAGTGAAACTGCAGAAATTATAAAAAGGGCTAAAGCAATGTACAAATTCTGATACAATAAACTCCTGAATGACCCTAATTTGAAGGAGAAGTTATACAGACAACATTAAAAGTCATACAAAAACAAGAATGAAAATTCAAAGTGAAATACATTAAGAGATGCTTTAGTCACATCGGCAAATGAGAGCATCCTTAAAAAAAACTAGATAGGAAAAAAAAAGGAATGAAAATTCTTGGCATGATAAAAAGAAGAGCAAAAAATGCCAAGATATGACAATATAAAACATTGCATAAAGAAATTAGAAACAAATTCAGGCAGGTAAAAGAGAAATGATTCAATGAAAAGTGTGCAGAAATAGAAAGAATGAGTTTTAAAGATAAAGCATAAAGTAATAAGAGAATTGCAGGACAAATGATATCCTTATCAATAGGATGAATAAGATCCAAGGATGGAATACAGATAACAGAGAAAGAAAACATACTAATACTAAAACAGAGATAGAATGAGTACATTTGAAATCACTTTCATTCATATGGAATACTAACAGATCTTGGCAGCTTTAGATAATTTTTCCCACAACAAAATTAAAGACATGAAAATATGAAATATACAACAGTAGTGATATACCAGAGGACCTAAGTAGATCCATTTTCATAGCACAGCCTAAGAAGCCAGGTGCAAATGAATGCAAGCTTTGTTAGACAATTAACCTGAAGAGCCACATAACAAAAATTGTCATCCTAATTTTTAAAGATTAAGCATGCAACAGAGTTAGACCCAAAATAGAACAAAAACAATGCAGTTTGTTAAAGACACTGGATTGTGGTATTCATGCTCAGAATATATCAGAAAGAGGACTATAAATGCAAAAGGATGTATACCTATGTTTTATAGATGAAGCAAAAGCTTTTTATTAAAATGTATCATAAAGAACTGTTGGAAATGTTAAGATAGAATATACAAATAGAAAATAAATTCAGTAAATATATAAAAATATAAAGGGAGGTAAGTCAAGGGTATGGCTTCTGACCAAACTTATTCAACTTTTACGGTGAAGCAATTCTGAGAGAATTAGAAGTCTTACCAGGATTTATTATTGACAACCACAGTCTTAACAACATTAGATAGGTGGATGATACAGTGTTAATATCAGACATAGAAAGGAGACTAAAATAACTTCTACAGATGATAGTAAAGGAGAGCAAGAACAAAGGATTGAACATCAATCACAAGAAGATAAAATGTATGGTTGTCAGCTAAAGAAACAACCAAACATGTGAATTACAAGTTGGGGACAAGTACAAAAATATACATATCTCAGAATTGTTTTAACAGATGACAGAAAATATGACACCAAAATCTGAAGATACATTGATATAGTAAAAGTTGCTTTCCAAAAGTTAAGCAATGTATTAAGAAATAGGAAAATTTCATTAGAATCAAAGAAAAGAATACTGAAATATTAAGCCTTATCAGTCCTCCTGCATGACAGTGAATGCTGGACAATCTCCTCATGAATAAAGAAGAGACTTGAGGTAATTGAAATGTAATTCTACAGAAGGATGCTGAGAATACTATGGACTGAACATTTGAGCAATGTCAAAGTTTTAGAGGAAAAGGAACCAAAAATCGCTCTTATTTTTAGCATCAGAAAGAGACATTTGAAATTTCTGGAGCACATAATGAGGAAAGAAAAAAACTTGATACTCACAAATCATATTGAAGGTAAGAAGGACAGAAGAAAACAGTACATGATGAGCTTGTGTAAATGGTTGGCTTTTATTAAGAGCTATAAATGAAAGGAAATTATGGAGATTCATAATCATTCAAATACTGAAGGGGCCTGGCACATAGAAGAAGAAAAATAACTTGTATCATATTTTGCTATTATCTACTAAGATTTATTTTAAGCTATTTTGGATGTTTATGATATAATGATTTACATGTATACAAATTGTACTAAATTTCAATAAAGGACAAGACTTAGACTATAAGATAGTGTGGTGCTGTGTGGCCAGTGTAAGAATTTAATATTGATTTTTAATTATTTGTATTAGAGATGCAATCTTTCAAAGGGCTATTTTTCCCTATGAGAAATTTTAAAAGTTTTGTGCTATACTACTAAATATTTTGTAATTATAATGATCCTGTCTTTATTCCTTCCAATAATACTACACAGCACTCACTGTGAGGTAAGACTGTGAATACTCAAAGCTATTATTATACAAAAGTAACAATATATATATATATATATATATATATATATATATATATATATATATATATTATTTATATTTAGATTATTTTGAAATAAAAAATTGACAATGATGCATGAAATTTCTCTTAGGGATTTCATGTAGAAATGGCCATACAACTGATTTGAACATCAAAATTTATTTTATAATTGGCTCTGTTATTTAAATATTAATTACATTGAGCCCTCCACCTTGATCATTTTTTAATATTAATGTAATTAATATTAATTAGGATTGGTTCTTTGGGATTTACCTTCCTGCTTTTCTGTTTGGATTAAAGTTTTATATTTAAAAAAAAAATATATATATATATATATATATATATATAGTAAAAATTACTTGCAATACATTCCTGGAAAAAAATTTTTTTGTCGAAAAATATTACAAACAATACATTTTTGAAGGAAAACTATTACCAGCAATACATTTTTGATGATAAATAATTCCAGCCACACATCACCGTTAAATATTACCGATAATACATTTTTAGAGAAAAAATATTACCAGCACTATATTCTTAACGAGAAAATTTTAATATTAATACAGTTTCAAAAGGGAAAAAAAATACAAGTTCAAACAAATAAATCTAAATAGAATAATGAGGTTTCTTTAAATTAAGGATGTAAAGCTCTCTCTCTCTCTCTCTCCTTTCTTTTCTTCTTTTTTCTTTATCACTTCCTCTTTCTCGTCTGACCCACCCTCTACCCTCGAACTTTCTTCGACACTGACCGCTGGGTGGCATCAACTTTATTTCAAGGGTGATGAATGAGCATCTTGGGGTGTTATCTGCTGTGGGTTCTGTGTGACTTTTACATATATGATCCTGTAGGAATGTGTGTGGGTTCGACAAACGGATGGATTGTTCTTATTTTCTCTTTTAAGGGAGCGACATTTATATTCTTGTCTTCTTATATTTTTTATTTTTTTATTTTTTTATTTTCTTATTCATTGGGTTAGGTTTTTGTGAATCCCATTCATGTAGAATCCTTCGTTGAATAAAGATAGAAGCTGACGATGGCTTGCCTGAAATAGGCCTATACTTCCGAATTACCATGAAATAACGTGTCTGTCTTAATTTTTCTTATATTTGCTCTATATGTATTTATATGAATATATGTTTAGAGCTCTCTTAGAGAGTTATCTTACCATTATATGTAAAGGATACTCCTTTGGATTCTTCTATGCCCACAAGGCATACTGATATATATATATTTTTATATATATATATATATAATTCCAAGTGAAGAGGACTCAAGGTTTTTTTTATATTTTGAGTGCTCTGGCATTTATTTTATTATAAACAGTGCTCAATATAATGAGTATTATAGAGCTTAATATAATATAATATAATATAATTATATGGTTATGTCAATTTTACATTGCGACATGGAAATTTCTATGTTTCAAGATCAATTCTCATCATCAGCCAATGTTGATGTGGTTGTGCAGACGATTTACATTTAAATGACAAATACTTTCGGTTTACTGTGAATGTATGTGGGTGTTTTTGTGTGTGTGTGTGGCTCATCAGAATGGAGATTCACTTTGGAGTTTGACCCTGAAGAATTTCTGTGCTAACCAACTTTTTTCCTTCTCTTTTTTTCTTTTTCCTTGACCCTATTCTTCTCTTGTCTATTTCCCTTGCATTTATCTGTTCTTATCATTTTCCCTTCAGTTTTATTACATTTGATGTGATATTCCTTTTTTGTATCTCCTATCTCCTTTTCTTGTCCCCTTTAGTCTATTTGTTGAAGAAAAGATTTTTTTCAAAGAAACCTCGAACTGCTATTTTTTCATTCCATCTATCAATTTGCTGTAAAGTTTATTATGCTGAAACAAAGGTGGGAATTTAAAAAAAAAAGGGAAAAAAAGGAAAACTAACTTATTCCATTTTTGGCTTTATTTTTATTTTTATTTTTATTTTTACCTAATTCGTCAGTGAGCATGTTGTTTAATTTAGGTTTATCCATTTTCTAATGTGAATAATTTACAATGTCTACATATGACATTAATTTTGTTGCGTTTATTTAATAAATTTTTATTTTTAAGGGATCTAATAATAGTTTTTCATATAAGCATAATGAACATGGTTCATTTAAGGACTTACATGTTTTAGCTTCTTTTAGGATTTTCCACTTTATTTTGGGTGTTTTGGGTGTACACACCCCCTTACAACCAGATGACTAATGGTAGGTTGGGAAGAAAATTCCTCGAGTTAATTAGGAAACACTTCCTGGAGAAAAATCCACTAAGTAAAATCTTTAATAAAAACACTATAAAATTAAGTTACAGCTGTATGAATAATCTAGAAAAAATTATAAAAAACCACAATAATAATATTTTTTAAAAAATCAACAAAACCAGTAAAAATAACCAGACAACAGAAAATAACAATTTAGACAAGAAAAAATGTAATTGTAAAAACCCCATAAACTGTCTACTAGAAAATAGGTGTTTGACGGAATCAATAATCTATCAATGCAAAATATCGACGAAGGAAAACCCAAACAATATAAAAGTCTATATAGGGAGTACTAAAAACACTCTAAAGCAGAGAATTTACCAGCATATCTCTTCGTTTAATAATAGCAAATACAGAAATAGAACATCCCTATTGAGATATCATTGGTACCTAAAGGAAACAAAAAAAAAACACCCAACAAGAATAGGGTCAAGGAAAAAGAAAAAAGAGGAGGAAAAAAGTTGGTTAGCACAGAAATTCTTCGGGGTCAAACTCCAAAGTGAATCTTCATTCTGATGAGCCACACACACACACACACACACACACACACACACACACACACAAAAAAAAAAAAAACACCCACATACATTCACAGTAAACCGAAAGTATTTGTCATTTAAATGTAAATCGTCTGCACAACCACATCAACATTGGCTGATGATGAGAATTGATCTTGAAACATAGAAATTTCCATGTCGCAATGTAAAATTGACATAACCATATAATTATATTATATATATATATATATATATATATATATATATATAATGTTTACCTACACAAGTTATGATGGGTAAATTACTGCCATTTTATATTTTTAATTCCTTGCATCCATATTTTTTGTTTTTGATTTTGTCAACTGCACAGTATCAGTTTGGCACTGTCTGTGAGACAAAAAGCACCATGACACAATTCACTCTGCTAGAAATTTGGAAATTGCATGCAATACTGCTTGGCATTCACACTGGAAGTTCCAATATAAACATTTCAGAGTATTTGGGTGTCAATCTGAGGACAGTGCAGATTAAATAAATTGCAAACATTATGTCTACTTATTTTTAATAAAATCCGTTTGTACTCAGAGATAATCTTTCTTGTATTATAATTGAAAGATGTAAGAAATGCACTGTAACTTTTACAGTGAATTTTATTATCCATTTCTGGTGTTCCCAAGTACTTTCAATCTTCTTCTGAGATCATCTTCATGGTTGTAATCTGTAGCAACAAAAATAACCATAAAAATGTGTTACTAAAAATGACTGTAAATTTTTCTTCTTGCTTCAAATGTAGTGGTTGACAATTATGTGTAGCGTTCATTAAATTGTGAAAATTATCCACTATGGAATTTTTTTATGTTGTAATGTCATAGTCATGCACGTATTAAAGCATGAAAAATCTGTTCTTTTTACTAACATTTTAGAACATTACTACAGTTTTCTTCATGATTCTATTAATTGAGGGCTTAAGTTTTTAATGTATATTGCCTCAAGGATTTGTAGTTTGCATTTGTTGTTTTCTTGGTGTAGGATTGTTGTGTTATCAATCATTATTTTTTTATATTGTATTTCTTGATAGGAATGTTGTTGCAGATGTCAAGAAATGGATGAATGGTCACACATGTGTAATGTAAAACTTCTTGTTCATGTAGTTGTTGTAAATCCAACATATATATTTGTTTTTTTGTTGGAAATACATTCTCCCAAAGGATATTTGAATGGATATATAATATTGGTTTTACGTAATACATCAGTTAGTGGGAAGGAGCTATAATGGATAATTAAATTAGCAGTATTGTATTCTTCATAAACTATTATTAATCTTAATTTTTATTAGGAACCCTGGAAGATATATTAATATGAATGACATTTTTTATGATTTTTTTCATCCTGTTTGTAGTTATGGTGCATCTGGTTGCACTATAAGAGTTTCATATATTTAGGGACTTTTGTGGAAGAACCATAATCTGTTTGATGTGTGTTGAGGTTTTTGAAATATCGTCTTATGTGTTTATCTACAATGTGGTGTGAGAAGTCATTATTAATGATAGTTTGCTTAATATTTTTTAGTTCAGTTCAGAGTTCTTTTTCTGGTAGAGTTAATTTGTGCTCAGTTAATTAAATTGTGTATGAGAACTATTTTATAGTAGTTAGAGCATTCACTCTTATAGTTAAGAGTGCAAGAGTTTTTACTGGTTGTTTTTTTTTATATGCGAGGGGGTAGTAATATATGTATATATATGCATGTATATATGTAGATGTGTATGCATGTATATATATATATATATATATGTATATATGCATATATATATTTAGTGTATCGAGGCAGCAGATACTTTTCTAAACATATAAATATAAGAAATTTTCTAAACATATAAATATAAGAGACAATGAATGTCAGTTATGTTTAATCATGAGACGTTCTAAACATCATATTTTGGCTTTAATTTCAGGTGAAAATAAAAACAAAAATTCTCCAATATTTGGATAATTTTTTATTAAGTTGGTTCTAAGCTTTCAGCTCACATGAGCCTTTTTCAGGTTACAAGGATGTTAACATAAAAACATCCACCATCAGCGACAATTTTATCTTGTGTTGACATAAAACTTTGATAAGCAACGATAACAGTTACCAAAAATAGCAAACGCAGTTCGTAAATTCGTAATGCGGTTCTATGGTGTCACACTGCGTGAGAGCTTGAAATGATAAGGGAACCATATATTTAAATGCAATGTAATGCGTTATGACCAGATTTAAATATGATTTTATTAAGTGTGGGTTGTTTGAATTTAATGTAGATGGCCTCCAATATTTGAAGGTTCTTTTTACTGTGTATATGAGTGAGGATTATTGTATTGTTGACTAAAATCTGTCTAATATTACCTACATGACAATGTTTTTCTAAGAAATGTTGTTTAATTGTTTAAAAGAATATGTTGTTTACATATATAAATTCAAATATTTGTATATATATATGTATTTATATATTTATATATAAATGCATGTATATATATAAATGTATGTATATATGTATATATATGCATATATATGTATATATATATATATGTATATGTGATATTATGTAGTGATATTTTGTAGTGATTTTATAACATATCCATATTATAATTTCTGAATAAATATTATTAGCTCTACTTTGTATTGAGCACTTTTTTAAGAATAGTGTTTCTTTGGACAAGGAATATTATTCCATCCATATGTACCCTATACTCGGATATCAGCTCCTTTTGTAGTTGAGTTTTGTACGTACAGGATACTCCTTTGGATTCTTCTATACCCACACTGTATGCTGATATCTATCTATCTATCTATCTCTCTATCTATCTACCTATCTATCTATCTATCCATACACATATCCATGTTATAATTTTTGAATAAATATTATTAGCTCTACTTTGTATTGAGCACTTTTTAAGAATAGTGTTTCTTTGGACAAGGAATATTATTCCATCCATACATACCCTATACTCAGTATATATGTATGCATATATATATATATATATATATATATATATATATGCATGCATATATCTATATACTAGCAGTATAGCCCAGCATTGCTCGGATGTAATGAAAGCTTTAAAACTAATCCATGGTCCTGGAGCTCAAACTCTTTGGACGTTGGCACGAAAGACTAAAAAGCAATAGTTGTTTCTAGTTAAAGTGAAACCGTAGACTGAAAGAAAAATGAATGGATGTAAGTCAAATCTTGATTTCCTGGTATCGACATCAAATTTTCTGCACTATTGTAACAACTGCAGCCTTGAAACTTTTGAATATCGTTTCTTATGTTTTTGTCTACGAGTGTATCAAATTTGATTAAAATCGGACCACTCCTTCTATAACCTGATTTTTCCGATTATCGATTTTCAATATTGATCAGGGACACCTCGACACAAATTCTAGCTAAGAACACTCGCAGACGCTTATAGTACAACTGTGTAAATTTTCAAGAAAATCGGTTCACCCGTTTCGGAGTCTATAGGTAACGGATACACACATACACAGAAACACACACACACAGACAAAGTTCCATTTATAAATAAGTTTAGATATATGTAAGGTATATATATATGTATATATATTTATTATAAATTACATTTTAGAACATGTACAAAGTTTTTATATATCCACTACAAATCGTACATTTGTTTCGACATTGAAACTACAATGTCTCATCAGGTGATGTGGACAGGAATTGAAAGCCTCTTTTCTTATATTTGGTCAGTTGTGTGTGTGATGTTGGTGGGGATTAGTGATAAGGGAATAAGTCTTGTGAATTGTCTGTTTGATTTTTGAAGAAAGTGGTGTGGGTAGTGAATATAGTTGATTAATGAGTGTCTGAGAGTTTTGTAGACAGATTTAACATAATCAGATGTAAGTTTTAGGATCTTTCGACTAGACTTTATCCTTTGGATTTCCTAGAGGAGCAGAGTATGGAGGTATAAGGGGTGGAGAGGGATGGGATTGGACTTTCCGCTTATTTGTACAACTATAGAATATTTTTGTATTTAAGCACAGTTTTTATAATTAATATAATTTTGTATATTTAACCTTAATTTTGGATTTAGGAAATCGATTTTTTCTATTAAATTTTAAATTTTAAATTAGCTCACAGTTTGTGTTGTGTAATTGGTAAGATTTAATGTAAGAGGTAAAATTTAATGTTAGTATTTAAGGTAATAGGTAAGTAGGTAATGGCTGTGTAATAGGTAGAATTTAATGTAAGAGGTAAGATTTAATGTTGTATTTAAGGTAATACGTAAAATTTAATGTGTGTATTTAAGCACAGTTTTTATCATTAATCTAATTTTGTATTATTTAACATTAATTTTGAATTTAGGAAATCGATTTTTTCTATAAAATTTTTAATTTTTATGTATATATATGTAGTTTTATGTATATATATGTGTATGTATATTTATATATGTATGCATATATATTTATGTGTATATATATATGTGTGTGTGTGTGTGTGTGTGTATGTATATATATATATATATATATATATAATTGCTGTTGTAATATTCTAAAATGTTTATAAAAAGAACAGTTTTTCATGTTTTACATGCATGAGCATAACATACAAGATAAAAAAATTGCATTGTGGATAAGTTTCATGTTCTAATCAACACTAAGCACTTTGACAACTGTTACATTGAAAACAAGAACAAAGATTTACAATAATTTCCACCAACGTAGTTTTGCGGTTATTTTTTGTTACTAACAATTACACTGCTGAAGATGATCTCGGAAGGAAATTGAAAGTTCTTAGGAACATAAAGGAATGAATAATAAAATCATGTCAAAGTTACAGCACATTTTTTACATCTTTTAATTATAATATGTGAAAGATTATCCATGAGTACGACCGGATTTTATTAAAAATAAGCAGACACAACGTTTGCTGTTTTTTTTTAATCTGACAATCCTAAATAAAATTTTCTACCTAATTACACAAATTTTTTAAAATTATATGTATGTATGTATACATATATGTATGCATGTGTGTGTGTGTGTGTGTGTGTGTGTGTGTGTGTGTGTGTGTGTGTGTGTGTGTGTGTGTGTGTGTGTGTGTGTGTGTGTGTATATATGTATGTATATATAAATGTATATATGCATGTATATATATATATATATGTATGCATGTATATGTGTGTGTGTGTGTATATATATATATATATATATATACATACAGTAGTGGCCATAATATAAATAACAGAAACAACAAAGACATAAATATGTGTATTACTTAAAAAGTAATGCATGATTAGCAATGAAATTTTTCCTGAATAAAGATTAGGGTGTCATGCATATATTATACAAAGTTACAAAAATTTACATAATAGTTTTTTTTAAAATAAAGATTAAATGAAACAAAGGAAATAAGCTACTGGATAAAAGTTAAGGAATGACGTTAATGATTTGCATAAACTTTTGATTTACATTGTTAAAAAACTCGATGGAGTTTTTCAACAATAAGTAAAAGTTCATTTATCATTAGGACTTTATTTTTAAGCAATATGGCAAATTTTACATGCAAAACGCTCTCTTTTGAAGAAAAAACTCATTATCGCTATCAAGAAAAAAAGTAAATTTCAGAAATTTTTTACATTGTTCATTGGTCTGTAAGTGTCATTCATCATGTAATTAGCAATAAAATGTTAAATGCAAAACCAAAAAACGGCAAACCTCCAAAAACATCGCAAAAAGAAGATTGAAGAATTGTTAGAATATCTACAAAAAACCATTTTGAAACTGCTACATCAATTGCCTGTAAATTTAATGAACACACAGATAATAAGATCTCAAGGAAAACAGTTTTGTTAATCTTTGTTAATTTCCGTAACATGTTTACATTTGCTTACATTGCAATACATTTCAGAGCAGATATGATTATTGCGATAGATCGAAAATTTGTTATATAGGCTTGATTAAAACCTCGTTTAGACTAATGGTCATTCGTGGTCGAGAGCTCTAAGACATGCCAGATCACATGGTAGCTTCCCCTATGTGGATAGGGGTCATAGGTTCGAATCCTGCCGAATGACATTTTCGTAATAAAAATTTATTGTAAATAATCAGTCCGGTAGATATAAATATATAATACTGTTTAATTAAAAACAAGATATCTACTTAAATATGAGTATCGATAAAAAATAAAAAAAATAATCTTCAAACAATTCATTTCAAATTGTCGGTTGTTTATAAGCAAGTTTTGTTAATCTTTGTTAATTTCTGTAATATGTTTGTATCTATATGTATATATGTATATGTATGTATATATGTATATATATATTTATATGTATATATCTCTGTATATATATATATAGGCATAAAAATTACATTGAGGTTGACACCCAGCAGACACAGCCTCTTTCATGATTAAACATAATCTTCTGGTGTCTAATCATTAACAGACTGTCATTGTTGTATGTTAATGTCAGTGTTTTTTATATTTACATATGCTCTATTCTTGAATCCATGATATCAATCACTTTAACCTATAAATATAGCTTACCTTAAAACTATTTTTATTTTAATTTATATATATATATATATATATATATATATATATATAAAATAAATATAAATATATATATATTTATATATATATATATATATATATATAACTTTAATCCAAAAAGGAAAAGCAGGTAGGTAAATCCCAAAACCTAATCCTAATTAATATTAATTACATTAATATTAAAACTGATCAAGGTGGAGATCTCAATGCAATTTATATTGAAATTTCAGAGCCAATTATAAATTAAAATAAATTCCAATATTCAAATCAGTTGTATGGCCATTTCTATGAGAAATTTCGCATATCATCAGCAACTTTTATTACAAAAGACAATTTACAAAATAAACAAAGATATTTTACTGGCAGAAGTTAAAAAAAAATATTCATCACAGAAAAATTAAAGGGGTTGTATTAATAAGAAAGCAGACGGAAAACTATGTCTAATTTTATTTTTAGATTTTTTGAAAACCTTTACTTTTAAACTAAGTTAAGAGTTGAAAGTGGAAATTTAGCCTTGTCTGGCTCTAAGAAAAGGAAGTGGGAAGACTAAAAGAAAGAAGTTAAGGGAAAAAGTAAAAAAGTGGGAAGGGGTGGTTGACAGGGAAATAGGCTAAGAAAATAAAAGAAAGGAAAGAAAAAATAAAAAATTAATCTCCATAGAAACATTAACAAATGTGTTGACAAATAAATCATAGCAGTTTTTGCTTTAAATAAATGAGATGTTTATTTTATAAATTTGCTTTTGTAATAAAAGTTGCTGGTGATACATGAAATTTCTCGTAGAAATGGCCATACAACTGATTTGAATATCGAAATTTATTTTAATTTATATATATATATATATATATATATATATATATATATATTATAGTGATGTAAATCAATAAATATACATGTAATGATGCACATATGTACATTATTATAATTCAATTGTTAATAAAACAGTGCTCAATGTATGAACAGAGCTGTAATATATATATATTAATAAATATACATATTATCCAGTATCTATGGCCCGACTTGCAGTTTCATGCATTATGCTATCATGAGGTGCATATTTCAAACTGACAGTTTATTAGATTTTAATTTAAATTCACTTCATAGGAATTAAATCTTATAAAGTTAATTTACTGCTTTTTTAATAACAAGATTAAAAATTTAAATATTCTAAGTTATTTAAATATATTTAAATATATTTAATATAAATATATTTAAATATATTTAAATATATTTAAATATATTTAAATATTCTAAATATTCTGTAGATAAGAATTAAAATTTAAAATTTAAATAAAAAATACAAATGATTAAAAATAAAAAATGCAGGGAAAAGAAATCAATGTGTCATAAGTCATGAAATGTAAAACTTTAAATATTCAAATATTACATGTAGATATATAATTAAAATTTTAAAATTTTAAATGCAATAAAATAAAATAAAATGAAAATGAAAATTAAGAATAAAAAGTAAAATTTAGAATTAAAATTAAAAAATTAGGGAGCAAAAATAAAAGGGGTTTAAGTCATAATTGTTAAAAGTAATAGAAGGAAAGAAATAAAGAAAGAAAGATGGGGGCAAATGTAGAGGATTCCAAATTCCATATCAATCTGGTTCTAAGAATTTTAGTAAGTATTTTTTTCTATGACAGCATGTGGTTATTAAATCACTTTTTTTATTAAGCAAATTAGAATTATAGATATGGTTTAAGGTGACAAGTTTTTCTAAAAGTCATAGATTACATTTATCTCCTTTTCCATTGTAATATTTAGATTTAGCTACAGTATTCCAGGTAATTGTTGGGTTCTTACTGTTGTTTTTTAATTTCCAATAATGTATGGATAAAGCAGTACTTTTGCTGCATTTACTGTTGTTCAAAGACAACATGTGGTTGTTAAATCTTATCTTTCACTTGTTGGAAGTGCTTCCAAAGTTAAATTTTACCTCATTATCATCCAAATGAATTCAAGCTCTAAAAACAATACTTTCAGACATACATTGGCCATTCAGTGGGCAAGTTTTATTTTTTTGGCAATTGAAATTATTTTTAGCAGACTTATTTTTTATATTAGTTGGGTGATGGATGTTGTTTATGCGGGCCAAATATTTATTTGATATCATAGTTGTGAAATATATTTGTCTGTTTTTAAAGCAACTATAACTAACTTTAACATTGTTTTTGTTGAAGATTTTTTTTTAGTGTGGGTGAATGGTACAAATGTTTGTGAATTAAGTTAAGGAAGAGTTTACCAATGTCAGTTTGGATGTTACAACTGAAGGGTGGGTTAAACCAAATAATGTTATGTTTATAAGCGAGTTCTGCTTATTTCTGCCTATTTTGTTTTTAACAGAGTACTCTAAACTAGCATTGAGTTTACTTTTTTCTAAAGCATTAAAAGTGTTTTTAGAATTCTCAAAAATTTCTTTATTGCTGGAGTTGGTACTTAAATGAAATTGAATAGATTTGTGTAGGTTGTTGGTGATTCTCTGGGTGTGATTTGATTCCCTGTTGATATGTGTATGGTTATTTGCGTACTTAATGTATGGTTTGTACAGACCATTGCCCAGGTCGAAGGTAACATCTAAGAAATTTACGACTTTAGCATTAGTTATGATGGTAATGTTCAGATTGTGGTCTTTCAAAAATTTTATCAGATCCCTTCTGAGTTTATCTGTTTTTTGTGGATTAGTTTTGTTAAGGAATATCAATACGTCATCTTGGTAAAATCCGGTGTTGCATAAATCAAAGGTGTGTCTAAGATTCCAGAACAAAATTAGACCTACCAAGTTGCAGGCCTCTATAGAATCCTACACCCCAGGAAAGTGCAGAAATCAGGGTTGTTTTTTCTAGTCCACAATTATTCATTGTAAAATAAAATAGATCTTTGGGCTTGTTTGATGATGTTGATATCTTGGTCACTGATGAGGCAGTCATTTTTAGCTTATTTTGTATTTTTTATTTCAATTTTAAATTTAAATTTTAAATTTTTATCAACATGTAACCTTAGAATATTTAAAGTTTTAATCTTGTTATTAAAAAAACAGTAAATTATCTTTATAAGATTTAATTCCCATGAATATTGAGTGAATTTAAATTAAAATCTAATAAACTGTCAGTTTGAAATATGCACCTGATGATTGCATAATGCATGAAACTTCAAGTCATGCCATAGATGTAGAATAATTTGTATGTTAATTTTATATATATATATATATATATATATATATATATATATATAATTTTCCCTTTTACCAAATTTTGTTTTAATTTTCCTGTCACCTTTTTTCTTCTCTCCCTTTCCCTCAATTTTCATGATAAACAATATTAAAAAGCCTTCCATTCTAATATTTTGTATGTTAGAAATATTCTCTGTTAGAAAATCTAGCTGAATCCAATCAAGAAATGCTGTCTCATTGAAAGCCTGATCTGAGATAGAAAAGACTAGCAATCACGCATAAAAAGAAGCAGAATAATAGCATTTACTTTGATGAATATGCTGAAGACATAAATAATTACTTATAGTGATGAGTATTAATGGTAGAAAGTAGTTCAAATTTCACTATATATCCTCATTCAGAAGAAGTACTAAGACATTATTATGATTGTATTTTAAAATATTTTTATTATTTTCTAAATTGCCCCAAGGAAGATTAAAGGAATGTCAAAAGAAATTTCAGCTGCTAAGTCATTTGAAATCTCTAAAACCAAAGCAATAGCAATTTATTGTAGTTGTACCTAATTGAATGATTTGATCTATGTGCATGTATCAGTTGTCATTGATATCAATAGTAATTCTTTTCAGGTATGGTATATTTATTAGGATTTCAAAATAAATAAGCATGACTATATGCTTTCCTATTTGATTCTAGTTTCATGCACAAGATTGTATCATTGAATCAGGAACAAATAGGAAATTTTTCATAAGTCTAATATGTTTCATTATTTAATTTCATGAATTTTGGGAAATGGAATAAAGCAGTTGTTTTGATTTTTAAGTTCTATGTTGTTTCACTTTCATTGGTTTTGTAAATTCTGTATTTATTTTATTGTGTCAGTATGTATATATGTGTGTATGTATATCAGTTTTTGTGGGCATCATATGTTTACCTTATGGCATCTGTGTGGTTACTTCTTGAAATAGTATATTTTATTTCTTTAGGTTTAGATTTTAAAATATTAGTGGTATGAAAAATTCATCTAATGGGCATTTATTAATATTTCTTTTAGACATGTTCTCTGTAATGGGTGTGTTTATTTTTTTATTCAGATAGCATTTTTAAATCAAAATTATGGCCTTTTTTATTTCTGCAATACTAAGGTCATTTATGTGTTCATAAATGCAGATTTTTAGATTTCTAGATGTCTCACCTATATATTTCTTAGGACATTGCAAGAAGTTCATATTTCAATTTTCAATGCTTTATTTATTCTATATTTTTTGCTAACTAAATCTTTGTCTTAGAGTTATTAATTATAATTTTCATTCTTTGAATAATTAAATGTGTTAGGCCTCAGTGGATAAAGAGTTGGTAAAATTTTAAACTTACTGCTTTAGGTATTGATAATACTTACTTTTTTGTCTTATAAATTTTGTAGGCTTTTCTTCTTGTGTGGAGATGGA
Source organism: Ascarosepion bandense (assembly GCA_037127315.1). Taxonomy (NCBI): domain Eukaryota; kingdom Metazoa; phylum Mollusca; class Cephalopoda; order Sepiida; family Sepiidae; genus Ascarosepion; species Ascarosepion bandense. The sequence continues at coordinate 1,491,153 of JBBBDQ010001889.1, forward strand.
AATGGTAAGAATAATGAAGGAGTTTAATTTTTTTTTTCAATATAATTTTCTTCAGGATCTAAGAGTTATTAGATAGAATCTTATAATAAATACTGTTTTGATTGTATTGTTGTAATGGGATTAAAATCTAATTTGTTTTGGATTAATAGAATGCTCAGAAAAGGTTGTTTATTTCTTCCTCATCTGTGAATTCAATAGTGTGTTATTATTCAGTTTTCTTTATAATGTTTGGTAGGTTTTTGTTTTGGGAATATATTAATAAAATGTCATTTATGTATCTGAAGTAAGTGGAGTTTTAGATAAGGTACTAAAAATTCTAAAAATAAGCATACTAATATGGGTGATTCTATCAGTAAACTGAATTTTTGCTTGTAGAAATTATTGTTGAAAGAAAAGAACCAATGGTTAGTGATTAATTGGCATATGTGTAAGATTTTTTGACAGTTAGGTAGGCTTGATGTCTTAACTCACCATAATCTTGGTTTCTATGTTCATGTTTTTAGTTTTTGAATTAGATCACTGGAGTGTTTAATATGTGATGGACTGACTGTACCTAAGGAAAGAGTTAGAAGTTTAGCTATTGCTTTTGTTTCTTTGTGGCAGATGCTGGTATGATTGGTCTGATTTTTATGCTAGATTTATGTATTTTGGGTAAGTTGTACAGCATGAGTGTTATTGATGATATTCTGTTAGTTATGCCCATATTTCTTCTATCTTTCAGTAATTATCTAATCAATTTGTTGAACTCTGTATAATTTATTGTGCATTTCTTAATTTTTTTGTAAATGTTGTCATCTTTTAGGAGAGATTCTAATTCTTTAATTGTCTCTAAGAACAACTTCACTACCATCATCATATGGAATTATAATCTTTTTTTTTTTGTTTTTTTTTAATTTTTTAATGTGTTTGCATATATCTTCTGGGAAATGTTTCTGGTTAGTGGTTTTGTTAAGTGTGGCAGCTATGATCCCTTGTGTGAATTGTTTTACAAAATCTCTGTGGTTCTGGTTGTGGTTCCTAATGCTTTTGTTACAAATGACTTGTCTCAAATTTTTTTCAGAGTTGAATTGGACATTTTCTACATGTAATGTTTTAATGCATAAAAACACATTAAAATCATTTTCAATAGTTGTATGATAAAACACTAGAATTTTTTTCCACAAAATATTCTTAAAACAGGTGTGTGTATATGGTAATTATTGTTTAAAAAAGGTATTGATATATTAAGGTGTCTTGACTTGTATGAATAGAGTAAATTATTTTTTTAAATATATCATTTGGTACCTAGTAACAGTTCCAATAGAAACACATTACTGAAGAATATGTATAAGGCAACAAAAATAAACATCTTCATTTTATAGAATATCTTCTTTCTACTGAAACGACAAAAAAATTAATTTCTTGTGAAGAAATTAACCTTTTGCAATTGTTTCTGTCCCAGAAGATGTTTGTAACAAAATTCTCATTTGTAAATTAGAATAGAATCTTCACCTTTCATTTAGTTACTTAAAAGCTATCAGATGACCTGAAATTAGAAATTCTTGATTTGAAGACATTTCTTTTTGTTCTTAATTATGAACAATTTTATTTTTCACTGTTTGCTACTGATATTGTAGAATATCTTATTTTTGAAAAATGTCAGATTTCAACAATCATGAATTAAATGAAAAGGATAGAATAACAAAAGTATGTTATTTATACACTGTTCACTTTTAAATATAAGTACACATTTATTTTCTTATTGTGATAATCTCTGATATTAAATTAGTATAGAATTAATGGGACTCAAAGTACAGAATGTAATAAAGATTCTTAGATATTTGGCTTAGTTTAAAACACCTTTGCTTTGCTCCTTTCCCTTAAAAAGTTTTAATAATTTTGCCAGTATGCATCACTTGCTATTTAGGTTATGGCAAGTCTAACTGTTATCAATTATATCTCTTTTAGTGATCAATAATGCAGACAAGTCTGTTATGTTCAGTTAACATTACTATGATCAGTATCTGTATGAACAACTCAGAATCAATACTCACATATGGATTCTGCTGGAATTAAAATATATCTATATATAGGTAGTGTCTATGTGTGTAAATATGCATCTGTATCCATTTGTATATAATAAAGATTTCTTTTTTGCTTGTATAATATATTGATTTTTTTGTTGTATATACCTCTTATATTGAGGTGTGTCTCTGATATAAGCAATAGAAACTATTGCTGATCTTGTCTGCTCAGTATAAACACACTAGGTTTAGCTAACATAAGATTTAATGCCTTTATAACCCCTTTTATGCATTATTTAATGAAAATGTTACAACTTTCTTCATTACTGAAAAGTGCAGTTACTTCAATGTTTATATAATATTTTCCACCTTATGAATTTTATATTTATGCTAATATATACTAATTATGTTCTGTCCCCATATTGAATTTGTACTTTTGTATGGTTTATGTTTGAATATTTGTGTTGAGAAATGCTGGATTATTTGGACCAGCCTGCTCATCTTGCTTGTTATACTCACAATGTTTCAGCATTGTATTTGCCAGCTTTCTTCAGGTATCTATCTCCATATTCTTGGAATTTTGAACTGAACTCTTTAATAAATCTATGGATGTAGATTATTTTTGTTCTACATTCTATGCTTAGGTGATGTCTCATATTGGTTAATCCTCCCATCTGTTTGCCTTTGTGTCACTTGTCTGTTAACTTTTATTACAGTTGAAGAAACAGACAAGTGACATAAAATAAGACTGTTCTCTACTAACTGACATGAAATATTTCCTAAGCAAAGAAAAATGAAATGAGAACAATCTACCTCCATAGACTGAATAAAAAGTTCAGGTCAAAATTTCTAAAAGGTTACTGAGTACGAAGGTAGATATCTGAAGAAGATTGCGAGTATACCAACTAAAATAAGCCTACTAGTCTTAATTATAAGATATAAAAACCTTTTGTATATTTTGAAGAGAAATTGCATTTCACAAATAAATTGTTTTTTTAGAAAATATCACAAACTTATAAACTTACATTAATTATAAACTTGTTTTATACTGCATGAAATCTGGCTAATTTAGTCAAAATTCAAATTATAACATATCAGATATATTGCATATAAAATATATAGCATATAACAGAATAGAAAGGGGTTTATTCAAATCAGTGTCATTATTTTGGGTGTCCTAATATTTTAGCTTTCGTACTTTTTGGTTGTTTTCAGGTGCTTTTTATATTTGGTAACATTAAATATTTTTTGGAATCCACTGATACTCCCTATGAAACATTTCTTTTATTTTAAATCATTATTTCAAAACAATAGAATATGCAAATTATTTTAAATTTTTTTTATTGCTATTATTTGTTTTTCATTATTCTTAAATTTTTATAACTGGTATTTTAGACATGGACAGTGTTGACATAGGAACTAGCACTGCATGGGGACTGTCAGTTTCATGCTTCAGTGTAAATCTTCAGACCAAGTGCCACTACTTGATAATTTATATTTTATTTAATTCAAACTTGTACATTCAAATAATTTGTTTTTATGCTGAAATAAATTACTACTTCATTTCATTATCACGTTTCTAAAATTTGGAATAAAAATTACAGAAAATCTTTGAGTAGACAAGGTAAACTTTTTTATTTGGTTTCTAAGCTTTTCTTTTTCTTTTCTTTTTCTTTCATGGAAAAGGATTTCATAAATTTTGTTTGTTATGTCTAATTGATTTTTAATTTTAAGCTTTATCAAGTAGTTGAATAATTATAAAATTCACAATATGCAATAGATATTTTAATTTCAACCATATAACAAACACATTGACATCAATTCCAGAATGCTATTCACATGAAGTAAAAATATTTAAAATTTCTGTTTTTATTTATGGTCATCTGATAAATTAATTATAAATTTAAATGATTTTAGATATTTTTATTAATAAATTTATGCAATTCTATTTAATATTTTGAAAGTTATGTTAAAAAAAAGAGTACTCAGAAGTACGATTTCCATGAGTAAACCATTTTTATTTGTTAAACTTTTGTTAGAAGAAACAAAACCTTAGTATTATCAACAGTAGTATCCACATTGATAGCAATACAGCAATTGAATGCAGAGGGATACAATATACTCTATGCCTGATAATGAGCACTTATAAAGTATAAGTTAAAATAAAGTATAGTATACCTTAAAAGATATTTTTATCATATATAGAACAAAGAAGTCATTTACAAAGCAAAAGTAAAAGGAAAAATATTCAAAAGTTCTACAATATAATTGTATTGAACACATTTTAATACAACTGTGTACTGGTCTAATTATGACCAAAATACCAGAAATTCAAATAGCATTATACAAAACAAGATCATTAATAAAAATGTAACTGCAGGAACAAAAATAAATGCCCACTTCAAGGACTTTGTTATACAAAAGAAGTCATTTCCAAAGCAAAAGTCCATGACTTAAATGGTCTAAATAAAACATATTTGGGGTCAACCAAAGACACTTTTAAGACCAGATGGTTCAATCACAGGTCTACAATTAAAATAGAAAACTAAAAAATTGTACAAAATTAGTTAGCCATGTGTGGAAATTGAAATTAAAATATGGAAAAGATCCAGACATAACTTGGAATATAGTAAAAACAGCTAAGCCTTACAATGGTGGCAAAATATGTAGGCTGTACCAGGAAGAAATGTTAGCTATTATGTTATTCCCAAACAAAAATGAATTACTGAATGAAAGAACAAAAATTATAACTAAATGTAACCATACCAAAAAATACCTATTAGGATCATACAACCATGGATGAAAACATTATAACTTCTAATTTTTAAAAATTGCTTGTAAAAAATCCCTATTACGTGTGTTCTTAAAAAACAGTCATTGTATATCACCTGAAGACACCTGGTGGTACAAACCTGGGTTGTGTAGTATAACTCATTTACAAATGAAAAATATTCAAAAGTTCTATAATATAATTGCATTGAACACTTTAATATAACTGTAATATATATATATATAATTTTTTCTTACAAAAAAGGAGTATGGCTTTAGATAAATCTAAATATTTTGAAAGATGAGTGATTATATATTTTCAGCGAATGTCAAGGGCCTTAGTCTATTTGCCTAACATTATTGGTAATCATGATTTTTCTGTATTATGTAACTTACTGCAAACTTGAAAATATTGCAATTTTCTTTTTGAAATTGTTAACCTACTGTATGCGTTTGTCAATAGCATCCTTTAAAAATGAGTGAGAATCTTCAAATGAACTAATAAAAATATTTACTATATTTGATGGTCCATTACTGTATTATAGAGTTAGGTAAACTACAAATACTTTATAGTATAAATATTATTCTTTCAAATATCTCAACTACACATGTAAGGGGTAAAATGGTTGATGTGGTTACATGCCATAAAGTTCATTAGTTAATTTAAAAAATAATATTCATCCAAATATTTTAATCAATTTAAATATTTATTCTAATTCTGAAATTGTTTTAATCATGAAATTCTAAATGCATTTCTTAATACTGTATTGATAAAAAGAAAAGTTGTCATTTGCTACATCCATTCTATATTTCCTCATTTGAACAGTTTAATCTCTGTTTTTATAAAGATGTTATAGCATGTGTTACAGAAACAAAGTTGGCAGTAACTAGATAAGTTCTGCCTCCTGCTGAAAGTAATTAAGTAAACAAATTGCCTCCAAACACCAAACATCCAAAATTAAATTCGGAACGTGAATTTTAAATATGTTAAAATTTAAAATATGTTAAAATTTAATTTGCATAAAAAAGTAAAATACCAAGACAAACAAGTATTTTCATCAAAACATTTAATAAACTAACAGTAGAAATAAAATCTTCATGAACATAAGAACTATGATAAACATTTTCTCTTTCTTGATTGTCTGTCATATTCAATGTTATTTAAATTTATCGAAAATAATAATCCAGCAGTAGTCCCTGATAGTGCTCTTTCATTATTTTGATATCCTGATAGAATCAGTCTCCTTGTTCCTCACTCACATTGCTGAAATTATCCAGAAATTTATTTAGATGGTATTGTAAAAAATAAATTTTAATACTCATCCTGTAGTCTTTTCAATAGCTTTTCCACTAACTCCTTGTAATTTTCATCCCAGAAATTGTCTAAGAATTTTTACCACGTCAAGAAACAATATCCAAGCGCATAATTCCACGTCATTCATTAAACTAACAAATTCATCATCCTTAATCAGTTTCCAGATATCAGGACCAACATGATATCAGAAAATACTCCTGCTTCATGGCTATGAACCCCAAATTTCCTGAAATAGCCATGTGATTCTTGATTAATCACACGAAAATTAACAGAAAGAAGGAAACTATATATGCTATAATATCATTAATATGTGTATCAATAGCAATTCACTGAGATTTTTTGTTGCCAGCATCAATCTGCAGAGCAGTGAGATCTTATCACTGAGCAAAGCAGACCTTGCACACATTCACATAAATATCTGCTCCAGCAAAACTCAAACTGGAAACTCCACCATATTTGGATACATTCAAAAAGCAGCTTCAAAACAGCGTGAGATTTGGAATTAACAAAACAAACAGCGCTTTGGTGATTTTAGATCAGTGTGTGACTGGTTATTCTTAATGCTGCTGGGCAGATGTTATGGTGAAACTATTTTCATGTTGTTCATCATGTACAATGGAATAGGCGCATTCAATTAGGATGTCTTTAATTAAAGTTTATTTCCAATTGCGAAAACAAAAGCTCTCAATGTACTTGATTTCCTTCCATAATGATGGGATAAATTTATGAATATCAAACAGAAGGTTTTAGAGTTTCATTTTTTTGGTGTCACCTTAATCCTTAATTATCAGGTTTACTAAAGTGTATTACTGATAAAGTTTATCAGTTAATTTGAATTTTGGTGATAAATTGGAAAAATTCAGTACTTCTCTTTTAAAATTTTTGACTCAAAAACACTTCTTTTTCTATAAAAATAGTTTATTTCAGTTGGCTGACATAAATTACTTGACCTATATGATAATTGATGAATTTCTACATCCTTTATTAACTAAATGCTACAATTAGCTAAGATTGTAAATTGATCTTTTTTCTAAAAATGAGCAATTTCAGTACAAAAATGATAGCTAATCATGAAAATCTAAGGTCATTTTTAAAATTAGCATCATCAAATTAGCTAAAAAGTATGTTTTGGTTTGTTTGGTGCTAAAAATTCTGTTGACTAGTGTTATTATATGGTATCTCAATAAAAAAGTTCTATTCGATTTATTTATTTCATTATTATGTTGATTAACACAAATTATTTGGAAAGTTGGCTATCAGTTTTTTGTTTTTTTTTGTTTTTTTTTTTGTTTTTTTTATTTCTGACTTGAAAATGATGAGATTTTAATCAACAATCCAACTTATCTAGCTCTCTGGTTCTGATTGACTTTATCCTAGAAGAGACTGCTATACTAAGTTTAGTAGTGCTTTGTCATATAAAAACCTTACATACAAAAAGAAAAGGTTTAAATATAAAAAATTAAGTCTTCATTATAGAAGTGTAATGCTTTTTAATGTAGTTTAACAAAAGATAACTTATAATAAAATATTTTGTCAAGTAATTTGAATTTTCCTTATGTGTTCTCTGGATAAATTAAAAATAAAGTATCTCTGTTAAGTTGGATATCAATTTAGATTTGTATGAAAGACAGATATTTCCTTGAATAACATGCAAAACCAAGAGGAGTAGTTATTTCAAGATAAAAGCAGTTAATGTTCTTCCACTACCCAGCTTAACAAATCTCACTTGTCTAGATTAATTTTTAGTTATATTTCACCTAAGCTAATTTATTATATTCACTGTTCAGTTTAATATCTCTTTCAATGGATAAAATATGGCCATTACTATTGCAAAAAATGGAATTAGTGATCAGATTCTGGCCTTATCACTTTTGCAAAAATGCCTTTGGGAAAGGCACCAGCTAACCAGCTAACTGGTTAACTAGCAAAGTTGATTGGTTCTCTAGCATCAGGGGGCAATTAGAATAAGAGAAAGAAAATTCTAAATTAAAAAATGTGGAGAAGACAACAGAAAAACACTACACTATCATTCATAGATAGATAGTCATTTCTTCTCTTGCACGTCTCACTTGTGGAATTCTCTTTTGACTTCTTGCTTTTCAGCTTTAGCATTTAAATTTTTTAATATCAGTGTCAATCATTATCTTGTTTTCTTAATTCCTGTTCTTTTATTGTTCTCTCTCCTTAATTTTCTCACACTCATTAACCTTTTGCACTGTAGTGACTTTATTGCCTTGCTTCAATAAAATTATTTAAAAAATTGTAGATAGATGATAATATAAAAACATTCCTCAGTTGGTGTTAGGTTTCTTATTAGCTTGAGCTTAACCACTGTAAACAAACCATTTTTTGACACTTTACTGTTTATTTTATATAATTTTATTTTTGTATTATTGATATAGTTTTACTATGCTAAAATATTAATGATGTGAATTTGGAAATATTTATTCAGTAGAAACAAAGGAATATCTGAACTTTTAACTTTTTAACTTACTTTTTGTTAATGATAAATTTATGTTTCAACTTGAATAAATTTTAAATGTTGTAACTAATAAATATAATGCTAACAAATTACTTTTAATTATTAATCAGTGTGGAAAGCAATTTTTTTAAAAAAAGAATTTTGTATATCATGTAAGCATTCTTCAGTTGTTATACTTTTAATATGACACTGAATCTGTGATAAAAACAAATGTAGATTGATTTTATGATAAAGCAACTTTCTATTTTATATCTTTACATAAACACTGAATTCAAGAAAAAACTTTTAAAAATTACTGTGTAACACGATTTTTGTACCTGATTAGAAACTGCTATTTGTTTAAGCCTAGAATGTATGAAAAATGGCTAATATTTCCTACAAAATGTAGATTTTGATCAGGATAAAGATTTTTCTGAAATTTACCTTATCCCTTTTGGAAAACTAGAATGTGAACATTTTTTGTTCACACAAAGTAGGAAGAAAATGACATATGATTCAAAAGTAGCATTTATTCTAGAATTACACAAGAAAGATTACATAAAAATTAAAAGTAAGTAGTTTTTTCATGATTTACACTTATACTGCAAATTACTTTCATGAATCAGCCCCTAAATATAGTCATCAATCAAGTTTTCATTATATGATTCTTGGTAGCAGCTTTCAAAGTTGAGTATATCCCGATGAAAATGCTTGTCTTGCACCCCATGAATTTATCAAGATGAGGGACAAGAATATAAATTTTAAGGAACATCCTGCAGCCAATTTTGCCATAATTATTCCTCAGGTTTTGACAATCTCTACATAGATTTTGGCCTTGTGATTCATCAGAACCACTGCAACAAAGTTGCACCATGCTGGTTTCTTTGTCCTATTGATCTTCTTGTGGAATTCCTTGCACTCTATGGATTTCTGTATTTGTAGTCCAAAAAAAGATACCAGATTTAACATTTGTGGCAGGCAGCTTAGGGAAGAAATTATGAAAGTACTTGGAGGCTGTAGACTTATAGAGTTGTGACAAATTGTTTCATAAGGTCCAACAAAATGCAGTGGAGGAAACAATACTTTCCAGGGATCCAATAGTGGCTCCCATTTGATATTGTTCCCATACTGGACTTGATTCATTGTGGCCAGTCCTGCCTATGGTAGTGTGCTACAGTTTTCCTGCTGTTCCAATGGAAAGCATAATACAGAAGTTTGGTAAAGCTACCTTAAAGACCTATCAGAGAGGCCACCATTTGAAGTCTCTAATAATATCTCAACTGCACCCTTCATATTTCAAGGCATCTAGCAAGATATTGTCACTGCCGTATTCCTATTTAAGCTGTACTGAGTAAGTCAGGCAAGATAGATACATGTTTCAGTTATGAGGCAGCACAGCTTTGAGGCTCCTGGATGGGTTGTTGATGAAGAGGCACTACTCACTGGGGTTACAGGTGATTCCATTTGCCTCAAACAGATCAGTCACATTGTAGCAGAAACAAAGCCCATCTTGACAAGCTTGAAATTTTTTTTCAAGCTTGTCAAGAAGGGTGAAAAAAGGTGAAAAAGCTTGAAAAAACACTGTGACATTTTCTCTGACCTGTGAATTGCACACTTTCATCTAACAAATTTCACTGCTTGAATTTCAACCTCAAAAACTCGGCATTAGACTGTGTGAGACCAAGATCTCTGATCAGATTGTATAGGTCTTTTTTTGGTTGGGGTAATATGGGTTTCTCTCCTCAGCTGCACCTCTGTAATCTGGATCAATGTTTTCATCCACTTCTGAATTGTTGTTATCTTTTGAAAAGAGCTGCTCTCTTTTTGAAGGAGTAGTAATGGGGATGTAATGGATGTGCGTTGTGGTACAGTGGATATCGGCTCAGAACGAGAAGCCAGGGAGCCGAGTTCAAATTCCAGTTAAAATCCATTATATTCACTTACGCGCAAATGCCCTTGGGAAAGGTATTAATCCGTCTCTTCCTTCCAGTTATGGGTTAAATAACAGGACAGATTGGGTTCTATAGCCTTGGTAGGCAACCAGTCTACCGCAGAAAGCAATGGCAACCTACTGCGGGATAATCTTCTGACCAGTCAGTCATGTCTCTTTCGAGACATGATCGCCCAAGTGTGTATCACGTATGGCACTTAACTGACTGACTGAGTAATGGGGAGCTCAGGGCAGTGTGGCATTGAGGTAATGGATGACATCTGGTCCGGATATATGATAGCAGGCACATTCTTGCCAGCTTGACATTTAGAAGGGTCCACTATACAGAAGAAGCAATTGCTTTAGTGTTCAGTTGGTTCCCTCCAAATTTGTTGGATTGTGAATTTCATGGCTGTTTTTGCCCTTCTATATTATCCTGCAAAAGACCAAAATAAAACAAAATATAAAAATACAATATATTTTACACTGTGTAATTGAAAAATTCTAAAAAATTATATTTTTGAATTTTTAAAATTTGTGTTCTGGATACGTAAAATTCTGACTGTAGACTTCAATCAGTGTAGCAAATACCTAAAAAATATGAAATATTGAATACTGAACATCCCTAATATTCCATATTTTTATGGCTCTTGCCAGTTATCCAATATAGAAAACATCTGTGATACTGTAGACACTAATGCACAATTGTTGAAACATTTAATACAGATTTTTCAATAACACTCGTTTAAAAAAAATAAAAGAAAAATATATTTCAATTTAAAAACTTTTACACTTAAAAATTTTCCTATCCAAACAAGCAAAACTTTCCATCTTAATGCTATGTCCCGAATGGGATATATATCAATACAAGGTTGTTAAGAGGTTAAAGCAAATGTAATCTGGCAGAACAATCTAGCCTGTAGTTGTAATCATTGTATTCGTTGTATGCAGTGTCCTGAGACATAGTTAATGGTGGTAGACCAATAGACCTCTGGTGGAAAGATCTCTAGATCTCTCTCACTCATAATATTTATTTGCACAAAAAGTACAAAATGTGGCAAAAGGCCTAATATTGGAATGGGAAAGGTTGGTCATCCTCTGTCCTATTTTAACTCATCTATTCACTTTCATTGACCCTGGCACACTACAATAATCCTTACACCATAATACCACATTCTTACTTACCATTCTTACTACGTCCACCATAATACCTCAGATACTCTAGGAAGTCCTACTTAACTCCCATATATACAATTTTGTGTGGAGGGCGAGGGCAAAAACAATATTTCTAAATTTCCCCAATGAATTTATACAATGAAAAATAATATTTACAAGAAACTAAACAAAATCATATTAGTAATACCACCCTACTCTAAAAATGTGACAGAAAAGTCAGTTCACTTGGCAAAATAATGCATGGCTTCAAGAATATAATGATACCACTCATCTGGTCAGGAATCACTCACACAAACATTCACTCACACATGTAAACACTATAACAAGAACAAAAAAAGCACACTTGAAAAAGAAATAAAATGCCACGCATCCACCAGAGAACTAACATTCCTGATCACCTAAAAAGGAAAAAGGGATGGGGATTAAACTAAAAGAAAAATGGGGACAAAAAAAAAAGGGGGCCAATGAGCATTCATAACCTAGCTAAGTTAACTTTAACAAGAGAAATAAAAATCAAAAGACGCCTATCCTAACCTAACAGGGAGAGACTAATCATGTTCCCTCTAGCACAGCCAAAATTCTGATGCCTAACCAGCATGAAACAACCACCTTTTGCTCAACAGAGACACTCAAGACTCACCCGCATTTTGTCAAATTCTGATGGAGTGAGTTGTTGCCTTTCCGTCCTAATCTTGACTTAAATCTGATGCTTAAAGAACAAGATCAGTTGGAAAGAGGTAAACTTCTCATCCCCATAGAAGTCATTCTGTCAAGTCGTCCAAATCACGACTAACCCCTAGTAAGCAAACGAACACATATTGTTCAGCCTTAGATAACGGACGTGTGATATTGCTACAAACAGAACTAGTCTCAAGGACAAAGAACTTTCCGCGCAACATACAAACAATGAGATCTTCAAGAAACTTGCTCAATGGAGCAACAACACTGCAATGGAAGAAGGCATGATCGACGGTCTCCGTCGTCAGCCCACAACACACGCAGGTTGAAACAGATTATAAGCCCGCTGCATAAATCTTCTTGCCTACCAATGATTTCAACCCAGGCACTCAAAGCCATATGGAGCAAGCCTCCTGTTTTGTCAGCCCGAGCTCGCCTATCAGTTCATTCTGAAATCCCCCCTCTAACTAACACTCAATATAACGCCTTAAAAGATAATGCTTGAGCGTTAGAGAGGCCATTTGTTGGCTGCAAGAGGAATTGAAGAGCCAAGCAACATTCATGATAGAAGGAGCACTCACCGGCCTCTTCCTCGGACAAGTGCAAACTTCTCAAGGATGGAAAATGCTTATGGATGTCTTCTTTCTCATCAGCCTGCATACACATTCGATTTAGGAACCTAATGCGAAGCGTATGTTGATGAATCTTAACGTTTGGCATGCCCAGACCGCCCTCAGAAGAATGGAGGTAACAGATCCTCTGACGCACCTTGGGAGCCTTTCCTTCTCTTCACAAGAAGGAGAACAAGAGCTGTATTAGACCCAACTGAATGGTACACAAGAGAGGAAGTACCGAGAATCGTTAAATAAGAATTGGGTAGATGTGCGAGGCACATACTTCTGCCTTCCCCTTCAAGGAAAGATTCTTCCAAGTCCACAGATGAACTGCACCCTTGGCCTTCACTTGAACCTCTGACCAATTCATTTCCAACTGAAGATCAGGACCAAACCAGATGCCAAGAATCTTGATCAGCTCGTCCATCCAGAGGAAAGGACTGGGAAGAGAAATTCCCTTCTATGCACCCAACGCAAGCCCACAGACTTATCGCGATTGATCTTGGCCCCTGTCACCATCTCATAGCATCTGATCTCTTTGCTAACTTCATCAATCTTGGCTCTGCTCAACACAAAGATTGAAACATCGTCAGCATAGGCAGAGTACCTGGCCAAGGTATTAGCACCAGGTAGGGAAATTCCGTGCAGGACCGGATTCACCTTTAACTTGCGAAGGAAAGGCTCCACCACAAAGCAAAGGCAAAAGTGGACAACATTGATGAATAGAGCGAGATAATATGAAAGGCTTCAATCTTACCCCATTCACTTCCACCAGCGCACTGGGGGATGCATACAGCAGTTGGATCCAAGAGCGAAAGAGATACCTGATTAGGGTTGAGGGTCTGGACGGAACATGGTTGGGGAAAGGATGCCGACTACCTCTCCCATTGATCCTTGGCCTATCTCAGTCTTGATGTTGCCATCTAGGGAGAGGCCTCCGACATTCCAGGGGAAGGTAAGTTTAGTGCCCGATAGAGGGAGGGGTGAACTAAAACCTGGGCCTGTCCTGTACATATATTTTTCAAATTAATAAGTTTTTCAGATTCAAGAATAGCAATAGCGAGCAATATATCAAAAGACTTGATGGCCTCCTTAACCATCCCCCATGTCTGCCGCACCCTCGACCCAGTATGGATGACAGTTAGGCCTCACTGGGCTTTCGGAAAGTTTAAAGGATTTTCTATGCTCTTCTCATCACATTATTGTATTGCTAACAGGGATTTTAGCTGAGTAATCCAATTCCCGCAGTTTCTGGCTCTTTCCGGCTGGGTTGGAGAAATACGGCAGGCGTTCCCCCCACTCTCCCTGCCTATATGATAATTTTGAGGGCTTTTTCCTAGATTCTTTGTCCTCCGCTGTAGTACTCTTTTGTCTTTTCGAAGGAGGAGGCATATTTTTCCTTGAGGAGGGGCTGGGAGAGAGACAAGTCAGTGTTTTAAAAAGGCTGGGGTCTCTGCTGAGAGAGAACTGCTTTCGGGGTGAGGACTGAGTTGAATTTGCCTTTTTCTTTTGATGGGATGATTTTTGGGGGAGCACGAGGAGTGACAGAAATCGACTTCTTGAAGTTTCTCATTCAGCATTTTTATCCTCTCTGTTCCCTCATATCCAGGGTTGTATTTCTTTAGTAGATCTTTGAATGCTACATCATTCCAAGCCGGGGCATCACTCTTTGCACTGGTAAAGAGAGTGAGACTGTGTGTGTCTTTAGTCTTTGGAGTTTCTGGGGACTGAGGTCCCGCTGCCTGGCACTTCACCCTGACCTTACCAACAACTTGCCATTCCCCTTTTCTTCCTCTAAAATTGCACCAGCAGCTGGCAAAGGCTTTCCGGGGAATGAGGGCTGTTGTTTCAACCCAACCGGGGGTATTACCACACCAGTCCCAGTTGCTGGCATGCCCACTACAGGTGCGGCAGATTTTGGATATGCGGTCAGGGAGGGATTTTGGTCATCAGGGGCCTGATTACCAGCTGCCTTCTTCTCTGGTTTTCAGCTGGACACTATCATTGGGTGTTTCAGGCCCCCTACATCCACATAGTTGGGGATGCTCAAGAAGGCTTGGCAGTCTATCATGATCTTGAAAGACCTCCCCAGTTCAGGCTATCGCAGGAGGCATTCAAAATTTGTCCATACTGCGAGAAATATGCTGCCAAATGCTCCCTGATAATCTGAGGAGGGACCTCAAATACTACTACAGGATCCTGCAACAGTCATCATACTCTGTTTTGATAACAATATCTTTTGTTATTATATCTCTACTGGCTATCGCTACGCACTTTTCCAGTGTAGGCAGCAGCATGTTCCACATAAAAAAGCCTGCACCCTTCACTATTCTTAGGGTCTTGAACCCCACGGACTGCAGTGTTTTCACAACTGTGACAAATTTCACACAAAAGCTTGTCCACCACAAAGACGAACACAATTTTTTCTCAATTCTCTCCAATTCTTGTAGGTTCTCCAAGAGTCCACCTTCTTTCACAAGGAGCGTAATTCTTGGCATGCTTCAAGAACTCTGCAATATTGATTACACACTTCGGTGGGTGGGAACGTTCAGCAAGAGGCGACTCCCTGACCTTGACATTGACTTGTTCATTTTCCTTAATTGTACTATCACTTTCTTTTGATGTTTCCTCAGCATTCTTATAAGAAATAGGATCTTGAGAAATGTCTCCAATATTTGTCTCTTTATTTTGTCCTTCCGAAAAACACCTTCTTTGGAAGGGTCTTTCGTCATGCTCGATATTTCACCCTTATGGGGAAAGTTCTTTGAATCTCCATATTGAGGAGGTTCGTAATTTTTCCAACTTCCTCATCTTGAATTTCAGCTAAAGTACCCTTATGAGAAGTGTCATTAGTTTTGACAGAAGAATTCATCAGGGTGGAAGCTTTGTTTGGGGTTTCCTTGATTGAAAATAGTTTTTTCTGAATTTTGTCAGCCATTTTTACAATTTATGCCTCGGAAATTTTTTTTTCCCAAACTAAATATGGTGGAAGGGGTGGGGAGGAGTGAAAAATGCAAACAAAGAAGAAAAAACAAGTTTTTAAAAAAATACAAACTAAGTATTTCTTATAAAATTTATTAAAAAAATAAAACCTCGAAAGGTTCAGGAAATAATGAAATTGAAAAAGGAAAATTAAAATGAATTAGCCTAAAACAGCAGAAAAGAAAAGTCTGCCTTTAACGGCAAAAATTAAACAAAAAGGTTAGTCTAAAATGGCAAAAAAAAAAAGCCTTAAACGGCAGAAAAAATTTAACTTAAAAATTAACAAAAACAATTAGCCCAAATGGCCGGAAAAAAAATTATAAGAAAAAACTATAACAAATAACTATAACAAAAAAACTTCTAAAAAATAAACAAAAAGATTACTTTCAGTCAACCGAAAGGTTAACAAAAAAAATAAAGTTTATGGGGAAATAAAAGTTACTCAAGAAGATTTAAATAAAAACTAGAAGTAACTAAAGTAGCCTGAAAGGGAAAACATTAATTAACTACACAAACAGTAGTACTCAACAAGGAGGAGGAATAAGTAATGTAGCTTAAAACATTAATAAAGTAAACAAAATAGGGGAGGGGATGAGAAAATACCACAAAAAAAATATAATAAGTACTTGAACTTGTCAATAAAATTAAAATTAAATTACAAACAAAAATATAACAAAACTACAAACCGGGAAAACTC
The DNA here is from genome assembly GCA_037127315.1 of Ascarosepion bandense. Lineage (NCBI taxonomy): Eukaryota > Metazoa > Mollusca > Cephalopoda > Sepiida > Sepiidae > Ascarosepion > Ascarosepion bandense. The sequence continues at coordinate 1,507,778 of JBBBDQ010001889.1, forward strand.
AGTTTGTAAAAAAAAAATATGGCGGTTGAAAAAAACAAACAACTGAAATAAAAATTTAAAAAATACGAAGCAATAAATTCATAGACAAACAAAAAATAAAATGGCTATGGTCAAGTCAAAAGAAAAAATCTGAAATAAAAAAGGACTGAAAAAAAAACAAGAAGGAAAAAAAAGCAAAAATCAAAAACAACTGGTGATTTTAAACAATAAACAGTCTTTCAAATCTAAAAACAAGTCTTTTTTAAAAGAAAGCAACAAGTCTGACCTGGTTAAAGTAGATCTCTCTCACTCACTCTGGACGTCCTTGCTTTTGTCTGTATTTATGGCTGATACCAGCTAATCACATTCCAGTGAGGGGGAAGCAAGGTATATCCATATTCATAACATCACTTACTATCTAGAGTTCATAGGTAAAATCAAGTGTCCAAGGATCGTCTTGATACTAGACAGGCATGCTGAAATATGCTTTGTGGGTCTCACACATTTTAGCAGACGTTGCAACATCATACATTTTCGCTCTTGTCTTGATAAATTCACTACAGACATAGCAAAATGCACCTGCCAGATGCTTACAACCTCTTGATGTCATCTGTAACAAATGCATCTATCAACAATGATTTGTCTCTATTTGGATGGCTAAAAGTAACCTGAAAGTTTGAGCTTACATTCCTTGTATCAATGTTGCCAACATCAATGTTACCAAATTCTTGAAACTGTTAATAACTGCATGAAAATTCTCCTTTGGCAACTCAGTAATGAATTTGTTTGAAATGTAATGAAAAAGAAGTTAATTTCAAAACGTTGAGATTCAGGTCACAAAAGCAAGTTTGAAGGGAATAATAGTCATTTTCTTTGCTTTCTAGACAAAAGCAATTAGAAAATAACAAAGACTAAAATAAGTCCAAATTTTGATAGACAGTTTTATAGACATGCTCCAGTGTTCTTATTGCAATTCTTAGTTTGCTACTTTGTTTCAAAAACGTGCCATTAAAAAAAAATGGTGCTCATGTCATGCATATAAGATCATTTCTGTTTTTGATACAATTCAAATGCATAAATCAATTTTTTGTAATACAGACAGACAGCTGACATTAATAAGTATGCATGTCTAGATGCACATAAATTTTAATATGCGTATATATAAATTGCTTGCAGACTGAAAAAGAATTTACATGCAACAATATTCTATTTATGCTTATTGTTGAAATTTAGATTGTATCTGTATTTATTTGGCATGATAAATATTTGCAATGCATTTGTTAAAATATCTTCATTCATTAAATTTTAGTAGGTATTACTGAAATATATTGAAAACTAAAGTTAGCAAATTTGATCTGAAAATTTTTGTGTTCATACTAAAAACAGCTTCATTGTATGAAAAGAAATATCTTTATATAATTACTTTTACCCATATTAAAATATGCAAGCTTTGTGTGTGTGTGTGTGTGTGTGTGTGTGTGTGTGTGTGTGTGTGTGTGTGTGTGTGTGTGTGTGTGTAAGAAGTTGGTTTTTGCATTTTTTTTTTTAATCATATCACCCCAAGCAAGGCGATAACACCACTGATGTGCAGGGGGCTACATAAGGGTAAAAAGAATGGAAAAGAGAAAGCCGGAAACCACATCCTAAACAGGGAACAAGGGATGAGCCTCTTCACCTGTTCAATAGACGTGGGTGGAGTGTAAACCAGGTGATAGTTTAGTCTATCTACTCCAATTGAAAAAAAACTAAAAGAAGAAAAGAGTGAAAAGATTGGAAAAGAGAAAACCGGAAACCGCATCCTAAACAGGAAACAAGAGATGAGCCTCTTCACCTGTTCAATTAATAATGTCATGTATTGTTAATTTTTCATTTCAGATGATGTTTTTAAATTCCATCTGTAATGTATAAGAATCTTAAAAAATATCTAAAATTAATGTTGATTAATATTTTTTATATTTAGAGTAGCAAAGCTTAATGACATAAATACACTAACCTTAAAATAATTATTATTTTTAGATATGATTTTTTATCATAATACAATGTGTAAGAACATTTTCTGCTGCTTAAATGATGGCAATAAAGTAAATATATTAATAACATTTTCATAGGCATTTTTCTGCTCACAGTTTCAAGATACCACTCAAAATTAATTTTACACTTTTTATTGATAACACTGATCAATAATAAAAAAAAGTTTTGAAATGGTGTCAAGACACCAAACATTTTTTGTAGCTAATTTGAGGGCACTGGATTTGAAAATGACCTTGGTTAGATACTGTTTTTGCTATACAGAAAAACTTCATTTTTTTAAAAAAAAGAATGTTTTCTGTCTATATGATATTGACCGATGGCAATATTTTTCAAAGTAAAATCTTAGAAACCTCTTGATTTGCATTTAGACCAACAAATATTGGTCTGCTTATTGAGAAATACTATTTGTTCAATAACAATCAGATCCTAGATCTTTAAAAATAACACGATTGAATATACCAAGACAAACAAGGATTTTCACCAAATAATTTAATAAACTAATAGCAGAAATGAAATATTCATGAACATAAGAACTATGGTAAAAATTTTCTCTTTCTTGATTGTCTGTCATGTTCAATGTTATTTCGATAATCCTTTTGATAATCCAGCAGTTGTCAGCCATCATTCATTTGTCCCACTGTCCCTGGTAGTGCTCTTCCATTGTTTTGATATCCTGAGGGTATCGTTCAACTTGCTCATCACTCAAATCATTGCAACTATCTAGAAGTTTAGCTAGATGGCTACATAAAAAAATGAATCTTAAGACTCATATTACTATATAATGATAAAGTATTAGTGATAAAGTTTATCAGTTAATTTGAATTTTGGTGATAAACTGGAAAAGTTTGGTATTTCTGTTTTAAAATTTTTGACATAAAAACATTTTTTTTCTTATAAAAATAGTCTATTTTAGGTGACTGACATAAATTGCTTGGCCTACCTGAAAATTGATGGGTTTTAACGACCTTTATTAATCAAATGTTGCTATTAGCCAAGATTGTAAATTGATCTTTTTTCCAAACATTTGCAATATCAGTAAAGCAAAAACAGTAGCTAATCATGAAAATCTAAGGTCATTTTAATCTGGGAATGACTGTGCAACTACATAAAGTTAAATGCTTATACAAAGTAATAACTTTTGATGTTGGATATTTGAAAATCATTGGTTACAATGCCAGAAAGATTTACAACAAACCTGGTAATTACTTAGATAATCCCAAATTAAAATTATCTAGAAAAAGCACAAATGGATAAGCACATTCAATAGGTCTCAACTCCATAGAGAACTTTTATCAAAAATTGAAAAATAATGTTTGGCACAATAAGTCCACATATGTAAATAATCTTTATTATAATAAAGCAGTATATTGGAAATAATTTTATTGGAAATAGGAAGAAATTAAAAGTCTGTATAGATGTTCCATTCATGTAATTGTATCAGAATTTGTATATCTTACTTATTATTTGTATTTGTTCTTTCATTTATTCATTTTAATTGGATATACTTCTTTATAAAAATGGTAGATAATTAGAATGTTTCTATTAAAAAAAAACTACATACATCATTAAGTTTAAAATGCACATAGATTAAAAAGCAAAAAATAAATTTTCAGTTTATATGATTTATTTGTATAAATTAAATAAAATAACTTTTAAACCAATGAAGTTGGTCACTTCTCATAACTTAGTTCTTTCCTACTGGAACTGCTTACTGCTCACAAGGCAGTGATTACTGCATCCAAGCTACACTTGAAGACTGTAGGAAGCTGGCCAAAAGAGTATTTCTGAATAAAAACCTGCAGCAGCAAATTAAGTTGTGGGGGTTTCAATATTCTTATATGAAACCTGGAAACTATATAGCCATGATGTCAGCAAAGCCTGAATAGTTCCATTGAAAAATGCTTGGAAGATAAACATGAAAAGGCTTGAACATGTGAACAAGTATCATTGTCAGGCACCATCTACACTGGATGTGACATGTGCAATGCATAGATTCTATAAGACCACCTCTAGATTAATTCAAAAAGATGTTGAAAAGCATGAGCCACCATACCTGGAAAATAGCTGTACCAAACTAAAAACAATAGAGAAATATTATCCAATAGGTCAAAAATTATTTTTAAACACAAAGAACATTACTTAGTAAATATTAATGAAGGTAAATATTTCTTATATATTTTGAACTTGCATTTGAAAGCAAAAAAAGTTTTCATATATTTAATTTGGACTACAATTCAAGCTTAAGCATACTTTTTACAAATCATCATTGTTAAACTTCTGAGAATAAAATCTTGTTTGATTCTTCAGATTTCATAAAAAATATTGGATGATTAAAATCTGAATGCAATTTGTGATCATTTTTAACATTCAAATGTTGATTGAATTAGCAGTAAGAAATACATATCAATGCAAATGATGAGTGAGTCAGAAAGTAAGTTGAATTATAAACAAAAATTAATAAAACATTGGCACACTTTGTGAGTTAATTCATCATAAATTTGTTCATTATATAAATTTGATTTTAAATGTAATGATTTTAATCTTCTTATTTTTGGTTTTTGATGTTGAAAATTAATAGCTGTATGCTTTAATGAAAATGAATGTATGAAAAACTTTACTATTTTTAATTATTGAAAATCAAATTACTTTAAAGTTTATTCATCCCAATATGCAGTTTATTTTATACATGGCAAAACATTTAAAATTTATAATTGTAATCATACAATAGTGTGTCAATTTGCAATTCACAGTTGTGTTTTTTCATATTTAGGTTAAAAGCAGGAAATAAAACAATGATTTATTTCACTTATTACATTGCTACAAAAAGATCATACACTTGATTATTGCACAGAAAATCAGTTCAATTTGAAGTTATGTTAGATATATTAAAATAATAGCTAACATAACATAATGCACTGCTTGGTAAGAGAAGATTAGTCATAAATTTGCTGAAAAAAAGCCTCAGTTAAACATGCCTCCAAACAAAGAAGATATCAAATATTCCCCAATTCAGAATTTTTGTCTCTGTCACACATCCCTCAATACATTTGTTTATGAAATATTTCTTTCTCCCTCTTTCTATATATATATATATATATATATATATATATAGAATAAAAAGTGTGAGAAGCTGTGAACATTTTCTTTAAAGTGTATATTTATTGTTTTTGCAATTATACATGTTATGATACATTAAGTGTCCATAATGGTATTTGTGACGCTACACGTGTTTCGAGTCTAAAATTGACTCTCTTCAAGCGAATAAATTTGTGGTTTTTCATTTGAGTTCCTTTTATTTCTGGTTGTGAGCAACAAGCTGGTCTGCAGGGGGTTACAGTGAGAGAAACAAGGTACAGGGGATATCAAAGCAAAGATAAGAGATGGATGGGAATAAAGGAGATAGAAGATGGCATTTAACGTTGCGTTTAAACTTTCAGGGATTGTAGCTATCAGAGAAGCAAGCGAATGAAAGAAAATTTCACAAACAAAAAGTCTGAGAAACGAAACTTAGAGTAGAAGAGGTGGTTACATTTAACTATTTCAACAGTAAGAGGCTGGAACCTTGATGTCAATCTTGTAGGATGTGTAAATACATGTGATCAGGGAATCAGGGAAAAAGGTTTGTCAGAACAGTTGCCATAAAAATACTTGTAGAAAAGAGTAAGAAAAGTCACATCACATTGGTGAGAAAGTGACTGAAGCAGGCTGCCAATTAGGATTAATTATATTTCAGATCCTCCTTTGGATTTTGTTAAAACGATGAATAGTAGTAGCACCCAACCAGATATGGCAACAATATTCAATGCATGAACAAATGATAGATTTATAAATGTACAAAATGGATTTTCCCAGTGTCTTCAGTGTTTCTCTCAATGTATAATTATAACTAACATTTGTTCTTTTTCCTACATATATAGGATTCCTCAATAAAAACATTTAATCTGAAGTTATTTCAAAGAATGAAACAAATAATCTAGGATTTTTTTCATTTTGTTATTCAATTATCCACTATTATTAGTTTTATATATATAAGAATTAAAAACCAAAATATATATTAGAAGTAAAAACCAAAATAGTACAAATATTTTTTAAACTGATCGATAAACATTTTCCAAAAAGCTCAGAACTAAACCAAATTTTCAATAGGAATACAAACAAACTTAATTATAGCTGTACTAGTAATTTAAAAAATTTCATAAAGAAACAAAATGACACAAATATAAATAGCATTGTACAAAACAAGATAATCAATAAAGCATGTAACTACAGGGACAAAAATAAATGCCTACTTCAAGGACTTTTTTATACAAAAGAAGTCATTTACAAAGCAAAAGTACATGACTTAAATGGTTTAAACAAAACATATTTGGGATCAACCAAAGACACTTTTAAGACCAGATGGTTCAATCACAGGTCTACATTTAAAATAGAAAACTTAAAAAATTGTACAAAATTAGCTAGCCACGTGTGGAAATTGAAATTAAATTATGGAAAAGACCCAGACATAATGTGAAATATAATGAAAACAGCCAAGCCTTACAATGGTGGCAAAGTACCGGCATTGCAGATTCTTTGTGCTCTTAGAATCTTATAATTATTCTAGGTTTTATCCTGTTACAGTGGTGGGAATAAGAACTGACACAGTCATTCTTTAATATTTGTCTATGTTTCTGAGATGAGGTAGTATTTACAGTATTTACATTATTTGGACTATTGTCCTCATTTTTGTAGCCATTTGTACGACATATCCACTAGGCCATGTGTCCTTAAAGATATAGACGTTGGTTAGTTCCTGTGACTTGACCCAAAGAGTTGTGAGTTCAATACCAGGCTACAGCAGTAGTGAACAAGTAACTTGCAGGGTTAGAGAGAGATAACTCATGACTTCCAATTGTGGCATTACTACTACACAAGGAATGAGAATGATATACCCCAGTGATTGTAATAAAAGGTTCAGTTCAAAATTCTTAGCCCCTGAAGAAGGCTGGAGGGTACAATAGCCGAAAAACATCATACAAATAGCAACGAAGATGAAGACAATAGTCCAAATAATATAAATACAGTCATTCTTGTTGGTAGATTTTCTGTAAACCTCCAACTAAAGCTTGTCATTAGTTCTATGTAGCATGATATCTAGGAAGAGTAAAGTGTTGTTAGATTTAGGTTTCATATATATATATATATATATATATATATATGAATATAATTATTTAATTATTTAGGTTTTGGTCAGAATTAAATTGGACCAATACACAGTTGTATTAAAAAGTGTTCAATACAATTATATTGTAGAACTTTTTAATATTTTTCATTCATAAATGAGTTATTTTGGGACCCAGGTTTCTACTTTTCAATGTCTTCAGATGATATACAATAATGATTTTACTGATTTTTTAAAAATGTTCATGTAATAGGGATCTTTTATGAACGCATAATTTTAAAAATTAGGAGAAGTTACTTAAAGGTCTTAAAACACTTTCATCTGTGCTTGTATGATCCTAGTAGGTATTTGTTGGTATGGTTACATTTGGACATAATTTTTGTTCTTTTATTTAGTAATTCATTTTTGTTTGGGAATAACATGATAGCTAACTTTTCTTCCTGGCACAGTCTACATATTTTACAATTTTCAAGATAATATATATAAATATATTAATTAACTTGTAATTAAGAAGAAAGGAATTTGTTGTACTAACAGATTTTAGGATGAAATGTGTTTAAAACTTCTTCTCAGCTATGAAGAATGTACAAAACAAATGTTGTATGTGATTTGTGGCTCATTGAAGGTCATCCAAATACTGAAAGTTGGTTTGCTGAGTATAAATGAGTTTTCCTTTGTGCAATCAGAAAAAAATTGTGCTCAAAGATGATAAGTCAGTTAAGTAATTCATTGAGATTGGTTTATATTGTGAATGATTTGGATGTGATTTCTATCTAGAGATGATATAAATATTGAAGTTTTTGGTATGAAAACTGATTGGTTTACAGACAATGGATTGGTTCCAAAAGTGTCTAATTCAGTTGTTTACTAATTAGTTAAAAAAATATTAATATTATAATTCAAATATTTCCTTTTCTATAAGCCACATTTTTAATAGTATTGGACTTGTAGAGAAATATATTATAAAACTGTCCTCCAGATTCTATATAGCTTTTACTACATTTAGCTTGATTTACTAAACCAAACTACTTCTGTTAAGATTAAGTTGAACTAATATCAATTATCTAAGCTTATCCTGATAATTTTAGATTAAGTGTATTGGTTTTACAATTCAATGAGAAGATTAACTGAAAAACATGTTATATGGCCTTATTTCATAGTCTTTAATTCATTTTGGAGTATGTTATATAATAAATTACATTTTATCCTTTCATATGTTCTTGAATAAGCCCAGATTATTTCTTGACAATAAAAACATACAATAGAGGTGATTGCAAAATATTAAAAAAAAAATAATTTAAAAATAATAAACAACTGAAGAGTGTAAATTAATCTATGAAACTGCTTTTTAAAAAGAAAATAGAAAATGTTTATGAATACATTGTTATGTAGTAGGCCTCTGTTGGTCAGGGTTGACCATGGGTAGCATCCTTGTTGTCTGCTTGGTGGAGCATTGGCATCTGTGACTGTAGAAACCAATGCGGGAGTGACAGTCTTTGTTGCAGAGGCTGCATTTATGTTTTGTTTCTGGTCTGTTGGAGCTGTTATTTTGCTTCCTGTGAACCTGCCTCTCCATGGAAACTTGTGTTAGTTGCTCCTCCCTTGATTTAAGTTGTTGGGCCAGGGTTCCTCTTCATTTGAACCAGTTGACTGCTACACTCTCTCATGACTCCGTGTTGATGCCCACAGCTTTCATATCACATTTTATGATGTTATGATACTGTAGTTGTGGCTGCCCAGTGGGTCTTCTTCTAGAGGTCAGCTCTCCATACAGGAGGTCTTTTGGAATGCGACTGTCTGGCATGTGGTAGACATGGCCTAGCCAGTGGAGTTTGCACTGTTTAAGGAGTGTGAACATCGTAGGCAGACAGGCTCGAGACAGGACCTCAGTGTTGGACACCTTGTCTTGCCATGAGATTCCCAATATACGCATTTTTGAACACTGGCTGCCAAAGTAAACGGATGTGTTCCCATTCTCTCCTTGAATGAAAAAATGTCTTTAAAGAAAATCTTAAAGAAAAGTGACTCTTATGTATTATTCTGTTATATTACTCTATTATATTATTTATTAATGTTATTATATTATCTATGTATAGAGTTTAATATAATTTGATATTATGAATTATATTATCTATTTAATATACTCATCATTGTTTACTTACTTGTTGACATTAACTATATAAATGCAACTTATATATTTATTTGATACCTACTAATACATCATTTTATAATATTTAAATACATTATATCAGCTCAACTTTATCAAATTTATATGTATTATATAAGCTGAATTTCAATTTAATACAAACGATTGTTAACTTATTTACTTTTTTATGATTTAACATTTGTTTTTTTTATTGTTGTATAACCATATAACTCTGAAAAACCAGGGGTATTTATATTGTATTTTATAAAAGGAAATAATTTATAAGTCTACCATTCATCTATGCTTTGAATATTGCAACCACATCTAGTTTTATGCTTCTGCCATATATTCTTGATAAAATCCAAAGAAGAATTTATTAGTTCTGACCTAATTGTTCAATGCAAAACCTATCCAGGTGCTCACTGTGGAAGTGACCATGTCTCAATCATCTGCAAACTAAGAGTGAAACTTTGGAGATTGAAGAAGCCTAGTGCAGCACCAAGACTGAAATACAACATGCTTGTGAATGACATCAACCTGCAGAAAGAATACACTAAGAGTGTGAAAAAAAAATATGAAGAACAAATTCGAAAAGGAAACTCGAACTGGGACTCACTAAAGGAAGTGCTAGTGACATCATCAAAAAAACTTTGCCCCTAAAAGAAACCAGACGCAGAAGAAAAAAAATGAGTTTCTCGACATGATGCAAAGGAGACAGAAAATTATATCAAGTCATGGAATGGAGTACAGGGAACTACACAAGGAAATAAGAAAATGCAGACTGGCAAAAGAAGAATGGCTCAATGACAAATGTGCAGCAGTAGAGAGATTGAGCAGCAATAATAAAGCAGACATGCATAAAGAAATAAAAAAACTGACAGGACAAAAAACCTGCTCTTCAACAGGATGTATAAAATACAAGGATGGAACAATCATATTGGAGAAAGAGGAAGTACTCTAGCGATAGGAAGAATATATAAAATATCTTTTCCACAACAAGAGAGAGCAACCGATAATACACAAAGATGAGGATGGACCGGAAATATTAAAGTCTGAAGTGGAATCTGCAATGGCCAAACTGAATAGAAACAAAGCAGCGGGACCAGACGGCATAGTAATAGAGCTGCTGGAAGAATTTGGCATAGAGGAAATTACAGAAATAATAAATGAAATTTATAATAGTGGTGTAATGCCAGATGACCTCAGCAAGTCAATCTTCATAGCACTGCCTAAGAAGCCAGGTGTAAATGAGTGCAAACTCCACCAAACAATTAGTTTAATGAGTGACATTACAAAACTAACCGTCCAAATCCTGAGGAGCAGTGTGAGAAGCAGAATCAGGCCAGAGATAGGACAAGAACAGTGTGGGTTCGTCAAAGACACTGGACCAATGAATGCTATATCTATGATTAGGATGCTCTCCAAAAGGGCAATATAAATGAAGAAGGACTTGCACCTATGTTTTATCGATTATACAAAGGCATTCGACAAAATACACCCAAAAGAATTGATGGAGATGCTCAACAGCCTTGACATATTTGTGAAAAACATAAGAGTCATCAAGAATCTCTACTGGCAGCAAGCCACCTGCAAATAAACAGGAAATGAATTCAGCAGATATACAAAGATAGAAAGGGGTGTAAAACAAGGATGTGTCTTTTCACTGGATCTATTCAACTTGTACAGTGAGACTATTCTGAGGACCCTAGAAGTTATGCCAGGATTTGTCATTGGAGGCCACAATTTAAACAACATAAGGTACGCAGATGATAGAGTGCTGATAGCAGACATGGAAAAGAAACTACAGGGCCTCCTACAGAAGGTGGCTGAAGAGAGTGAAAGGACTACAAATAAACTGCAAGAAAACCAAATGCATGGTCATCAGCAGAAAGAGCAGCCCAAAAGGCCAAATACAGGTGGGAGATACTAAAATCAAGCAGGTACAAAAATTTAAATACCTGGAAAGTGTTCTAACAGAAGACGGAAAGTGTGACACAGAGATCCGAAGATGAATTGGCATGGTGAAAAACACATTCCAGAAGTTGAGTAGAGTATTAAGAGACAGGAAAATTTTGCTAGAAACAAAGAAGAGAGTACTGGATTGCTATGTGATATTAGTTCTTCAATATGGCAGTGAATGCTAGACCATATCATCAAAGATGAAAGAAAAACTTGAAGTAATTGAAATGTGGTTCTACAGAAGGATACTGCGGATATCATGGATTGAGCATGCGAGCAATGATGAAGTTTTGGGAAGGATGGAAATGAAAAGGAAATTAATACTGAGAATTAGGAAAAGACAGCTAAAGTTTCTGGGACATGCAACAAAGAAGGAGGGCTTGGAGAACTTGATACTAACAGGCCAGATAGGGGTGAAAGCAGTAGATAACATATTTGAAGGGCCTGATCAGGTTGATGTCAGAACGAGTGTTGTGAGGTGTAACAGGAGAAATCGTGCTAACAGTCACTGGGATAGAGAGACATGGAAAACCATGATTGCCTATGTTCTGAAACAACAGGGCACATTGAAGAAAACTTTGCATCTTGTGCTAACAGTTTTTTCTCTCCACTCACTTCTTGCCTGTGGTTCTCTCTCTCTCTTTAAAAATTTAGATGCAATATCAATCATTGTCTTCTATCTTCTTAATTCCTGTTCTTTTAATGCTTTTTTTTCTCATATTCTCACACACCTGGTAACATCTTAGTGATTTTATTGCCTTGTTTGGGCTGAAATGATTATATATATATACAAGAATGTGTTAACAAATCAAGTGGATGAATTTGCTTATTGATTATTGTTAAATAAAACAAATATACAAAGGAATCATGTGAGCTTTGTTTAATAATTTCACTTAGTTTAGATTTTCTATGTGTATTTAGAAATTTTCCAGTTGTAATTCTATTTTCATTATTTACTACTGTAATTAGAAATTACTAGTTTGCTAAGGATTTTTATTGTTTGTGAAAAAAGCAGGTTGTCCTAAACTCTGAATATTTAAATTACATGATATGTTCTTAATGAAATCAATACTCTTTCAAACTAACTTGTTTTTTTCTGGAATTTCCTAGCTAAAAATCTCAGTATAAAGATAGATAAAAACATTCCTTTGATTGTGAAATAAGATACTATTATTCATGTTACTGTTATATTCATCATGAATAAAAATTGCCAAGATTAAAGATACAATTCCAGTTAAAGGTGACTAAAAATCTGTCTAATTTTACAATTTATAATGATGTTCATTCTACTTCACAATATGACCAGAGGCAGGGGTATACAAGATAAAAAATAGCATTTTTTAAAAGATTAAAGAAGGTGAAACAGGAAATATATTATATGTGGTGGGGTATGTGGCTGAGTAGTTAGAATTTTAGCATTCCAGCCATGAGACCTTGGTCTGAATCTCACCAGAATCAGTTTGCCAAGGAGGTGTCTTTTTGATATCATTATCATTGGGTGATGATCCCTGAATGCATCAATATTGAGAAGAGGCCTGAGAAGCATACAACAGTATTGCGAGTGAAATTGGATCGATGGAATTTTTCAGAACCCATTGATGCTTGTACTAGCAGGAAATCACCAAGATTTTGAGTGTACTAACTCTGCTCAAACTGTTGATCACACAAAATCTCTCATAAACTGTAACTAATGTCTGAGTTGCAGTGTAAACCATGGGTTGCTTTTGTAGATATTGAAAAAACACTAATGTGCCTAAGCAGGCATCTAAAATAGGGGTTAGCTAACCACTCTTGCAGGCAAGCATGATTGATCAGCCAGTTAATTCACACACTCTCTCTTTCTCTCTCTCTCTCTCTCTCTCTCTCTCTCTCTCTCTCTCTCTCTCTCTATCTATCTCTCTCTCTCTCTCACATACACAGAGAGATGAACTTCAGTTGCGTTTTTGCAAAAAAAAAATTTTTGAAAAATTCCTTTAAAAATCATTTTGTTCCTTACTATTCTAAGTTTATTTGTACAGTAGTGACAGTTCACAAGTGTTAATTGACTTAATTTTTTCTATAACTTTTTTTAAGCAGATAGTTGAAAGTAAATTTTGTATGACAGAGTATACAAAATTTTTATACCAAATTTTGTATGATGGAATATACAAAATTTGGGATAAAAATTTACTTTCCAAGAGCTGTGTACAAAAATACATCCATCATATGTGCTCATTGTATAAAATTGTTGATCAAACATGGTTTTCATTTTTTATAAACAGATTTATCTTGAGATTTCTGTCCAATTTAAAAATTATATCGAGATGGAATAGTTTTTCTTACTTTGAAGAATATTGCTTACATACTTTAATTTTTACTTTAGATTTTGAAGGATATTTTTCATGACTTTTATACAATGTTGAGGTAATAAACTAAAACTTTATTAACACAGAATTGTTTGTTTGAATTAAAATTCTAATAATCTTAAGTTGTCTAATATTTTTTAGATTAAATATAATTTTTCATTAGTACTGGATGCGATGGGTAAATTGTTGCCATTATATATTTTTTTGTTTTATGCATGTGCATTATTTGTTTTTGATTTGGTCACCTACACTTCATAGTAGGGTCAGTTGGGCACCATATGTAAGAAAAAGAGCACCATGACATAATTCACTCCACTAAAAATTTGGAAGCATCATACTGTACTGCTTATCTATCGCCCGATTCACACTCCACCCATGTCTGTTGAACAGGTTAAGAGGCTCATCCATTGTTCCCTGTTTAGGATGTGGTTTCTGGCTTTCTCTTTTCCAATCTTCTCACTTTGTTTTTTTTTCAATTGGAGTAGATAGATCTATCTATTGCCCGGTTCACACTCCACTCATGTCTATTGAACAGGTTAAGAGGCTCATCCCTTGTTCCCTGTTTAGGATATGGTTTCTAGCTTTCTCTTTTCCGATCTTTTCACTATTACGTAGCCCCCTGCACATCAGTGGCGTTACCGCCTTGCTCGGGGTGATACGATTAAAAAAAAAAAAAATGCCAGAATCTTCAATACAAACATTTCAAAGTGTTTGGGTGTCAATCTGAGGAAAGTGTATAGGATTCGGAAAGAGTTGGATAATGGTGATTATTAAGGTAAACTTGGAAAACTCACTCTGATTGTTTTGATGAGAAAAGAACTCCTGAATTTGTTGATGAAGGCCTCAGACATGGAAGAACCCAGTCATGGCTGTCAGACAATTTCTGTGATTATATCACCCCTTACATCTAACCTTCTAATTCCCCAGACTGTAACTCACTTGTTCATTATGTGTGGGGTGCAGTTGAGGGAGTGACCAACAAAACTCCTTGTAACACCAAACATGAACTGAAGACAAGGATTGTGACAGCATCCTCCAACTTAAACAAGGAGACCGTTCAGAAGAATTGCAGGAGATTCCTAAGTTGTCTCTAGGCTGTGATTGAAATGTAATAAATTGTCTTACAGTTGGGAAAAAAAAATGATAACCCACAATTTCTTATAAAATGTCTCACAAATATCCAAATAATGAAAAATACTCCACAATTTCTTTCGTTTCTGAAGTCAAAATTCCAACTCATAAATCAATGGTCCTCCCACTCATCTTCTCAGACAAAAGAGCTCTACAAAAGAAGTGAGATAATTCCAACCATCTTTAAACGCTTTTCTTTTTGTACCAACAGCAAGCCACTCAGACCCTATTTGCCCATGCATACGTTTCATTACAACACCCTCGACCCCCATGATATCATTATCACAAAGACTGCAAGGAAGGTGCTGCCTCTCGTTTCGTGTACGTTTTCAGAGGGGAACTATTCATGCTTTAATCTGTGACTGTTCAGATAAACTATTTGATGTCCAATCAGTTTCCAATCTGCCTATGCTGGAGGAATTATTCAGTGATCTCAATCCCAGTTGGACAAGTTGCACACTCCCTAAGGATCTGTCACTATCGGCAACCTTATCACTGGACTGTTCGTGAGCTTGGTGGGGGTGCAGATCATTTATGTGCCGTGGAACTCCAGCTTTAACAGAGTGCTGGCTGATGAGGCCAGTGATGAGTCCCACCTTAAAACTGGTGGTACAGTGATTCTTTGAAGGTTTTATCCAAACACAATCCCCATTCTAAATGAGCCATGAACCTTGACTGGATCCATTATCTATGCATCTTGATCCAAACTCTATAGTTGTATATAGCAATGGCAGGTGCGGATGTCACCAACATGACATTCTTGGGTGTGATGTTATATATATATATACACACACTCACTGCTTCTATAATGGTACAGCATTTTCTAGCAGTAATCCATTTTATATTTTAGTGGCTCCTCTCTGCAGTTTCATTGCTGAAAGACACGTAAGCACATCAAACCCACAAATGAACACCCCATCCTTCCAAGAATTCTTATAAAAATCTGCTGCAGAAGGTAGTGTCAGTATTTCTTCAGGCAGTCCCTGTTCATAAAAAATTGCTTCTAAATGATGACATTGACAGAATCCTGTCGCTGCAGCAATTGCAAAATCACAAGTTGAGTGGGTCTGCAATCTATAAGTGTCAGATAGTGTTGACCACCATAGTGCATTTTTGTCCATAGCAACTCTGCTCCAAATAGTCTCTCAATTTTCCTCTCTTCTAGTGCGTTGGTGTCTTGGACATAGAAGGGTATACTAGTTGCACAAAATACCAGGTTCTTTTAACTCTGGGATGGCCATGGCTGTAGTGTACTACCATGATTTGGCTTGCATCTGGGCCATCATTCGACGTGGCACAAGTCATCGATGTCTTCTTTCATGGCATTGTACTATCTCTGTAATACTCTGGTCAATTGATCAGCAATGTTACAATTCGACATGAGCTTTGTCACACCTATTTGGTCATCAGCTTCTTAATGGTATCTAGCCTTCTTCAGATTAACATCTCACTCGCTGCTCTGGGTCAAACCTTAGTTTTGCTGCTCAGAGTATCTGATACCCAATGGTACATGCACATTGAGTCTGTCTTTAGATAAATATTCTTTGCCTTCCACTGAAGTGCCAGGTTGACACCTTTTACTATGGCATTTCATGCTACTAGGTTAATGTGTGATGTGTCATTGGCGTGGTGCAGCCAACATGCATTTCTAGCATATTATCGTCTTTTTCCAGCATGACACCAATTGCTAAAGAACTGGTATCAACTTATGCATTCATCTCCTCCCTGCTCACACACATTTTTTCTTGTAGGATCATTGAGATGCATGTAAGAGGGACATCTCTTTTGTTACTGTGCTGGCTCTGTGCTTCATAACCCTTACTGCAGAACAAAGCCATCTGCACACAGGCATATGCCTCAGAAGATTCCCACACAAGGAAAATATAGTTTGTCATGTGATGTCAGGAACATACAGAACTACAGCTTCTTGTCTCCAAGTCAGCTTGTCTCTCTATTTTAACCTCCAGGCCTAGCACTTGAGTGCCATTCATAAGACATTCTTGGTCTCTGCAAATCAAGCCAAATTCGGCCAATTTTACCCACACATGCAATGATGACGTAACATCTTCATTTACATAGATGTTTTCAACGTATTCTTACGTGGCCTTATCAATCACCTTCTCTGAATCAGTACTGTGTTGACAATGGTCTTCATTATTAATGGTGCAACATTCAGTTCAAATCCCAGCCTTGTCAAGCAGTACCAGCTACCATGGAATATTATGGTCTGAAATGGCCATAATGACTTATCGACCCTGATCTGCAGATAGGCTTTTCACAAGTCCAACAGAGACACGTTTGACCCTTGTTGACACCACTCTCTCAAGTTGGCAGCACACACATCGGCATCAATGGTAAATGCTTGTATGTGCTGGTTAAGTTTGTAATAGTTCAGCACCGGTTGTACTTTTTTCTTTGTGCTGTTGAACAACTGCCATCAAAGGGATCAGTCTTTTTTGGGCATCTGAGTTTCTTCGCTGGCTATGGAAGTAGCCACCTGTCCTTGATCCAAGCTCCTGCTCGTATGTGGGCCTGATGTTTTCTGGCACATGATATTCAGCAATGCAATTTTGCAACTTTAGCAGTTCTCTGTCATTTGTCCACTTCCATAAAGCAATCCAGTGCTGCTGTCATTCAACAAACCTAATACTGAAGCTGGGCTGGTCTATCTTTAGTGAAACCATACGTCTTCATACCCAAGTAGCATGTCAAAGTCCAATGGCCTCTCTTTCACCACTAGTGCATTCACTTTGGCCATTGCCCATTTCAGTGCAGATCTCAATTGTCCCAATACTACAAGCTTGAGTTTCACCATTCAGTGTGGCTACTGCAATGCTCCTGTCTCCAAGTTCATACCTCTTAATAAATTTTGTCTTTTTCTTATCTCTCTTAAACCTTGTTCCACCATACATTTAATCAAACTCACTAAGTAGGCTATGCTTTGTTTGCATCTGTCCCTCTTGCTTTCAATCAATTCTGTGAATATCAGATTTTCCAAACCCTCTTTCCTCATTATGTGCTCTAGAATTTTCAACTATCTCTTCTTGATGTTAAATATAAGTTTCTTTATCTAACTATAACTTTATCTCTATTTCTCAAGATAAGTGGCAATTACAATGAACTCATTAAGATTCAGTAGGAACTGTCTAGAGAGTCTCTTACATTCAAAAGCATCTCCATTTACTTTATTGTCTGAAGGCCTACAGTAATTGAGTAAAACTTCAAATTCACTACCTTCTTATAAATTATAAAATCTAATTTTATTTATTTTTTGCAGTAAGGTTCACCCTGTATAAGGCACTAGGGCCACTTGAGGTATAGGGTTATATTAAGGTGCAGTTTATACAGATAGGAGTGGAAGATAATGGTTAACTTTAGACAGGTTAAGAATGTAGTGATCGGGGAAACATCTTCTTTGGAGTCTGTTCTACAGAGCAGTCATTTGTGAGAAAAAGCTGTCATTTGTATGGAATTTATTTCTCACCAATGGAACACAGAGGGAATGTGGGTTAGGGTCTGTTATTATGTGAATGGCATGGTGGGTTTAGAACTAGCAGAAACAAGGAATGTAGTTTGTCTAAGCATTTTCCATGGAAATAGTGATAGAGCATCCTGCCTGTGAGAGAGAGACTAGAGGGTGGAAAATAATTTGATACTTACAAGGACTTGGTGACGCTTTTGAATTCTATCAAGACTGGAAAGTGAGGACTGGGCAGCTTCTGTCCAAATATGGCAACAGTACTCCATTTTCGGCCTGATCCGGCTCTTGTAAATGTAGAGGATAGCATATGAATCAGGTAGAACAGTAGAGGGAGCCAACCCTTTTACCTGCATCTTTAGTGAGGGATCATACGTATGAGTTCCACTAAAATTTTATTACTTTTAATAAATCTATAAATCGGACAAGAAATATTTTCCAGTCAGAATTCTCATTGGCTTAATATAAGAAGTGAAATGACATTACTAAATTGCCTATGTATGCGCTCTCTGTTCTATTTTCTTTCTAATAAAATCTATCAAAATATATAACACTTATTTTTTTTTATGTTCATTGATTGCATATGAACTTAATTAATCATTAAACCAAGCAGTCAACAACACTCCAAATGTACATAAATATTTATATTTTTATATTAGTGTAATATGAATCTTTTTCCACTCTTACTTTAATCTTCAATTGCCAAAACTTTCTTTTTAATGCCTAAATAATTCAATTCAGCTTTTGCCAACCATCTTGATAGATATATATTATATATAGATAGATATCTATTATCTATATCTTGATGTATGTATATATTGTATTTAGTCAAAGGCTTTTTGTTGAGTCTTTTTCTATATGAATTCCACATTCTTTTTTTCTTAGCTTGGCTAAAAGCTTAGTCAATTCTGTATATCTTAGTAAGGATAGTCTATAAGAACTTTTTAATCTGCAAAAGGATTCAAGTTCTTTTTTAGTTTTATCTTTACTCCCATTTTTTTTTTAGAAAATCACTGTATCTGCTTGTCTCTCTTAGTCTGTATAGGTATTTAATGACTGGTTCACCAGTTTTTTGTTACCTGGATATAAATTTGGTCCATTCTGTTGCAACCAGCCTCTTTTTTGGTCACCTTAATATAATTTAACTTTTTTCTCTATAAGTCAGGTCTTTAAAGTTTTGTAGATGAGCCATTATTGATATTTTTTTGACTGCCTCAACTCCTGCTAACACTATAAAAAGGCCTATTAACTTGTCTTCTCCCCTTTTAGCTTAGTCCGTCTTTCAAATTCTTGCTGCTAGTACTTGCATCAAAGCATCTCAACCATGTGTCTACAAAGTCAGTCTTCTAGAGCTAATGAGGATCTAATCGGCAACACCAGTGCCATGATATTTAATAGTAGTATTCACAAGTTGCTCACAATTGCTACTGATGAATTCTATCTCCTCATGACTATTCTGGTTTATATAGAGTGTCACTTGTCCATGTGTAAATTCTTACATTTACATATCATTATAGAACCATTTTTGTTTCCATTTTTTTTTTACTTGAAATTAAAATAAAGAGTTAGGCATTATATAAAATAAAGTTTATAAAGTAAATAAATAAATAATTTTGAAATGACCATTTAATCACATTAATCAGGTTATAGTTGGATGTGTTCTTTATATTACTTATGATTTTACTTAAAATATAAGATATTTTGAAAATATATCTGTTTTTGGTATGAAAAATTAATTTTAATAATCACAGCTTTTATTATTTTGTAACTTCAAAATTTTCTTTGTTTTGTATGAAGCTGTATATTTTGAATAGATTTTAAAATAATCAATTTAAAATTTGAAGAATTGCAATTTGTCAATTGTTAAATTATTTAAAATTCAGTGGGACACTGCTTTATGAAAAGCACTTTGTATAAATCAATTACTGGTAGGGATATAAAGAATTCTTCAAGAACTAAGCAAGTATAAAACAAAAAATAGATAAACCAAGGAGAGGTTTTCTCAGCAGATTTATTTACAGCAAGATAATTTTAAGAAAACTAGAAGACCTACCAAGATTTATTATCATGGACATAATCTTAGCAACATAACATACACAGATGACAGTGTGCTGATAGAAGATTTAGAAAACTGAAAGAACACTTAAACATGGTTGTAAAGAAACAACTAACCATTAATGTAGAAAGATGGTTGTCAGCAAGAGAGACAGCCTAAGGTGTGAGCTACAAATTTAAGACATCAGAATTAAGCAGGGACAGAAAGTTTACTGTCTGGGTAGTCTTGTAACAGTTAATAGAAAATTTTCCTTCACAGAGTGAAATAAACTCTAGTTAATAAAAGTATAAATTCTAGCCAATGAATATGTCAAAGGACATTTTTTAACAAAATCAAGGAATTTGTAAAATGTTTTCTATTGTTTGGCTTTTTAACTTTTATTAAGTGACCAAAAAATTTACCTGATATTTTAATGTTCCATTCTTTTTAATCATTATAAAAAATTCAACTCTTTGAATTTTATAAACATTTTCAATAATGTGAAACCTGCTGACAGTGCTTACTAACCAGATAACCTTCAGAAAGTATATCAACATGGCAGCCTAATTGTTGACTGTGAGAGTTTGTTTACTGTATAAATTTAAACTGGAACAGAAGCAACCCAGAGTATAGGTAATGTACAAATATGGTAAAAATGAAGTAATGATGCTACTCAAAACTGATTCAGGTTTTCAACTAGAAGTAACACCTTTTAAACATTGATGATCATAGGATTTGAATGTAATTAATTTCAAATATATCAGATGTTTTACATTAAAGTTGAAATGATGAAATAATTCAAATGCATGAGAAATGAGATGCAGTAGAAAATTGAGTAAGCTACAAACTCAGTGAGGCAGCAAGGAATAGGCTTATTAGTTTTCATATCAAAAGAATAAGCCATTTTTAATCATTTACTAGCTGCTGATGAAACATTGGTCTTACTTTGACTGAAAGTGTTCACATATATTTAAGATTTGGTTTACCACAAATTCTGAAAAATGAGAAAGAAGATTCTCAGTAGAGGCAAACTGCCAGTGCCTTCTATTATAAATGACTTTGAGGTTAAGTTCTTTACAGTGAACATTGCTGCTAATCCCATGCTAGATGACAAGGGCCATTCCCTACCTGACCCCCACACACCTTCACAAAGCCCAACCTTTTTTATCTTGGCTTTGGAAGTTATAAAAAGACTTATAAAAAGTTTTAACTCTGTGAAAGCTGTTGATCTGGATAAAATTCTTGTGGTTGTTGTTTTAGTTCAGTGCTATACCCAATTTTGTCAAAACTGTTTAACTGCTGCCTGAAGGAGAAATGTTTTCCAAATTTATGGAAAATGTTGGTTGTGTACCTAGTTTACAAGCATGTGGGGGATCACTCATCTCCATCACAATATTGCCCCATCAGTGTTATCAGCAAGCTTTTTAAAGCTATTATCAACAAGAAGGTTGATCACCTCAACAGAAACAACCTCCTAAATGAGGTCCACTGCTGATGTATTAACTGTCATTGCAGATAGAATCAATGAAATGCTTTATTATCTATTCATCGTAAGAGTGATCAACTTTGAGATGTCAAATTTTGAGTGTAAGGCTTTAGATAAGGTGTATCATAGGGGATTGCTACAAAAAAATTCCAGTTATATTTCTAGAAGAGTTTTCTAAATTCCTTCCTAGGACTGGTTATTAACAACAACCTTTATAAACCTATTGTTTATAAAGGTTGTTGTTAATAACCAGTCCTCAGAAGCCCATGAGATCAATGCAGGCATTCCACAAGGCTCTCTCCTTGGTCCTACTAATATTTAGTTTTATATAAAAAATCTGCCTAAGAACATTCTCAGATCATTAGTAAATATCTATGCAGACAATACCATGGTTAATGGGTGAAACTCAAATAATCTAGATGACCAGAACTTAGCATCTGATCTGACCTTGATCACAAACCTCAATGAAGAAAAAACTGGCTTATAACACTCAATATCTTCAAAACCAAGCTAGTAACATTTCGTCATCTAAGAGGAAATCCTGAGTTTTTCTCCAGTCATGATAAGCAATTCTACTGTTAAGGAGGTTCTTTACTCTATTGCTATTTTCATGATATATATATATATATATATTAGCATGATGAAAAAAGGACCCAAAATTAATAAAAACAAAGTTTTTTCTGTGAAAATATTTATGTTATTAAGAGTAAAGATCAAAAGTAATTTTAAAAAAATTTTAATCCATTTTAACACGTTCAAAATTTTGGTAAAAAATCTTGTTTCTTTTTTTCATCAGTTTCCTATGGATAATGTAATATTACGTAATTCCTTTTTTTTGGTGAAAAATACATTAGTTTGGAAATCTTGCAAAAATCAAATAATTGTCAGATTTTAATGAAACTTTCAGGATTGCATACAAATGAATTGAATTATTTTTGAAATCATTATTTTTATAAAGTCTTGGTAAAAATATTTTTTTTTACTTCTGTTACCTCCCCTCCATGTAAGTTCAAGTTTATATCAAAAATTTGTTTTATTAGTTAAACACAGGACTCCTTGAGGAATGTAAATCATCTAATTGTTTTTTTTTCAAACAGTTAGCCTTTTTTTCAAAAATCTACTCCGAATAGTGAAATAAAAAAATGTAATAAGCCTATGACATTATTTAATTAGATAAGCTTTTAATTACTTTTAAAAATATATATATATATTAAGGGCATATATATATATATATATATATATTGAGTTTGAAGAAAAAATAATTTCAATGAATTTTACAAGAATTATCTTCATTTTTCTATTTTGATTGTAATAATTTATAAAGTTTCAAAATTATTTTTAAAATCCTTCAAAGCCTTGTCATGCTTAAGTTATTATGTTATTAAGTGGACACTATATTTATATTTACTCATCAAAAATTCAAAAGATCCAAAAGATTTTAAAAATAATTTTTTAATTTTTTTTTTGTTTATGGGAAGATTTTTAAATATGATATTTTCTGTGTTATATTAAAAAGTCACGTGTTTCTTCCCCTTACAGGTAAAAATTGGGACAATTATATCAATTCTGATCAATCACTTCACACCTCCATGATTAAGAAATACTTTTATTCTAAATTTTATGCTATAAACAATACTTGTATAAACCAGATTAATTTAATTTTAAATTTACTCATTTTCCAAAAATAACATGTCACAGATGTATATTTTATTTTACAAGATTTTTAAAACCAAAAATTAACTTTTATTTGCAATCTTGTCAAAATGGATTAAAAAAATGATGAATTTTGAAAACTCTAAAATAGTTGAGATTCCAATCAATATAATTTCTATATGAAATACACCAGAGTAAAAAAAAGATAAAAATAATGGAAACATTATTTAAAAAAACCCAACACTCAATAATATCAACTATGAATATGGCCATAACATGCTGACCATGTTTGGAAAATAAAATGTTCCTATAACTCTAGATCTTCTTCTTCTATGTGCCCTGTCCTTTCAGGACGTAGGCAATCATGGCTTTCCACATCTCCATATCCCTGGTGGCTCTTAGTACGTTTTCTCCTGTTACACCACATAGCCTCCGTTGTCATCCACCTGCTCAGGCCCTTCAAATATGTTATCCGCTGCCTTCCTCTGTCTCTTTTTCCCTCTATCTGGTCTGTCAGTATCAGGTTCTCCAAGCCCTCCTTCCTCATTGCATGTCCCAGGAACTTCAGTTGTTTCTTCCTGATGCTCAGTATTAATTTTCTTTTCATTGCCAACTCTAGATATATACATAAAACAATATATATATTCAGTCAAAAGTAAAATAAAATTCATCCTTGATAATGGCTAAAAGTATAGTTGAAAGCACTTGGATAAATAAAACAGTCAGATAATTTTTATATAATTTATGCATGGAAAAGAAAAATTATAAGATCACATGAAAAATTATATAAAAAACTTAACCACAGTCTGTCATTTTTAATGAAATTTGCATATATCATTTCCTGACCATTCTGTACTTGACAGCATTTCAAATAATATTGATAAGTCCATATGTTTGTTCGTCCATATATTTGTGTTTGGAGACTTTAAAGCCCGCCATGCCAAGTGGCTGGAAAACTCTGTCACAGATCTTGCTGGTGCCCATACTGTGAACATTTCAATCACTCAGTCCCTTACACAAGTGGTGGATTTCCCCACACGTTTCTCTAATAACCCTAATGGACCTGACTCTGCTAGATTTCTGTTTCACTTCCATCCCTGACTCTTGCAATGTCAAGCAGCTTTGCCCTCTTGGAAACTCTGACCATGTGGTGGTTTCCGTTGACATCTTCTTCCACTCCCCCTCCATCCAGGAATCACAGACCAGCAGAATATCTTAATGCTACCAAAGAGCAGACTGGGACTTGTTCCGCAATTTCCTGTGTGACATCCCTTGGATCAAAGTTTTTAGTCTTCCCATTGAGGACTATGCGTCTGAGGTCTCCTCTTAGGTTAAGGCTGGCATTGATGCTTTCATCCCAGCCAGGAAGTTACAAATTAAACACCATTTGTCTCCCTGATTCTCCCCTGCTTGTGCAGCCGCTATTGCCCACTGGAATCATTTCTTTCAGCTTTATCAGAGTCACACATCGGACCATAACAGGCACCTTTTTGCCTCTTCTTGTAATGAGTGCAAAAAGGTACTTAATGACTCTAAACTGCTGTTTGCATACAGAATGAAGCAGCATATAGCATCCTGTAAGTTCGGCTCCAAAGACTACTGGTGGCTCTGTAAGAGTGTACTAATAACTAATAACTCAATCCCTCCTGTAATCAATGAATTTGAGGTCCTCACATCTTCAGCAGAAAAGGCCGAGTGCTTTGCTCTCAGATTCTCCACCAACTTGACACTGGATTCGTCTGGGGTATCTGTACCCAACTTCCCATCTAGAACTGAAGCTCAAGTGAGTGATGTCCACATTAATCTCTTGCTTGTCTCTAACATAACTTTGAAGCTTGACTCCCATAAAGTGAGCAGAGGTGGCGGAATCCCAATCAGTGTCCTGAATAAATGTGTCCCTGAATTCTCCTCTGTCCTCTCCAGATTCTATAACTACTGCCTCTCTGCTTCTTGCTTTCCTGCCTTCTGGAAGTCCTTCTTTGTGATTCCTGTATTTAAGAATTCTGGAGAATCCTCAGATCCCTAGACAATTGCTCCTAACCCTCATCAGCATAGATCAGGCTAGTCTCCCTAAAAGCAAAACACTGTGCCTTCTAGGCCTAAATCTATTAACCGACCTCTCGTGGAATGACTACATTGAATCCATAGCTAAATCTGCTGCATGGAAAGTTGGTTCCCTATGTAGGGGCGTGAAGTTTTTTTTCCATCTGAATCCATCCTGTACATATATAAATCTACCATCATCCCGTGCATTGAATATTGCTGTCACATCTGGTTTGGTGCCCCTGCTATTCATCTCAGGGTTATTGACAAAATTCAACAGAGAATCTGCAGTATGATCAATCCTAACCTAGTAGCTCAGCTCCAATCACTTTCTCACTGACTTAATGTGGCTTCCCTTTGTCTCTTCTACAAATACTTTCACAGCTTCTGCTCTGATGAACTTAGCGCCCTGGTGCCCACTCTGCATAAATTTAGTCAAGCTACTAGACTAGCAGCTGGGTCCCACCTTTTTACAGTGAAACCAATCAAATGTAAGAGCAACTTCTACTGTAACAGCTTCTTTTCTTGCACTTCCCACCTGTGGAATTTTCTTCTGTATACTTATTTCCCTGACAGCTACAATCTCCAAGAATTTAAATGTAATGTCAATTACCATCTCTTACCTTCTTGACTTGCATCCTTTCCCTGACAACCCTTGTATCATGTTCTTTTCCCTGTCCACTCTACTTTCATGCAGTTTCTTCATACCAGTATTCTCATCCTTCTCTTATCCATTCTCTGACAT
The DNA here is from genome assembly GCA_037127315.1 of Ascarosepion bandense. Taxonomy (NCBI): domain Eukaryota; kingdom Metazoa; phylum Mollusca; class Cephalopoda; order Sepiida; family Sepiidae; genus Ascarosepion; species Ascarosepion bandense. The sequence continues at coordinate 1,533,970 of JBBBDQ010001889.1, forward strand.
CCCCTATAACTTGTTCCTCTTTCTCATCACTCTCCTCTTATGTAAACCCCTGCACACCAGTGGCAGTACTGCCTTGCTTGGGGTGAAATGATTATAAAACACACACACACACACACACACACACACACACACACACACACACACACACACACACATTTATATATACATGTACATATAAAATCTCTATTTCATATTTCCGATCTAATTTATTATGTACAACAGAAAATACTTTTCTGAAAACTACTTTATTAGCCAAAGCAGAAAATTCATTTGATATCTGTCAAAGACATAAAATCTGGTGCCATTTATGATAATTCCCTACAGTTACATTTTCTCAGAATAACTGAAATATTACAAAAAAACTAAATCATGAATATTACAGATTTAAAATCATATTCTAGACGTGATTGATTTATTAGCATAAGTCTTGTTGTCTGACCTATTTGTAATCAAAATTAAATGTAACCATAGTTATGAGGGCTCTTAAAATTTCCAGCACTACTAAATTATTTATACAGATGATTAGAGAAGGTTTTTATATTTATAATGGGACAGGATTTTGGTGTCTTTCTTTTTTACCTGAACTACTCAGTTAATTCCTGAATTTAACAATCCTTGCTTTAAAACTTTGGTAATGTTTACCCATAGTTATGGTGATTTTCTAAGTGTAGCTTAGATGTAGCATAAGGTGGAAAATATGGAACACCCAGTGAAGATTTAACTCACTATCTGGTTGTAAATGGTTTAGTGAGACAAGTGATTTTCTATGCCAAACTTAGATGTAGCATAAGACACCCAGTGAGGATCGAACCTTCTCCTCAGTTGAAATGATTCTTTCTAGAAACAAGCTTGCTAACCATTACACTATGTTGAAGTGACCTGTTACTCATAGTTATGACTTGTAGCATATTTTGTTTAATGGTTTCAATCATATTTACATTGTAAATGTGAATAAAACCGTTTTTTTGCATTTCTATCAACAATGATGCTTTTAAATAAATGATCTTAAATATTTTGATATGTTACTGAATAATCTCTCTAACTTATAACATCAGATAAACCATGGAGACTGAAATATAGGACTTGAACCTGTATATAGATGTCTTGATACCTGTATGTAAATATCTATCATAAATTAAAAAAAAAAGTTGCTTATCAGTTGTGACAGCTAAACACAGATTCACAGTCAAAATGTTTTATTTCTATTTATTAAACAATATGTGAAACAACACATTGTTGTGATTGCAAAAAGGAAAATTGGAATTTCTGTTCATCAATTTCTATGTCAAAAGCATTTTATATATATTTTGTTTAAATGGAATTGATTACTGATATTGAATGGAAGCAAATATTTAAATCATGGGGGCACAATTTTATCTAAACTGGATGGATGCTACTTCCCTCACCTAAACAGGGAGATGAATTGATAAATTGTCTGAGCATTATTATTTATAATTATTTGTTTCTTTGTAGAAACATGAATATGGAAGGCAGAGCTGAAAAATTAGAATTATAATTTTCCTGAATACATTTGAGATCTTATTAACTACAGAACCCCATATATTTGTCAGAGCAGTATTAGAAGTGTACTGTTATAAAAATGGCCATTATAAACAGTAGTGGAACAGTAATAGTTGTCACTGCCATAAAGAGCTCCTCCTGATAGCAGTCATTATTTTCTATAACTTATCTTGGTTATTTATAGCAGCATCCACAACAATGTTGTTTCCCTTATGTCTTCTATTCTGGTCATGTTGTTAGACTTCAAATTTTACTACATAATGATATTATTTATAAGTTGTTTCGGACAAGAACTAATTGTATTTCCCTGTGATAAAATAAAGACCAAAGTTTTTTTGTTTTTTTGTGTGTTCTTATTTTCTTCTTAACAAGAGAAGCACTTGGCTATCAAGTATATATTTACTTGATGCAGTAACAAAAACAGAACATTTCTAAACACTCTCTTATAAATAAGAAGTTCTAAAAAATCTCTCTCTGTTTTTAAATTTGAGAAATACAATACTTGAAAATTTTGAAGTTTTATTCTTAGTACCATGTTGGAAGGTTTATTGACTCACACTCACAGTTCATGGAATTTAGAATAACATATTATTTCTATTAATGATGAAAGCCTAAAATTCCTAAAATATGTAATTTACCTATTTATTTTAGTTCTATCCTGCCAGTCTGCATGCCTGTATCCTAAACATACACAGAATTAATAAAATTATTAAACAAATGGAGAGAGAGAGATCTCAAGGGCAAATAAATCTGAAAGGAAAGCCAATCCAGCTTCTATTATGAATACAAATGTCATGGGGAGAAGGGAGAAATATTACTATAAAATAGAATAGCAGGAATTATATATCCACTTTGTAATATGATAGCCACTTATCTGCACTTGATTATTTTCAAAATCTTATTTTTAATGTGTAATTTTATTTTGTTTGGTCTGATTTCATAGTTATGTATTAAACCCAATTGTTCACACAATGTTGAAATACAAAGTAAAGAAAATATGAAGGAAAAATTCAATTTGGTTCCAACATTTCAAGCTGGTCAAAAATGCCTGTTGAACAGTGATGTCCACCGAAAATTTGACAGCATGTTTGTCATTTGGGTCAAAGTGAAGTCTTTGGGATTTTTTGGCAGAATTATGTTGCCTTGTCAACCAAGGAACGGGAACTGGCATAACTGGATTAGGCTGACATTCTTACATTAATGACCTACTCATTATTTATTATCCTAACCCTCCTCTACCCCTCTAAAGATTTAGAATTTCTTTCATGAGTTGAAGCTGAGTACTTTCACTTTAAAGTTGTATATGTGTCAATGATCTTTTGGGTTGTGAAACAAATTTGAGTATTTCTTTCATTTCTTGTGTTCTCAGCTCTGGTAGTTTTATTTTTAACATTTTGAGTAAAGTGTCAAGGTGCATATGTGGTCTATTCAGATCCTTTAGCTGATTTCTAGTCCCCTTTGACAGTTGACCAAATTTGTAATCCAAGACAAATGTCATATATTACTGAGATTGTGCATTACCATACCTAACGTTTACTTATCAGGACCTCAATAACCTTTTGCAAAGACTGTATCTCAAAGGTGATGCATTTTAACCCCATGTTCCCTGTTCAATATCTGTTTCATCGAGGTATTCAGTCAGTCATCTGGATGGTAATTAGCAAGCATGCATTCCAGGCATGTTTGTAGCATTCAATCAAACCTATATTCTGGTTATTATCCCTCTGGAATATTAAGATTGGGCAATAGTTCAGTACAACAACAGGAAAATTGGTATTGTTCATTCAAGATATCCTCTCCCACCCATTGACTTAATGAGATCTTACTTGAAGGTATAAACAAAACACCCTGCTTGACCATTAGGTTGTAGATGATAGGTTAGAGAAGGGATATTCTATTCAGTTTGCAGAAATAGATCCTGTGAATTGTGATCAGTTATCCATGAAAATGGTTGTCAGTATTCTGAAACAACTGTACAGCTTGGCCAGTTTCAGAACAGTCATGTTTACCTTCAGTTGCATCATTACATGGATTCCTGGCTACTTCTGAAATGGCTTGATTCTGACCAGAATATGTAATTTTTTCAATTGGCTTAGTAAAGTTCATGTTAATCCTACAGAAGGCATGCTTGTGTACATTTCACTAGTTGTTTGAGAGCAAAGGAACTGTTTGAGCAGTGTCAGCAGTACTTTCTAAGGTCCATGGAGAGCCAGTAGGCATAATTGTGAAATAGACCATTCAACTGATATGAAAATGTTCTATATGGAATTGTTGGAGGATTTGGTTCCAGAGAAATAAAGTGACAATCTTACAATCAACATGTATCAGACACCCATTGATCATAGAAAAAAAATAAGGATGATTGAAAGTGGCTCAACTCTCATTAGTTGGTTTCTGACTAAGTTCTATGCAAATAAGAGATGAACTACTGGAGGTCTTGGTCATATTATATCTGTTCCTCAATCACTCTCATTATGACTGGTAGATCTGAAATAGCATCCAACAGCACTTATTGGGTGACCGGTTCTATACTGATAGTGATTATCACAGCATCCCTGTCTGACAGCTGTTGGTTAGTTATTAGACACAATAACACTAGACTAGAGGTCATATTGGATTAGTAATCATATACCAGAAATGTGGTTGCTCTGTATTGCAGATGATTGGCAGTATATACTTGGATACCCTTTTTGCAACACCAAAATTTGTTTCATAACAAAAAAAAATTGTTTATGCAAATACAATTACTTCAACTCATGGAAGAAATTCTGTCTAACTCTTCAGAGGGGAGATGTTAGGATGTTGTAGTCAAATGAACAAACCTCAGACCCCCCACCAACTTTACATATCATATGAAGCAGATGAAATCAACTGTCAATTGATCCGGATTGGCTGATTCCTCAGTGATGTAGGTTCATTTGTGCGATATACATGTTTTTTTTACACCTGTAGTGGTTTTTACTTCTGGTGTAATATATTTGTCCCCTGTTTGAGCATCATTTAATTAAATATAATTCAGGGCATGTGAAAAGACCAATCACTGGAAAGCTGATGTCATTAGCTAAAAAGAAAAGCCTATTTTAGTGTCATATTTTTTAGAATCTAACACTCAAACAGCTTCAGAAGGTAAAGCTACAAAACAAGACAATCTTGTTGCTTATGTGATAATACCTCTGATATGAAATGATGCCTCTAGTATAGAAAACCAGTTATTTATCTCTGTAAGTTATAGTGTTTTAACTGTAGCCTGTAGCATTTGGCTATCAAGTGATATATATTTATCATTCAAATTGAAATAAGTATAAAAATGTTATTGAGTTAATTGAACAATTTTATATTTAAATGCATTTGTTATATGGACACTAAAGAAGTGCACCTGAATTTTTTTCTTTTGAGTTTGTCAAATGAAAATCCTTTTATAAGAAATGATGCATTTGATATTCTTTTTACTTTTTTAAAGGCTCATTATTTTATAGCAGCATTAATGATTGTGAACTGGTTAACATTTGAATATTATTTTGTTACGAAAGTAAATGACATGACTAAATAAAACTGTTCTCCTGATTCACTTATGCTGCTTATTATGAATAAATTTTACTTGCAAATTGACCTGTAAATTTTACAAATTATTTTTGTATTGAAATGATTCCCAAATCATCCTCATGTTTTTGTTGTAATTATAAATCAAGTCTAGTTGATAATAATTTCATATTAACAGATTTGAATAAAACGCCATTATAAAATAGTACTCTTCTTTCTTTTGGGTGTGTGTAAATTTTAATCAAAAAATGTTTATATTTTTGTTTTTTATGCAGAAATCTGCTGGCGTAATGTCAGATATTGGTATTTTTAAGTTTCGCTAGAATCTGTTTTGAATATTTATTTGGAAGACAGAAGGATACAATGTGTCTTCTCAGACATTATGGGAATATATTTGTATAAATCTTTAAATGCAAATATATAATTTATTTTCGTTCTTTAAAATAGAAAGAAAGATCAACATTGTTTTTTTTTTAATTTAAAAGCCTCTGCACAAAAAAACTGTATAAAACACACATAATTACAGATGCTTTCTAATACAGGCACTACGAAATTTACAAACTATTTTTGTAATTTATCATCATATTAAAAGTTCATGTAAAAGTTTGACCTCAGTTTCTCATGTAAACTGACGAAAATGTATATTAATTTCAGCGCTTCATTTATTTGCTGATCCCGAAATCCATTAAGTTATGAATTAATTGGGGATAACTCCTTGTTTAACTTTTTAAACAAAGTTACCTCCCTTCATTGTAGATAATTAAATTATTTAACTTATAATTTCTTGTAAGTTTAAAATCCCTAATGTGCTCAAACATTGAAATCAGTAATTTACTGTATGTGTTCCGTGTTTATTTGCCAATTTTACTTAATCTCTTAATGTGTATTTACGTGATCCTTCATTAAATAATTAGAAATATCTACTTTTGTACATCATAACATTCATTCAGTGTAATGAGCTTAAACTTAAAAAGCCTTTCATAGTCTTCCATCATTTGAACACACTCTGAATCCGTTGATTGGATCTCACTTAGAATCTATTGATTGACTCTTATTCTGAATTTAAATATAACAAGAATATTCCATTGCAATATCCTGAATATATTCTAAGTTGTAAAACTCTGTTTTACCTTCTACTCATTTTTAATCATTTACATTATTTGGCAACTAATAATAATAAAATTATTCTTTATTGTTGAATTTTTACTGCTTAATATTTTTTCTACAGAACTTATATTGACATCTTTTTATATAAAACATATTTAACCTAAAACAGGTTTTCCAACCATTTGATTATTTAAATTTGAGTATATTTATTACTTTGTCTACTGATTGATTTTCTTTTTATACTAAATGGAGTTATCTTGTTTTTTTTTCATGATGATAATGTAAAATGAAAATGAATTTAAAAGTGTTATTAGCAATATGCATTGATGAGATTTCTTGCACTTATGTACATTTATTTTATATACTGGAATAATATCATTCGTTTAAAAAATATGTTTTTGACATTCATTTGAAAAGTTATTTAAAACAAGCATAATTATGATGAATTGTATCACTGGAGACTAAGATACTCAAATTTAGCAATCAAAATATTTTTAGATTTGAATAATTGTTTTAAGAGGCTGACCTAAAATTCATGATCAGTAGTATGCTGTTCAAGCAACATATAAAATAACACTCAAAATTATTCTGGTTAACAAGAGTTTATTTCAATTAGTAAAGAGATTGTATATGATCCTTAACATTTTAACAAAGTGATTGCCAAGAGGGATTTTTAAGATAAAGAATATCACAGGAATTTTCATTTAGTCCATCCTGTATTTCAGATGGCAATCACTTAGTATTGATTAGATGTATTGTTTTCCAAAATTTTAGTGTCCAAGTGGAAACTATATACAAATGAACTATAGCCATATTACCAGTTTCATTTACTTGTATGTTAGCCAAGATGATGCAAATAAATATACACTCCTCTCTCACTTCAGCATATTTTTAAGAAACATTAAAAAGATTAATTTCTTATTAATATTTACTTACCAATCTTGTAACTAGAGAAAACTTGCCTGCATTGAAAATTATCATTCAAAATCATGGCCTTTTTTAATTAGACTCAAACACTGATTTTTGCTGAGTTTTTCTTTTAGTTGGAAATTCACAAATTTTCAACTGAGACAAGACACTTAATAGATACATTGTTAATTATTACATTGCTTATATTTTTTTATTTTTTGGTAATTAGAAACTATAATGTGCTGAATAATTCACATATTTACATTAAGTGTCACGAAAAGACAAAGCGTCTTTCTTACTATTTGGTGTGGAAATAGAAGCAAATTAATCAGTGTTCTGAAAGTTTGTAAATGATGACAAAGGATAGAATGATTTTAAGATCAAATAGAAATAACACTTGGCATAAGGTGCTCCAGCCAATTTCATATATACAACATTATCATCAAAAATACTATTGAAACAAATTGTTTTGTAGTAGACTACAGAATAGTACTAAGTTTAAATAAAGGAGAGATAAACTCTTTTGTCAGACTCTAAGAGAAACTGCATGGTGATAAGTAATATGAAAAAAGCACATTGGATTGTACAACATATTTTGTCTTATTGACACTATTTACAGTTACTATGGCAATGAAGATAACAACAATGGTTTAAACAATGTAAATAGTGTAAATAATTACAATACCTCATCTCAGAAATAGAAACAAATACTAAAGGACCCAATATACCAAAAAAACTTTCAAAAATAGAAAATTTCCACCAGAAGTTGGCACAACTAACATTTTTACACTGATGCAAAAATTTGCAACTCATCACTTTAGACTTAGAACTAAGACTTCTTGTCAATTCAAGTACAGTTCATATGGTTGCAGAAAAGGCAGGGCACATCCTTGTCCAAGAGAAAATCCAGTATAACCATTGGATAAAACAAAAACTGCAATCTCATATCTCTAAGAGGCTTGAGGCCTTCTTCAACAAAACTACTGACAAAAAAACTGAAGGAGGATCCAGCATGATCTGGATAAATCCTTCAGAAAGGAATTCAATACAGTCAAGGCCTGCTAAGTATGGAAATTGAACAAATTAAAAGATCAAAAGGTGATACATGAGGCTCTTCAGTGAAGAGTCAACATCAATCAACATCAGCTAAGTGCCTCTGAAGAGTCAGTACTGAACAAGTGTTTCAACTTCACAACAACCATCAAGTGGATACACTACTAAGACATCTTTTTTTTTATAATCCTATTGCCCCAAGCAAAGCATTTTACAACTGTTTTACAGGGGATTACATAGGAGGAAAGTTATGAGAGTGACAGGTCATAAGGGGTGTCAGGAAGTGGGTAAGAGAAGGATGAGAATACTGATGAGAGTGGAGTGGACAGAGAAAGAAGCATGAAAGAGGTTGCAGGTTAGGGAAATAGGAGATGACTATTGACTTTACATTTCAATTCTTGGAGATTGTAGCTGTCGAGGAAGCAAGTAAATGGAAGGGATTTCCACAAGTGGGAAGTCCGAGAAAAGAAGCTGCTGGAATAGAATTTGTGTTTACATTTTATTGGTTTCACAGTAAAAGGGTGGGACCTAGTTGCTAATGTTGTGGCTCGAGTAAATTCATATACAGGGGGCACCAGTGAGCTAAGTTCATTGGAGCAGAAGCCGTGAAAGTATTTGTAGAGATTGCACAAATCAAGGAAATTGGCTTGAACATTCGCCAGTAATTGGGTGGATGAGCTAAGAGGAAAGTAAAAAGATACTGGAGAAACCCAAAATTTCACCCACTTCATGGGAATACTCAAAGATATTCCCATCCAATCCAACCAGATGGTGAGCTTGGATGTAGTGAGTTTGTTCACTAAAGTACCCACAGTGGAGGCACTATTGGTAGTCATGGGCAGACTGCCCTTGGACTCATCACTAGGAGAACGTACCAGTATACTAATAGATAATCTGATGGAGATGCTGACTTTCTGTACACAAACAACACACTTTGGAATGGGATCAGACATACATCAGCAGGATAAAGGTTTAGCAATATGTTCAACATTATCACCACCTAACATGGATACTTTGAAGAGATTGCATTAGAATCTACATAAAGCCAATTCTATGACTAATATATGTAGACAACAGCTTCATACTCTGGCCACAGTAGGAAGATGTTCAACTACTACTGGACTGTGTGAATTAAATAAGATCATTGAAGCAGTTTACAATGGGGAGAGAATATAGCAACAAACTTGCATTCCTAGATGTACTAATATCTTGAACAGAGTGGGTGTTCAAGACATCCATATACTATAAGCCAACATTCACTGACAATACATCAACTTCAACGCTCATCACTCATACATTGTAAAAAAGTGATTGTCCATTGCCTACAGCATTGAGTAAAAGTCATATGTGGCAACACATAGATATAGAAACAAGAAATGGTCAGTATAAGCGGTACCCTAAAATGTAAAAACTACTCTGGCTACATGACAACAGCTCCAACAAACTGGGATAGAAGGGTACAAGAGGATAACAACACTCGGTCTGCCTACCCTATATGAAGGGATTATTAGAAAAAAATACAAAAGTGGTTCATATAAGATCAGGGCAACCTTCAAAAGTGGTTCAACTCTTCACAGACCCCTTTTCTGGGTAAGACCTTTCATAGAAGGGAACTGTGTATACAGCATCACATGCAGCTGTGGTAAGTAATATAAAGGAGAAAATGGACACCCACTTAGGATAGAAAAAATCAGACTTAGCTGACAACACATGGAAGGAAAAGGGAGATCACTGCTTCCTGTAAGATGGAGTTGAAATAATAGACAGAGAACACCAAGTGAAAATAAGAAAACTTAAGGAATCAACATGTATGTTTGGCTACAAAAATCTTCTAAGCTGGCCAAACATAGAAATAAATATAATATTGGAGACAGTAATGCAGAGCACTAGAGAAAAACAATAACAACAATATTGTAATATGATAAAAAAATGTTTACTGAGTCATTAGGTTTTTAAGTTCCAAAAAGTCATACACTCATGTGTCAGGGATAAAATTCATGCACTGATGTGTCCATTGATAAAAGCATCAGTTGAATCCAGTGACTTGATCCAAAGAGTTGTGTTCAATACCTAGCTACAGGTGAACAAAAACTGATAGAGTTGAATTAAAGGAAGATAACTGATACTGAGATATCTGGAATAGGCATGGTCCATGGAACTAGAACAATTTACCCTGTCTGATCAAATAAAGAGTTTAGTTCAAAATTTCAATCACATGAAGAAGACCAGAGCATACAATGGCCAAAACATCTTGAATATGGCAACCAAGATGAGGACAACAGTCCAAACCATGTAAATAGTGTAAATAATTACAATACCTTATCTTAGATATATAGACAAATATTTTGTTTTAACTGTATTGGATAAGAATTTTGAGTCTGATGTTGATTTTGAAAAATTAAATCAAATTAATCATATATCGCCTTCTAGAACAAAATTTTTTCTCTACTTTTCTATAAATGGACTCTTTCACAAAATAAATGGACTCTTTTCACCAATAAAAGTTACATAACTTACATGGAGTTAATACTCAAAATGGAGAGAGTATGTTTGCTTTAAAATGATTTTCTTTGGGTAAGAAGTAATTTGTTGGTGAATATCAGATACCTTGATGTTTTAATAGAGCATTGCTTGATAATGATAGTCTATTTTCATAGAGTTAAAATAAAGAACATGAGCATAAGAATTTCAAGTGAATGACCTCAAAACTAATGTCTTTTCCAACATTCAGTACAACTACTATAACCTTCAATGACTGTGTGAAAGCTATACTTACTCAACCAGTCTGGTTGTTAGCATGATAAAGAAAGTTTCTTCAACAATTGCATGATGTATACAAGTCTGTTCATATTGATATAAATCTGAGAAAAGGTGTGAGTGACCAAAATGAGATTCTTAACAACCGAGAACCATCTGGTGTGCCACCTCAGAAGCTCATATGGGAAAAAAGAGATGAAAAAAGGATTCTTTTTTGCAACTTGGATGTTCTAAATTTTTGCAATAGCACAAGGCTGGTTATCAAACAGCTGATGCCATATCTGATTGAAGCAACAATTCATTAAAAAATTTCAGTTATTCCCAGTAACATTCTATTTGATTTTAAAATATTATAATTCTCATTCAGAATATATTTTCTCACATCAATCAATGAATTTCTTAAGCAAACATTAAATTTAACTGGATCACATTTGCAAGACCCTTGTTTTGCCCTGGTCCAATTATATTTTGATGCATCATGAGTTGGATTATCAAATAATATGTGTCAGTTCCCCCACATGGAAAAGTAGAGCCCATTGTTTTTCAAGAAGCTCCACAGTGGTACTATTATGATGTATTATATGGTAATAGCTAGGTTTCTAATCTGAAATCAAATTTACTTTTTGCATTCCTTTTTTTCTAATCAAAAATTAAACAATTCAATTTGGTTTCAATGATTTAGGTAAGCTTTAACCATAATCACTCAGATTAATATAAATATCTATTGGCTATCAGGAAAAATCAGGTTGTGTGCCAATAATCATTGTGTCACAGTTAATATTACTTCAGTTTTTTTTTGTTTTTTTTTTTTGTTATGTTTTTGTTTTTTTGTTCCAGGCAATACTGAGACTTGTGGCTTATAAGTTTTATGAAAAATAATCATTGTTTAGTTGGCTAAAATTATGCCCAACCTCACAGACCCATTTACATTAAAGTAGAAGTAGTACTTGCGATTTCATTTATGACGGCTTGTATTAAATAAATCAATATTTTTATAAACTCAAAAACTTGGCAGAGCAAAACACAAAATCTTATGATAATTTACTCAATAGTTAGTCACTTTGGATTTCTGGCTATACAATCAGATCCTCATTTTAATAATCAATAATAGCAAAAATAATATTATTATCAGTTCTATTGATATGTTTTTATTTTTCTGGACACTGTGCAAGTCCCAAAATGGGTGGTAAATAAAATAGCTGAGTTTTGGCACCACCATAAACCATGTAAGCTCTGTAGTTTGTTCAGATAAGGCAACACTTGCAGTTTTACAGTTCAGTGGCACATTGGCATCCATAGTCAACATAGTTCACTCATTCAAAGGATAGTTGGCTGTAGACTCTTCAGGCAATTCAACATTTTCTCTAGCTGAAGCAATGATTTCATTCTGAACAAAGCTGTCATTGTGAATTATGCCTAATCAGAGAAGTTCATATGGTATACTGATATTAAGAAATAATAATGAAAGAACAAAATTGAAGAAATATTAGTTCCTAAAACCTTTACTTTTTAGGAATATATTGTTTGTTTTGTTTCTGACTCATTTATAAGCTTCTAGAATTCATTTTGTATGAAAATAACAAGCAATTCTAAAGATAATATTTATTCAGTAGGTTGTCTGGATATTGCAGGATATAAATATGTTAGTTAATACAAATAACTTTCATATTCATTTTCTCATAAAATTATTCCAGAACCAAATAATCCACTGATACTTCAGCAAAGATAGATGACCATGGATGGCCTATATGAACCAGTTATCACATCACATAACTATATTACATCAATAATGACTAGAATGTGAATAGAGTTGCAGGTATGCTTTTATCTCACAAACCATGTAATATAGTTGTTAGTGTCTTTTTTTTTTAATATTTTGAGTGTATTTTATATAAAGCCTCTGAGAACATAAGAGAATATAAAAAATACTTTCATGAATTTGAATAAATAGATGTAAATCATCAAGCAATTTAAAGTTAAGTTGGATTGATGTAACCATAAGTTTTATGCTAAGAGTTTCTTTTATTGAACTTCTCACTTTTTTTTTTTTTATAAGCGTTTCACCCCGAGCAAGGCATGTCACTGCCACTACTGCGCAGGGGGCTACATAGAGTGGAGAAAGGATGATTAAATATAGGAAATGTCAGAGGGTGGGTGATAGGCGGGTAAGGATACCGAGAATGAGGGTTGGGTAGATGAGAGTGTTCTGAGAATAATTGGGAGTTAGAGTGATAGAAGGTGTCTATTGACCCTACATTTAAACACTTGGAAATTGTAGCTGTCGGGGAAGCAGACTTGTGGAAGGGAGTTCCACAGGCGGGAAGCGCGAGAAAAGAAGCTGGAGTAGAATTTACGGCTACATCTTATCTGTTTAACTGTAAAAGGGTGGGACCTAGTTGCTAATCTAGTATCTCGTGTAAATTCCTGCTTAGGCGGCACCAGTGCTCTAAGTTCATCGGAGCAGAAGCCATGAAAGTACTTGTAGAAGAGGCACAGGGAAGCCACATTACGCCGGTGAGAGAGTGGTTGCAGCCGGTCTGCCAAGTCAGTATCAACCACGTTACAGATCCTCCTTTGTATTTTGTCAAGAAGCCCAAGGAGAGCAGCAGGGGCACCCGACCAGATATGGCAGCAATATTCAATACACGGGCAGATGGTAGATTTGTATATGTGCAGAATAGATTCAGGTGGGAAAAACTTCCGGGCCCTGCACAGAGAGCCGATTTTCATAGCAGCAGATTTGGCAATGGATTCGATATAGTCATTCCATTTGAGGTCCGCCAAAAGTGTAAGGCCAAGGAGGCGTAGTATTTTACTCTCTGGGAGGCTAGCCTGTCCCATGCTAATGGGAGGTAGATGCGATTGTCTATGGTGGTTAGTTGATAACAGCTTCGTTTTAGAAGCATTGAAATTTACTAGCCATTTCCTACCCCAGGCCACTACGGATTGGAGGTCCTTTTCAAGCACAGCAGCAAGGTTCGCTTTGTCACCCACACCTGGTTTTTGATCGATGCAAGAGTAGATTATTGTGTCATCAGCGTACATGCCTACTTGGGATCTAATGGCGTCGGGGAGATCATTAATGTACACTAGAAAGAGTGTGGGACCTAGGATAGAACCTCGAGGGACGCCCGCGTTCATATGGTAGTTTTGGGAGACATGCCCATTTAATACTACCTTCAATGTGCGGTTAGAGAGGAATGACTGGATGAGGTCAAACAGATGTCCAGTTATCCTGTAGCTCCGCAGTTTGCACAAGAGGCCAGCGTGCCAGACCCTGTTGAACGCTTTGGAGATATCCAAGGCAACAGAAAAAGGAAAAAGAAAAGAAAAAAAGAAAAATTTCCTTTTTCATAGAGTCGCTAGAGATGTGTTAACAAAACTACCATTTATAAATGGGTTAAAGTATTAGAAAAAAGCTTTTCAGCAAAAACATTATTTGGCGGAAAAAAAGCTGATATATAATTTATTTAAATTTAATTAAATTAATCTATTAATAACGACTCTATGAAAAAGGAAATTTTTCTTTTTTTCTTCTTTTTCTTTTCTTTTTCCTTTTTCCTCCCTCTCTTTCCATTTTGTCTAGCTCACTTCTCAGTCAAACACCACTTACTATTTCTTCTGTTAACCCCTTCCACTTTGTAAAGCTAGACAAAGCCAAAATTTTAAACTTTTCACTTACAACTCAATCTAAAAGTAATGTTGTCCAAAATCTAAAAATAGACATTGATTGCTATCCAGTTTTTTGTGACGCAAATTTTTATACTTCTGCTGGTAAATTTTTAATTTTTCAAAGTTTTTTTATTTCATTTTGAAATTTGATAGTTGCCAATGAGATGTGAAATCTCTCTTAGGGATTTCATGTTGAAAGGATTATTCAATGGTTTTGAACTGCGAAATTTATTTTATTTTATAATTAGCTCTGTAATTTTAATTATATTGAGCCCTCCACCTGTATCATTTTTTAATATTAAAATATTAATATTAATTAGGATCAGGTCTTTGGGATTTACCTTCCTGCTTTTCCTTTTGGATTAAAGTTTTTTTAAAAAAAGATATATATATATATATATATATATATATATATATATATATATATATTGTGTATTTGGGCAACAATCTATCTTTTATACAGGTTTCATTAAGGTTTTTATATAACTTTTTATGTGTTATTATAATTTATTTCTTCTCAGAACTCAAATTATATAAGAATCGTCCAAAAGTTTTGTATTTTACACACTTTTGGGTATAATTGTAGACAATATTAAGGATTAATTTTGTTTTACTTGTAAATAAACATGTGTAAAGTGATGAATTATATAAAAAAAATTAACCATATTACCTTGTCTGTCATTTTTAATGAAACCTACACTCTCACACCCTGATTGAGCACTCTGGAAGAGTGGGAGACTTTGTAAACAGTAGCTACTCCGGCATATACGCATCACTCATTCAATAATGAATTAGAGCACTCTAGCTATTGGGAGTATTTATACACGCTAAAAAGCCTGCCTTCTTCTACCAGATGCTCGTGGCCTAGGAGTAGAATCACCGACTGACGCTGATTCGGTTGGGTTTCAATCCTGGGTTAGGAAGTGATCAGAGTCTAAGCTGTACTGATGACCTGTGATACAGCGAAACAGATCTGTCTGTGGATAACTATAGTATAGTATATATATATATAGTTTTAGTGGCAAAAATTTGTGACTTTAACTGAGTATGTTTCATGCCAACTTGGAAGTTTCATGAGGATGGCATTATGATGGCCTTACTCATTTGGGATATTTTTCTTGCAAAAAAATTTATTACATTATATTAGATTATTAGTGAATAATTTTAAACAATACTTTTTTTAATTTCTTTGTAATTATTATGACAAGATGTTTTATAGCTTTTATTAGGAGCTTATTGATCAGACAATTTACAACTGAACTTATTGATAATATGTTATGACAGAACAATCACTTTTAAGGGATAAAGTTTTTTTTTTTTCAAATTAAATACAGACACAGGTGTTTTAAAGTTTTTATAAACATATATGCTTTTGACATCATAGTAAATTGAAGAATGCAACATAAGTAAAAAAAGGTTTGGTCAAGTATTGGATGGAACTAATTTTCATTACTGGAAATTTATTGTAACATAATTAATCAATATATTTGATTAATTATTTACTGTAATTTTAATAAATTAATACTTTAAAAAAAGGACTATTATCAAAATCTTTTGTGACATTTGGAAATCTTTTTTTTTCAAATCTATTTTTTTATCTTCAAGATTATTCTAGACAACTGATGAGAATTCAGAAAAAAATTTTGTAAAAATTTGATTTTTTGACATCTCAAATTGAATAAAGAGGAATAGAAGACTCACTCTTATTTAACATGCTATTACAAGTTGTTGAAGGCTATCGTGCCTCATTCTGTCAGGAAATAAAGATGTGGGAATAGCATAAGCTATCCATCCCAGTTTCAGGTCAACACATTCAATACAATTCAATATAACGAAACTAACCAATCACAGTCTCAGATTGTGTTCTTTGCAATCTGATTGGTTAAAACACAGTTTGGCGCCAGATTTCGAAAAGCCCATCTGGAGCCTATTTTGGATTCCCAAAATGTATATAAGCACACATTTTTGGATCTTTCATCAGTGCACCCACACATGCCAACCAAATCCACACTGGTCACTCTCAGCAACTTTGACTATTTTCCACACAAACTTTCTAAGTGCTTGACGATTCTTGGGTCACTCATTTCTAGCTTCATATATTGAAAGACTTTTTCTCTAGTCAAGAACTTCATTCACACTTGCCTACAACACTCATTGACCATACTAATAGTTTCTGTAATTTGTTTATTGACTACACTCAAAACTAACACTTACACACACGACAATCAATATCTTTTATCAATGATAAAAGTATTATTTTAACTCTATTCATTATTATATTGATTGCACTTTGTAACACACAAAAAATGAATGTTGAGTAATCTTATTGTACAAGATTAAGATATCTCGTTTGCTTCAAATATTTCGGCAAGGTACGTAAATCTCATTTTTATTCTACAACCAACTTTTTGTGTAAATCTATGAACATTCATCATACCGCACTTTGGTTGAACCTTGACTGACTTTAACAAATTGAACTTTCGTCATTCAAACAATCATTTACTAACATTCTATTCTTGACTATTTGTGTTAAAACTCATCTTAACATTTCTTGTCCTTTCGACATCATCAGTTTGCTTTCATATGTGAGATCAACTACATTTTACAACCTGTTGTTATTGTTTCATATATAAAAATTACATTTGTTATATATATGTTTGTGCAACAAGTTGTTTGGCTTAATCATTTCTATGTTTTGTCTTGATTGTCAATTTTTATGAGAGTGAATTTAAAAATGTTGTGAATTTGGTACAGAACACAGCACAGCCTTAATAATCATCATCATTGTTGTAATAAAAATTACTCCATTAACCAAAAATCCGCAACAAAGACTTAACTTTTTGAACACATGTTTACAATTATTATGAGTGAACACAAGAGAGGCATCTGTTGTAATTATAGTTGTTACATTGTTACAGAGTTGAATACTGTAATGTTTGGTGTTGGAGGTAATCGATGCTTGCTAAACATCGATTACTACCATTGTGGATTAACAGGATGGACGAGGATTAATGAGAGAAAACGAACAACTGTCCCTTCTTTTTTACTTCCGGATCCCCAGGGTCCATAACCCCTGTGATACCAAAGGTCACCTCCCTTTTATTGGTTAGGACATTACAATACTTTTTTTTTTTTAAATAACTGGAGAGAGTTTATTCAATATGGCTGGAGAACTTGCACCAATGGGTCAGACTTTATGTAGGAGGAGATGTCTGTTAACATAAGTGAAAGAAAGATGACAATGGATTAGGAAAGAAAATGACAATGAATCAGATTATTATGTACACAGATATGTTTTGTTTTTGTTTTTTTTGTTTAGTAATCAAGTCTTTTGGGTGGTCGTCTTGTCCAGCCTGAATGCCTGAGGTTTAAAGTTGTGTGTTTTGCCTGATTGCCTTTAGGTTTTGGTGGTGTCATCACATGTGTATAGCTTTCATCTTCAGATGAGGAGTAATTGTATAGGTTATGTGTGGGGTTTGTTGGTTGTTTAGGGAATTTTTTTAAGAAGCTGGCATTTCTTGTAGTTTGGTTGCCCTCGTGTATGGCGGTAATCATTGATCCCTTTTTCTTTGTTATATTCATTGGGTTAGGTTGGTAACCTCTGGTGATGGAGGCGTAGGCTTTGAAACTGTAGCTGTTGAGTGGTGGGCCATTGTCCATTTTGAGGGAGACTGGCATCCCAAATTTGGTGAATATCTTGTCCATAAGGGGTATGACTGATGTTGTTGAGATGGAGTCAACAACAACATAGCGTGAGTATTCATCAGTGTCAACAAGAAGGTACTTTCTATTTTGGAGGTGTCCAAAGTCAGCACATAGGGCTGCTGGTAGTGGGGACATTTGCAGTAGCTCTCTTGCTGGTTTGTGGGTACTGATCTAGCAGGTGTGGCAGTTCCTGATGCTTTCTTTCACTAGGAGCTGCATGTTTTTGAACCGGACCTTTTCTCGGAGGAGGGCCATGGTTTTCACAATGCCTTGATGTCCAGCAAATGCTATTTTGACAGCTCTGTTTTGTAGCGTTTCAAGCAGTACTTTCTGGCGCCCTTTGAGAATTATGCTATCCTTGTGTGCTAGTGATAGTTCAGCATAGTTGGCATGGTTGGCATGCAGGGCGTGGTATGTTGCTTTGCTTATGCCATCTTCAACAACATGCCATTTGTTGTTAAGAATGGCTTGGATGACAGTGGTAAGTGTTTTGCAGTTTCTATTGCAACTTCTATTGCAACTTCATCATTGTTTTGGGGGTTAAAGTTAAGAGTATGTAGTTTATATATTCCTCTGCTATTTTCTGTTCTCTGCCGCTTAGTGGCAGGTGCATTGGATGGTGGCTGAGATAGTCAGCTGGGTTGTTGTGGCCTGGTCGGTATATGACAGTCATGTCTTGTGGTTGTGTTCTCAAAACCTAACGTTCAATGCTTGCTGATAGTTGGGAGCTGGCATTGTTGAAAATGGATATTAGGGATTTGTGATCTGTATGGACAGTAAATGGAGCTCCTAAAATATATATGTGAAAGTGTTCACATGCCCATGTGATAGCAAGTGCTTCATGTTCTGTTTGGGAGTATCTTTGTTCAACTATGGATAGTGCTCGGCTTGCAAACTGTACTATCCGTCCATTTTGTGACAGCGCAGCAGAGATGCCTACTGGGCTGACATCGGTATGTATCTCAGTGTGTTTGTTCAGGTCAGAGTAGGTGAGTCAGCATGCTCTGCTCAGGGCTTCCTTGATGTTTTTTAGACATTCAGTGTGGTGTTCAGTCCAGAACCACTGTGTGCTATTTTTTTTTTTTTTTTTGTTAATTGACGTAGTTCGTGGATTAGGGTTGCATAGTTTGGAATAAATTGTGCACCACAGAAGTTAGTCATCTTTCACAAGCTTTTGACTTCTGATGCATTTTTAGTTCAGGGAATCCAAGGATTGTTTTTATTTTGAGATTACTTGGGTTGGTGCCTTCATTACCAAAGGTGTATCCAAGGAATTCCAGTGAGCTCTTGTTATACTTGCATTTGCTGCCATTCAGGGTGAGGCCTTTTTCATGAAGTCGTTGGAATATTGTGTGGAGGTTTTGGTTGTGGTCCTGCTGGTCTGATCCAGAACAAAAGATGTCATCACTGATATTGATGGAGCCCTTAATCCCTGCAAGTGCTTGGCTGATTTCTTCCTGGAATATTTCACTGGCAGAGTTGACACTGAAGAGTAGCCTTTTGGACCTGTACCGATCTAGGTGTGTTACAAAAGTGGTTATGTATTGGGATTCTTCAGCTAATTCCAATTGGTTGTAGCCTTGATTGAGGTCTAATTTGCTGAAGATGTTAGTTCCCAATAGAATGGTTTTCAGCTCATGTGGGGGTTGGATGCTGTTCCCTTTTGATAGCTTTGTTTGCTGCTCCCATATCGATGCAAACCCTGATTTTATTTTGGTCCATTTTTGGTACCACCACAAAAGGAGATACCCATTGGGTTGGTTCATCTGCTTTTTCAATTTTTTCTAGTTTCTCATATGTCTTTCCTCACTTGAAAGGGAACTCTGCGGTATCTCTGAGCAGTGGCACATTTTTGTTTATGTAGGTGAACTTTTTTACCTTTGAGTCTACCTAGACCATTGAACAGGTCTGGATAGTCCTCCAGAAGTTTGAGGGTAGAGGGTGGGGTTTGTGCCTCAGAGTTACTGATGTGGTTAACTGAGAGCTTGTTTGCTGACAGTAGTTTGAGCCTCTTACATGTTTCCCAGCCAATTATGGGTTTTTCTGAGCTCTTTATTACATGTATGTCAGCTTGGCAAGAGATATCCCTAAACACTAGAAGTGTGCTGAATTGACCTGTAACTGGGGTGGTTTCCTTGACACCAAATCCAGATATTACAGTTTTTGTGGGTCAGAGGTGGAGTGTTGGTCTTAAGCAGGGAACATTTTTCATCTTACCTGTATGGAATACATATTCTGTGTCACTGCTGCTGGTTGAGTCCTGTTGATGATCCTCAATGCAGTTCACCAGTCGTCGACTGGTTTGGCTTTGTGGGTGTGGGGGATGATTTGTTCTCTGTTGTCTATCTTTATCATTTAGTTTTCTGAAACACAGAGATGAAATGCCTTCATCTCTGGTACACTGGTTTTGGAATGCAGGGCAAGATGTTGGTCCCTGTTCCCATTCCCATTCCCATTGCAATTTCTGCCCTTGTTTTGCTGGAGAGGGTTGTGTGTCCGTTGCTGTTCGTACGCGACTTTGTTCACTAGTGCAGTGGTAGTAGTAGTTCCTGTAGTGGTGTTGGCGTCTTCTAAGCGTATCCATTCTAGGTGTGTTGCCATAGTTTCTGTTGTTTTGGCGTAGTTTATTAGATTAAGTTCATCAATCTCTTTTGGCAAACTTTCTCCAATAAACAGCCTGTTATTAACTAGGATATTATTTTGGCATTTGTGTCTGTGAAGTGGCACATGGCTACTGCCTCTTTTAATTTTCGGTAAAAATCCTCTATGTTCGGAGTGGTTTGTTTTAGCTTTTGAAACACAAACTGTTTATATTCTGTGTTGTTCTGTGGGTTGAAATGGTTCTGCACAGCCGAGACGAGTTTATCGAAAGGTGTCTCGTTTTCTCCTGGTGTGATTTGTTCAGACGGCAGTTCATCAATATGGTTGTTTATTGCCTCGCCAACAAATGTTAGCAGAATTGCTTTTTGTCTTTTATCATCCTTTATGTCATGTGCAATGAAATAATATTTTAGTCTGTTGACCTATTTTGTCCACCTTACAGCTTTGGTTTTTGACTTACAGTCGAATTCCGGGTTGTGTAGTAGAGCGGCCATGTTTGTTTTGTAGCACTTTGGAAGGTTTGTTGTTGCTTTTTTTTGCATTTCTTTGTCTTTTTTTTTTTTTTTTTTTGAGTAAACAACTCTGTCTTTGTCGCCAATGTAATGTTTGGTGTTGGAGGCAATCGATGCTTGCTAAACATTGATTACTACCATTGTGGATCAACAGGATGGACGATGATTAATGAGAGAGAAAACGAACAACTGTTAGCGTGCTTAGCATCCCTTCTTTTTTCCTTCCAGATCTCCAGGGGCCATAACCCCTGTGACACCAGAGGTTATCTCCCTTTTATTGGTTAGGACATTACAGATACTATCCTAAAGGCATCAGTTTAGTACTACAGTGGGTTGTAACTGGGTGATACTTTTTCATGAACTCTGACATGCTCACTGGAAAAGCCAGAATACATAAATAACATGCAGGTCTGAAAACAGTAGAGCACTCTTGAAAAGTTGGTCCAAGAATATAAATTATCAGTGACCATCATGTTAGTGATGTGAAATCAGAATCGAGCAGACAATCTCAAGATGGTATGATGCAATCAGGAAGAAGATTGAACTGGCACAGCCTATATATATTCTAAAATGGTGAATAAAATCTCTCCAGATCAGATAAAGGCCATTCATTACTGTAATGAGCATCTGCCTGGTATCAGACAAATTACCTATTTTGTGAGACAAATCTATTGTATGGTAGCAAAATCAGACATTATGGCACTAGTCAGGGAATGTAACGAATGTCAGTTGATTGATTCAGCATCAACTCCCTTAGCCATAAGGCAACTTAAGCATGAATGAAGTGTGGCCCATGCTTAGGAATGGATATTGCCCATTACGGTAGACAGCACTACCTTATATTAATCGACTGTGGCTTCACTCAATTTGCAATATGGTGACCTCTGCATTAGCAAAACTCAAGAGGCATCATTGAACAGTTGGAGATCATTTTTTTATGACAGAAACACTGAAAATGATATTGTATTTTGCAGCAAGTTGCAATTCCACCAAACACTTACCCACATTTTTCTTACATGGAGATCCATTTTCTTTAGACTAATCATGGGCTTACCAAGTTCAGGCATCTTTCACTTGGCTGAAAAACTCAAAATCTAAAAAAGCAAATAAAAATACACTTGCACTGCATCATATAATAACTAATAACTAAATGTTGTTCCTTATTTTATTATTAAAACAAAAATAAAAAAGAAAAAGAAAAGTGATAAAAAAGTTTGGATATCTTTTTACTTTCTGCTCATAATTTCAATGAATAGAAGCCTCTGTATATCAGCTGTCACTTCCTAAGAAATAAGGTGAGTGTGATCCACTGTATTATTTAATTCTTTGCACACGATTATCAAATATAATTAATTTTATAAGTAGAAATATATAGTTTCTATAAACATTATAAAATTCTTAAAATCAGTAAAATTGGATCGGTTCAAAGCTTGGATACAATTTGAATATAAAATATAATCAGATATTGATAAAAGATTTAAAAGATTCAACACACTTTTCTTTGAAAAATATATATAAAAAAAACCTAACTAATTCTTTGGTTTTTACCTTCAGATTTATCCTTATTTAAAAAAACTGATTGTAAAACTGATTTCAAACATACGCACCGTAGTGGGGGTGCTAGAGGGTGTCGTCAGTGATGTCATCGCGAGGATCACTAGGGGGTTTCGGGTCTTTCAACATCATACCCGCCTCACCACGCTGACCCGACCAGAGATGATCAGTTTCTGGTCCACCCTCGATAAGTGCTTTCAGACACTGGGAAAATTATGTTTGGGCTCGGTACGAAACCTTACAAGTGCTTCTGATTGGCGACAGTCACAGCCACTTTCCATTTAGAGGCGAACCGTACATGAGCTCATCCGAAAATGTGAAACAATTTACCTATTGTACAGCTATTAAAAAAAAAAAAAGGCAAAAAACTCGACTACGAATTAATCGCGATACATTAATTTAAACTTATTTATGCATTTTATCTTATTTACGAGTACTAATAAAATGAAGAGAAATCAGAAATGCAGAATTTTGGGGAATTTTAGCTAACAATTTGTTTTGAAATCCAGGCACTCGCTCTTTTGATCTGTTCTTTCCGCTGTTTCGGTTATGGACTTGAGTGCTTTCCTTTTTTTTACTCTCACTATCCCAATATCTGTTAAGGCTTTGCATAAGGACCTTGCTGCAAATCCTCTAGTCCCCACTTCTATAGGAGTGCAGCTAGCCCTCCAGCCTTTAACCCTGCAACTCTCCAGCAGTTCGTCGTATTTTAACTTCTTCCTTTCATGGGCTTCTTCTGCGTTTTCTTCCCAGGGGACCGTCAGTTCCCACAAGACTATCTTCTTCAAATTATGTGAGAAAACTATATCTGGGCGAAGTTTTGTGATGGCAATTTGCTCTGGGAATTTCAATCTTGAGCCTATATCGGCCCTTAATTCCCAGTCTGTTGCAGGAGATAGCAGGTTTGGATTTACCTTTCTATTTTGTGGGATTTTCGTGCCCGCTTTAATAAATTTTATCTGCCTTGTGTCTGGGTTGTAAACATGTTCTTTGATAGCATTTTGAACTATTTTCACAATCTCTTTTAGAATTTTGTCATGGCGTCACCTGTAACGCCCATCAGCTAGTGCAGATTTACAGCTACTCAGGATATGTTTTAAGGTACCTTTGTGCCCACAAAAATGGCAATTTGACGACTGGGTTTTATACCATAATTGTAAGTTTGTGGGGCTTGGCAGGGTGTCATATACTGCCCGAATCAGAAATTTTAATCTGGAGTCACCGTGCCATATTTTGGACCATTTGGTTTGGCATTTCAACATAGAGCTCCATTTGGTCCATGCTCCTTGCTGTCTTATCCTGACTTGGATTGCTATTCGTTTCTCTTCTTCACCGTTTCTGATTTCTTCCTGCAAAAGATGACTTTTCTTTTTTCCTTGCAGTTTGTCATATTTTTCTGAGGGAAAAAACCCAAGGCCCGCGCATCCAGTAGCTATGGTCCCTAGTATTGCCTTTTCTTGGATTCTTTCTTTTGCTGTATTCAGTTCTTTCGAGGCGTTCCATTTTTTACCTGTATATACTGATATTCCCACACCTGCTACTTTGGGATCTTCCAAGTACTCGTACTGGATTGTGGCTCTCACTTTAGCTACTTTAAATTCTTTGTGTAGGCTTTTAAACGGGTGTTTCAGTGCGTTTGTTTTCCTATATAACGCTGTGCTGCATAGAGATCTTGGCAAACCTAACCACCTACGTAGTCGTGATGTTATGCTTTGTTCCATTAGTTCTACCGTGGAGGAAGTGAAATCATAGATAGTTACAGGCCAGAGTATTTTTGGCAGAATGACGTGTTGATAAATCCAAGCTTTATATCTGTCAGGTAAGCTAGACTTATCAACCCTGATTAGCCACCCTTCTAGATTCTCCTTTGTTAATATCACGGATCTTGAATCTTTTAGGGTTTCATCAAACTGCTTCCCCAAGCTCTTTACTGGCTTTTGATGTATTATAGGTATGACATCTCCAAAGAGCTTAAATCTTGCATTTTTCAAAAGCTTACCTTTCTTCATTACTAGGGAATGTGATTTGGAAGTGTTAAAACTCATTCTCGCTCAGTCGATGAGTTTTTCGATGCCCTTCAGCAACCACCTTACCCCAATGGCGGATGTGCTGGTTATGGTCATGTCATCCATATATGTGCAAATCGGTGGTTGCCTTACACCAGATCTGGAGACTGGTCCTTGACATTCCACTTCAGCAGCTTTAATCAGCATATTCATTGATAACGTGAAGAGAGTCGCTGAAATGGTGCAGCCTGTTATTCTCCTTCTTTCAAGATTGTGCCACACTGAAGTTGAGGTCTTTGTTACTGCCCTCATTCTAAAATCCTTATAGTAGTTTAAAATGAGCTTGATGAAAGCAGTGGGTATATGGTACCGGATTAGAGCTTCTTTTACCAGACGATGGGGAATTGACCCATAAGCATTCTTAAGGTCTAACCAGAGGACTGCAATATCTCCCTTATTTTCCTTGGCATCTTTTAGTAGTTGGGTAATGACCCCTGTATGTTCCATGCATCCTGGCATGTCTGGGACTCCTCTTTTTGAACAGAAGTGTCAATGTAGTTATTTAGTGTGTGTGTGATATATAAATCTGAAAGTAAGTGACATATGTATTTCAATATTTATGACATTAGGGCAAATATTTTACTATAATTTGAAGTTAAATAAATGGAGTAATTAAATATATTATTTTGGTTCTGTTTATGTTGTTTATGAGTAGATTTTATTCAATTTTTTTCCAATTAGCATATAAATGTGCTTAGCTAATAGGGATCACAAAATAAAAGGTAATATTACTATACCAGACTACAAATACATTTTTCATTTTGTTACCACCAAAAGGATATTCTGGGATTTATGACACAAAACCCCTAACTCCAAAAATTTCTCAAATTATAATAAGAGAAATAACTAGAAATTGTACTTATCATATTGAACTTTTCCCTTGGATGAATTTAGATTCAATCATTTTCATCTGATATGTCTGTTTAATGAAAGCTGAAGATAAAGTGATAAAGACAATACAAATAACACAGATTAATGAAGCATTTTAAAGAAAGTGACTGAATTAACTTTTCTGTCAGAACTACTGTTACATTGATAACAAGAAAAATCTTTAACTTAAGAATTTTATTTTTCAGCTAAGCCTATCAGTCAATTCATTCTTGAACAATGTTTTCATAATTTTTGCAATAGAACAAATACCACTAATAATTTTATACTTCTTTTTAAATTGCATTCTTTATTTTTCTCAGGATTAATTTCAAGAAGCTTTTTATTCATAATTAACTTTTCTTTGAGTAATGTTATTGCATTTTGATGAAAAATAATTTTCTCAAAAATTATATGCATAAATGTGTTTGTACAAGTAGAAAGCAAAAATATAATTACGACTTAATATTGTTATACAAAATATATTTTGTGTGAGTTTGTTAGATTTCAGTCAGACTTAGGTCATCTGTCTTGATTTTATCAATTTATAATCACAATTGTATTGTTGTTATTATTTTTAGCATTCATCATTCCATGCCTTCATGAGAGTAATTAAAATATTGTTGAAGTTTTTCTCTTTTTATAACAAACAAAATATGTGCTTACTTAATGCAGTAGATTAATTCAGGTTACTTTTCTTTGCTTTGGAGTCATAGAAAAGTAATATAGAAATCATAAAATAAAGTTAGTTGCAAGAATAATTTTTTTGGAAAGACTTAAATAATTAATGGGGAAATTATTTATATAGGTCCCGATTAATATTTTATATTTTTGTATCATTTCTTGAGTGGCTGTGAAGTTCAACTTCATTTCTGGTTTGTATGCATGTCCCACAGGCAGTGGCATAGTTGAAAGATGCAATCAAAGTATAAAAAGGAAGCAATGTATTGACACAATGTCATGCCAAATAATGACACATTACCCTCTACTTTACATGCCAATAAGATTCACTGCTAATAATTCAGAGTGAAAGGAATCAATTCAAAATTACCACCTGATCATCAGAAGGATCACATCATGTATAGAGTGGGAGACTGAGTGTGGGTGAAACTTCCACATAGCCAGTGTACCTCCAGGTATCATGTTGGTCATATGACAAACATTGTTAATCCACAAACAATGATGATCAATGGAATGCCAAGGCATGTAAAAGATCTTTACTCCTTTCTGGAGATTCAGGCATGATGATGTGCAACTCTGATAGCAAACAAGTATTTGAAGTCAGTGAATTCAATGATTCCATGGATGTAGTAAGCTCTGAGCTGATCTAGATACACCTGACAATTTCTTGGGAAACAAGTCATAGAAACACAATCTTGAGATTGCCGCATTACAATAAAGCACCAGGGTCAAGAGGCTGTCACATTTATGATTATGAGAATAGGTTTTAGTGTGTTGAAAAAATTGTCAACTTACCTTGTCAAAACAAGTGACAATGTGCTGCTTGTATTATCTACCAGTGAAAAAGTAGGCTTAAATGACTTTTCTTTTTATATAGAGAACATGTCATACAAATTTTTGTTCCACCTCAATCAATCACTCACTTCTTTACTTACATTTAAACTGAGTTTTTCAAGCAATGAGGAAGTTGTTTTTTGTTTGCTGTAATGTATGAAGAACAGTTTTGGGACTTACGATCTACAGATTTGAAACTTTTGATTTATTTTTGCAACTTTGTGAACTTTTCAATTACACTATTCATGAAATATATTCAAAATATTGCCTTAGTTTTATTGAGTCAAATGTATTAAAACAATATTTTAAATATATTCAGTAGTTATCATTTTCACATAACAGGAGTCATCCACTTAAATATTAGAATATAATTTTAGGGTCAAGTGTCTTGTTACAGTATTGTATAACTTATACAACATTATATTAGTTTCTATAGATATTCATGTATCATAATGAAAAAGATTATATTAAGTAAAACTTAATTTTTTTGTGATAAAATTGACAGGCTTAAAAATTGTGATTTTAAAGATTATCAAATTATGGGAAATATAACATTAAAGATCATCAAATAAAATTAACTGAATTTTTAACAAAATTTGCTGAATATAATCATAAGCAAAAATACATATAAACATGTTTGCTTAAAAAACAGCAGCCATTTTTTCTTCCCACCCATGTGTATAATTTCACTGTATGTACAACAGCATCAGTATAAATGGTTGGAGATGATAGAATCTTCATTTGTATTAAATTAACTTATCAGCAACAGCTATGACTATTATTTTTGTTTAAATTATAGTGTAAAAAGAAATTGTTTAAAAACTGAAGTAATGACATTGGCCAATTAATTAGTGTTTTTTTTATATTTTGGGAACTTTGATATGGTGTAATGGTTAAGAAGCTTGTCTCACTAAGTCAGTTACTATTGAGTCGTGAGTTCGATCTTTGCTAGGTACTCCTTACTTTTAGCCTTGTGCCACATCTAATATTCTCTTTATTAAATATCTATGTATAGTAATTTACTATCTTGTATTAAAGCAGTTTTAAAAAATGATTTATTACTAATAAAGGGATACTAATACAACTCTTCATTTAATATAATCAGCTATCCAAAGGTATTTGAAACTGTCAACAACATCATCTTTCACTATTATGTAAATCAATCTTTTCACTATAAAACGATATTAACCAACTTATGTTGATAATAATTTCAGGACATATTTATATTAACACTATCATGTGAGTTTCAGCTTATGATATCTATTCTTAATCAAAATATTGATACCAACTTGTTTTGAAGGTGTCAGGATTTATTATGCAAACTAAGTGCAGCATAATTTTTTATTTATAAATAAATTGAAAAAATATAGGACAGAAGCAAGTATTTCATTAATACAATATCTTATATACTGGAATAAAGTATTATCTTACATGTTAATATAGACTCTTTGCCTTCCTATAACTTTCATCAGTCTTTCAACCATTGATCTTATTAACTTTTCTATTGTTTCTACTTTATCTGTAGCCTTTTTTATTGTTGCCTATAACTTTTTTGCTTCAATATTGCTATACACTTTTGTATATATATATATATATATATATATATATGTGAAAGAGCACAAATTTTCCACATTATTAATATCTGGAAAGTTTTGGAGGGGCTGTGGGAATCCTGTAATTTGGTGTTTTTAAAACTTTTCTTTGCAAGGTGAGCAATAGTGAGCTTTGTAAAATGAGAAGCAGCATGGTGTTGCATGAATATATGCATTAACCTAGAGCTTTTTGTATCATGTATTGTATTGAAAGTATTTTACCCAAGAACTTGAAATAATTCTCTTCATTTATCTAAACACTATCATCAATTTTCTACAAATCAATAGTATTTATTGCATTTAATACTAGTCAAAAACAATTCTCTACCACTCCTGCTTCCTAATCTTTTAAGTCCTGTTGTTGACTACCCCAATAAAAATACCAACCTCTATCCCAGCTATTAATTTCATCCAATGTAACTATATTCATTACTAAAAATTACTGTTGAGAAATTAATTTTCATCAAGTTTTGGTTTTGTAAATACTGTGAGATAATTACATAATTATGAATAAATATATACTTCAATACAGTGTAGAGTATAGCGGGTATCTCTTCTCTTATTTCATTTGTAGTGAGGGGTAGTAGGATTCCTTAGCATGTTCACAGAATTTGGCCTTGTGGGAAGATAGCCCACTAATTCATAAATTCAAGAAAGGCAATTTTTGAGTGTAAAATAACATTTATACATGTATACATTTCAATCAATGTTTTACAAAATAAGTAATGCTTGAAATAAAAGTTCAATGGAGGTAAAAGAGTTCATGGAAGGTATGGTGATCTGAAAGAAAGGAATGTTCATTTTCAAGTTGCCGTTTCTAAGGTCAATGAGTCAGTGAGTTGGTTGGTGTGGAATGTCTTAGAAAAGGTCAGTTAGTACTTTGAGAACAGGTGCAGAAGAAGAAGGAAGAAGAAGGTGAGCATAGTAGCAGCTTGACATAGGTCAAGGAAGAAACTAATTACTATCTTCTCTTCCATCTGTGCCTGTCTGTTTTTTGATGCTTAGTCTCTGCTTTTTATAGCAGCATTTTTGGATCAACTGGCTCGTTTTGAATTTCTTCCTTGTATTTGGATCCGGGCTTCTCATTGGCTGATAAATAAAATTGGTAATTTGATCTTTGATTAATTTTTATTTTTCAACCAATCTTTGCGAACGAACTCGGATGCTCACAACGATTTTTATTCATTTGACTTTTAGTTGTGAGAGAGCACACATCCGGTTCATCGCTTTTGTTCGGTAGGTATCACCACAAGAGTAAAATAAATGACATTTTCCAAGAATATAATATATTTATGTCCAGTATTTCATATGCAAACAGGATTCTATAAAGTTTGAACACACACACAGATTTTACTCAGAATTTTACTTTGAAGATAAATGTTATTTATGGCAGACATTGCTTGTCTCATTTATATGAAAAGATCTATTCATGACAAATTTTTATGTATTTAGAAATATTTATTCATTTGTTCAGAAATGAGTTTAATAACAGTTTTCAGTTTCTAGCAGTTTGTGAAAAAACATCTTATTATACTTAATAATTTATTAAATGTTGAAATCATTATCATTGATCCCCCCTCCCAATATATTTTTGGCTGACCAGTTTTTGTGAATATCTTTATGTGGGATGCATTAATATTTTAAAAAGTGTAAGGGTATTTCTTATAAACTATCACATAATTAGTTTGCTCTTGGAAAATATCATCTCACTGTTATAGAACTTGATATAGAAGCTATAACCTAATCTTGTATTTACAGTAACTACCTTCATTTTCTCAAAGTTAGAAATGTTTAAATAATTATTAAAAAACTTCATAAAAATAATTTGTCATTAGATTCATTAGATTACTAATTTGTTTTTAAAAAATATTCAGCAACATTAATGATATTAAGAGTATTTAAAAATTAAATATTCACTTTTATAACAGTGAAAGATGCAGAAATATCTACCCTGGGTTTTATAATAAAAGTATATTATATATAGCAGAATGGTATATTGAATCCTATATCTATATTTATATGTAACAACAGTGATTTACAGGTGCAGTAAACAGATTCTTGATGATTCAATAGCATCATGCAATTTTAACATTACTACATGATTTTGAAAAACTGTTAATGCTATAGAAAGTTTTAAGAAAATGCATACTTAATCTAATTATATTCTTCAAGATATTTAAAAATTCTTTAGACATTAATTTTATGTTTTTTTTTTTCATTTCAGATCGCAAGTTCCTAATTGCTAATGCTCAGGTTGAAAATATCCCCATCATCTTTTGTAATGATGGTTTTTGTGAGTTAACAGGATATTCACGGGCAGAAGTTATGCAGAAATCATGTCTGTGTGATTTTCTACATGGCCCATTAACAAATGCCTATGCCATTGTACAAATCAAGGAGGCATTACAGGGATCTGAGGAAAAGCAAGTGGAAATTTTATATTATAAGAAGGATGGTGAGTTTTCATATTTTTCACATTAATTTACTTAAAACATTCATATTTTGTTAATAAAGATTAATGTTGCTTGTTGAAAAGTTTGTTGGAATAGAAACCTGTGATCATTCATTTCTTGTGAAGCTTGTGGATACTGCAACATATGCAAATGAAGTATAAAGGTGCTGCTTTGTAAGAAATGTATTTTTCTATAAAAACTGGTTAAAGCATATGTCTTTTTAGGGGAGAGGGGCTGTATTATTCTGAAGGTGAATATTACTGCAAATAATACTTGAGCATTCTATTATTTTGTTTGTTTCACCCTCATGTGATATGGTTGAACAGGTTATGAGTTTAAGTCTTTTCTGTAATTTAACTGTGATGAAAGCAATTATGAGTTATGAGAAGTGAAATTCCTGGGATATTACCTGGTAGATGATTGTCAAGATGATGAAAATTCAGAGGAAAAAATTTGTAGTTCTATATGTGGATGATAGGAAATTTTCCTCCAGTCATTTGTGATGTTGAGGACAACAATAGAAAGACATAGAAAATCATGAGGAAATATTCCAAAGGAAAACAAGAAATAATTTACACAGAATTCAATAGTAGAAAACTGTCGTGTAAATATTAAACACATTTTCTACACAAACCAGATGTTGATCGCTTGATGACCCAAAGCAAACTGTGTAAATACATTTTCTGCACATAGGCTCCATGTATACCTTGTTTTAATCAAAATAAAACAATTTATTGACCTGTCAAAGACACTTCAGCTCCAAAAACACAAATCTTAATTTGGATCCAATTAATGGCTATATATTCTCTAATTCAAACAAACCTAAAACACTAAAAAAAACAGAGACCAGCTTTGATGTCAACACCAACAAGCTGAGAAAGACAGTGACAGAAACCAGCATTTTTTGTCAACACCATCCATGCTGAAAGAGAAACAACAATGCCAACTATCAGTGATGTCTATTTCACTTTTAATTTCACCATTCTCTTTTTCTGTTGCCTTAGCAACAGGTGGAAGTTACTAGTTTTCTATATATGTAAATAAATCATACATTTATTCTTTTTATTTGAATTTCCCAGGCAGAGAAGGAATTAACATCTCCAACAGTAACAAAAGCAACAAGGTTATGCCTTCAAGGTTATCCATTTCCACCTCCACAACAAAACATTATCAACTGCAGATTAGAAAATACTGCTGGAATTTTTTTAAAAACATCAGATGGTTGACAGTCTATGGTTTTAAAAAGGACTTTTGTAATATTTCAACCATTTGCCACTCTAAAAAGAAGAAAAAGAAAAAAACTTTAAGAACAAATTCAAGGTAGCCTTAAGAAGTTTTGAGAAAAATGGAAAGGATGCTATGAGAAGGCCATGAACAAAATTGTGTTATGAGAATAAAAACAAAGTGGTTAAACTCAAAATTAGGAATCTATAAAATAATGCCGTAACAATTACAAAACTATTTTAATTAAACACACATTTAAATTGCAAGATTCTTTTCTATTTTCAGTTGGAATGAATACCATAATGGTATGCTGGTTTATGACAGGGTGTCAAAATGTCATTACAGACAAACTGAAATTTAACAAATAACATTTTAATCATGAAAATCACTTTATTAAATTGGAAAATATAAGCAGAACAAATACATCACTTTGAAGAAGGGCAGTGTCCATGTTTCTTTGGTACATTCACATGGAAATATACACAGTTCTATTCTGAAAGATACATTTGATTTACAATCATTTAAACAGCATTTTTTCTGTACAAGCAGCTGTTGATAAGAGTGATTGTATTGAATTTTGGTAGAATTTTGCTGAGGTCCTGATGGTACAAGATTCAATACTGAGAATTACTTTGAAATTCCCCTAGAATCCAGTTTTGTAGAAGAATATATCATACAATTTAAAAGAATGGCATGAAATTTTAGAACATTGTTGCATGAAAGATATAATCAACTATGTTGAAGGTATAAAAATTACCAAAAAATGTAATTTTGAGTAAAATTTATTTGGAAGGGAAAATAAATCATTACAGAAATAGAAAGCCAGATAAACATGTAAATTTGCTTTTGGATTAGGCTGCTCCAATGGATCCTGTTGTCTTAGTTTTTTGAACAATTATGCAGATTTGATCATGATTTATTTGCTAAGACAAAAGTATGATGCAGTATAAGCTAAATATTAATATATTTAGCTTATACTGCATCATATGTATTAGTGAAACATATATGATTTGAATTTACATGTAAAAAGTTGGAATCAGTTCTTTAAACATATTAAACTATTCCAAAATGGTACTTTGAAAAGAGATTGATGATCTCATTTTGAAATGGTAAAAGTGTTTATTACTCAGGTACAGATTATCAAAAATGTTGTGAACATTATGTGATGCAGTATATATTCAAAACAGGTGTTACAATTGCACAACTAGTGAAACAACATTTAGTCTATTTATAAAGCCAAATATCAGTAACATGCATAATTTTGGTATAATCTGTAATACCTACACAGAATAAATAAAAACCTGACACCAGAAGTGAGAAAGCTAATACAGAATTAGCCCAGCATTCGTAGTATATTTTCCAAAGAACAAAGAAATTTAAAATGTAAGATGTGTGATGTTCACCAATAAGCCCACTAATCCATTATCTGTATCGGTTGATAATGAAACATAATTATAAGACTCAAATATATTGGAACTGATCCTCTTGAGGTGGAAAACAGAGAAAGGAAGATTTTTGATCAAGGTAACAGATGTGAGAGTACTGAAAATAATCCTCTTGATGAAGGCAATGCTGGTCAATAACCAAGTAGGAAATACTAATACTATTTACTTATTAGTTAATACACCCAAGACAAGAATATGTTACCTCATTGATTCAAGTCATTAGCAAGAAGCCATGCAGGATGAAATGAACACTCTATGAATTAGTCCTGTTATCACAAGGTTCAATAAAAATTGAAGGGTGGATCATTGGCCTTTTAACTTCTCTCTCCAAGGAAGGAGGAATGATGTATATTCCCAAAGATATGTGAGATATTGTATAGAATACCAGGAAGTGCCAGAGTCAATCAAAAGAAGTTGATCTTCTTTAAAAGAGAACAGTCAGCAACGCAAGTTCAAAAATGGAGATGGTGGTCAATAAATCACTCGGTCTCTAGCTAGATCATTTCCCATTTCCTTTATAAGCAAATGTTGAAGATGGTAACTCTTAAAGAAGAGCATTTTGGTGTACATTTCTTGATTGGCATTTTCTTTTTCTTTTTCATAACATATTGACATACTTTGATTCAATCCTTGTCTCTTCTATGGTTCCAATAAGTCTAAGATACTGAAAGATTCCTTGGAAAGTTTATCAAATCAAAACTAGATTTATTTTCATTATACAAGTTATCTGGAAGATGGTGTAAGGTCCATAGAAAGCTCAGAAATTGATGACTGAATAATAATTCTATAAATACATCTGGTGCAAAAGAAAAATATTGAAATGTTTTAGATCAATAAAAAAGATGAAATAATTTTTTAAAATTTATGATTGAGATTTGGTATTCTGATGTAACACCCCAACAGACAGTCTGAACAATTTCTCCGGCGGCCGTTCTCCACGCTGTGATGTTTGCCAGGAGTTTGTTGAAAATGTCGGAGCCTCAAGCTGGGGGTACAAGTTTGAACTATAAAGAACGAACTTCCACAATTTGGATGAGTTGAAAGGATGCTTTATTTAGTTTAGAGTTAGCCTTTTTGGTTGGGGCAGGTGATGTGACACACAGCTCTAACTCTAATTAATGGAGATCAACAAATCCGAACTGACCGAAACAAGACGAACGGAGGTTCCTACTTCAAGCACACACCCGGCGGAACTAACTTGAAACTCAACTCTACTCTACTGATCTGACTTGGAAAAATTACCTGAATTTATTTAAAATTGATCCGGAAATGCTTTAGACCACCGGTGATAAACATTGGCGACTGTAAGTCTGAAATTTCAGTTATTAGTTTTTTTATCTTAATAAAGCTTCCGCCGGAAAATTCTTAATGTGTGGTCAAGATACAGTAAAAGACAGCCTTTGACCTGGTCATTCGAAAACCCACCCCGCGAACTTTCCTGAACTTTATCTCTTTATCACATTAAATGACTGAGTCAAATATTTACCGGAAGAGTGGTAGGATTTAAAACAGTAATCGGATACTCTTGTCTCTTCCACAATTTTCCTCATAAAAGAAAAAGCGTTTATTTATTTATTTTTTCTCCTCTTCTTTTTCACTTTTGTTAAATATGTTTTTAAACTATTTTCTATTCTAATCTATTATAATAAAATACATATTTTACGAAGCACCTTAATATATGACTAGTTATCGTGTCACACTGAACATAATACATATATTCAACTCATTTGCAGAATACTAATTTGTAATATTCTCTTATATAATTATAATGTAATGTATCCTGATAAATGTCCTTTCACTTCCTGGGCACTCACTGCTAGTGTCACGTCAGTTGCTGGAGTTTCAGTCCAACAAACCACCGTCTGTGCAATGGCTGAAAGGACAACTGAATATGAGCCAAAGGTGGCACTGTGTTGGGGTGGACATCACCCACTACAATGGAAACCACTACTGCATTCCTGCATTGACAGGATTCCGTAAACATGATTGACCACTAAAGAATATTATTCTTTGGATGTGTACCCCAACAGAATTTCTCACTGACAATGACACCGCATTTTGCAGTGGACCCTTTAAAGATCTTTTTTGATTCATGGGAAATCCACCTCCGATTTTGCTGCGCATACATCCATCAGGAAATGGCATAATCAAACGATGTCATCGCAGCATCAAAAGAATTGCTGCCAGGAAGTGGTGTTCTCGAATGGAAGCAGTATATTGACACAACATCACCCCTGGGGATGATGTCTCACCCTCAACTGCACCAGCCAACATGATTTACTGGTACAAAATCTGGTTAATAGGCATTGACTCAAGACACTCAACTGAATGGGTAAAAGAATGAACAGCATACAACCTGGATGATCATGTGTGGTCACAGCTGGTGTACAACTCTGTACCGGGTGGAATGTGTCTCTAGAATCAGCAGCTTTCACACTATGCTAGTTGATGGTAATGAAAGAAAAAATCACCAACCTCAAAAAAGAGTTCATGTTTTGTGCATGGTCTGCTGAAAGAAAATTAAAGAAAATTGTTAGCACAAAGAGAGCTGCTATAATTATCAGAAAAACTATGCTAATGTTCTTTCCTTACTGCCTAGTGTGGCTAATCAGAAAAATTTCTCGGCGAATAAAGGCTGTTGCTTTTGCTTACCAGAACAGTTTTCAAGCTTGGTGAGCAAAAGTGCATTTCTGCTCTTGCAAGGACAAGGTTGGATTTCTGACCCCAGTCTCATTACTACACTGCTTGCTGTACTGTTTACAACAGATTTGTGATCAAAATAAGTGTTGACACACAGTTTTTTTTTTCTTTTTTGTTTCTATTGACCCCATTAGTTGATACCCACACAAGCTATTCTGGGACTTACTTTGTCTCTAGCAAGATGGCAGAAATACCATTTGACATAAAACTGAACCCTAAATTCACTGGTGAAAAAACTCAACAGCCTGTGGTTGAATGGATCGAGAATGTGGAACTGGTCTGCAGATTATGCAAAGATTATGAAATCATGAAGATTGAATGAATTCTTCCACTGAGTTTGAAAGATGAGGCCCTTACCATGTATAGAAAAAACAAAAGGCTAACATTGAGCAAATAAAACTTACTTTACTAAACACATTTAGTATCAACCACTTCATGGCCTATTGCCAATTCCAGATGCGGTGCCTGCACCCTGGCAAGACAGTAGACATATTTTTGGTGGAACTAAAGAATCTTGCCATACCAATTGTGATTCTATCAGAAGAATGGATGACCTGTGCCTTTATGTCTGGATTGCCTAGCCATATAAGCAGATATTCTGAGCATCATCCAGAATGGAAGATATGACACTCAACCAGTCATTGACTATAGCCTGCACTATCACGATTGATGAAAAAGAGGATGAGAAGCCAGCTGCTGCAGCCATTCACCCAACTGAAGTCAAAGATGATCCATCTCTACGTCAGTGTCACCTGTTATTGGTGCTCTGGGCCAAATCATTTTGCCAAATACTGCTGCTATGAATGTGAAGAGATGCGTGGCTGGTTGGCACGGAAGGCACATCCTGATCTTCAATGTGTTAACTGTCAGAAATTAGGCCATATTGCCTCTAAGCCTGGAAAATGGAATGAGGGAAATGACATCAGTGCCGCCCTTTTCCCCATACAGAGCATGAAAGAGGTACTCCCTGTGATTAGGGTGTACATCAATGAAATAATTCATACTGCTTTAGTAGATCTGGGCTGCTATCGGTCACTCACATATGGATCAAATTATTGGCAGTAAAGTGGACAAAAGATGAACGTACTAATGACTGATGGAAAGGCTCTCAGAAGCCAAGGAGTCAGAAGCATAAAACTCAGTGTCAACAATGGTGACCCCGTCACTGTCAGTATCTTGGTCGTGGACGGCATATTATTAGGGTTTCACCTGCTCCTTGAGATGGATATTATTAAGGCATTGGGTAGAATATGCATCACAGAGTTAGATGAAGTTCAGTTTTTTAGACTGCACATCTGTGCTGTCTTGAAGATTGATGGGCAAAGACCTGGACAGCACTGTGGAAATGGTTAGAAAATAACCCACTAGAGAAGCCCTAGAACCAGATGTCAGAGTACTCGGTGCCTGGACACATCAGGAAAGAATACCAGCATGAACAACCTGTGTGGCTGGATAATGGATGGCTAACCCCTTATTACAAGGAAGAGCTTAGTCTTCCAAAAGGCCTCACCCTGCTAATGGCCATGGTACAGAGAAACAAAGGAAAGGTGCACTCTGTACTAGATTATCAGGAGCTGAACAAATATGTAGATGAATACACTGCTCATTCTGATGTTTGTGCACAAAAATTGGGAGAATGGCAAAGGAAGGGAGCCAATGATTGATCTTTAAAAAGCCTACTTGCAAGGTAAGTGTACAGGGATCCTTGTGACCATTTCAGACAGTGATCTTTAAGGGGAAAAATACTGCCTAATGTGAATGAGATTCAGGCTCAATGTGGTGCCAGCTATCATGAAAGTGGATACTGTGTTATCTCAGGATGAGACAATTCGCTAAGCAATGTCAGCTTACATTGACAACATCTACACCAAGAAAACCATAGTACTTGCTGCACAGGTGAGGCAGCATCTTGCCAACTTTTGTCTTGAATAAGTAGAGGATATGTATTGTGACTGCCTTTATCAAACACAAGGTAACTGTTATCACTTCCGGCTGGTATAACAAAACAAGTGATGCTCCTCTTAGAAACATCATAATGAAAATCATTACTAGGTTATGTCAAGACAATCCCATATGTGGTGAATAGTGTGTTGACAGATGTGAATTTGAAGTATGTGTTGATGCGAGCTCCCCTGTGTCTCTTGAGCTTATTAGAACTGTCATGGAAGACGCATGTTGGTTATGCCCAAAAAAGGATACACAGCATATCAACCTATTGGAATTGGACACCATCATTAAGGAATTAACTCAGGCCCTTCACCGGAATACAACCGTGTTGCATTTGTTCACAGATTCCACATGTGTGCATAAGTATATAGCAGATACTCTTACAGGGAAGGTCATAACACATACAAAGGCTGTAAGTGAAATGTTCATTTGAAGGCAGCTAGACACACTAGGAAAATTAGTAAGCAAATACAACTTATTACTGGTAAGATCAAAAATAAGACTGTTAGTTTAATAAGAGTGACTCAAAGATGGCTCAGTGCTATTAAGAAAGAGGTAGAGCTGGTGGAACATGTCAACATCAGTGAATGAATGTAACACAGATCTACTAAAATCTGTGCATTGTCAAAGCGGATATCCCAGTATAAAATAGACCATGTATTTCCTGAGGCAGATTGATGCCTCTGTATCAAAAGCTGCCCTCAGAAAGGTGGTCAAAGAATGCAAGGAGTGTCAGTCCATTGACCAACTATCTGTGCAGTGTGGCACCATGTTGGAATGGGCATCACCCACCACAATGAAAGCCACTATCTAACTAATTGACTTTGGTTCAATCTGGTACACTATTTGGCAATGCCTGCATCAACAAGATTCTGCAAGCATGATTGACCACTTGAGGACATTATTTTTTTAACACAGACCTCTAACGGAACTCCTCACTGACAACAACACTGCATTTTGCAGTGGACTCTTTAAAAAACTTTTGGATTCATGGGGAGTCCACCACTGATTTCACTGCACATATATCCCATCAAGAAATGCTATATGCTGGCATTCTATGCAAACTGTGGAGCTATGGTATAACTGGACATTTATTTGACCTAATCCAGTCATACCTCTCTAATCACACATTGAAGGTAGTATTAAACAGACATGTCTCCCCAAACTACCATACAAACATGGATGTCCCTCAAGGCTCTATTTTAGGTCCTACGCTTTTTCTGATCTACATTAACGATCTCCCTGATGCTATAAGATCCCAAGTAGGCATGTATGCCGACGACACCACATTTTCTCGCCTCAATCAAAAATCTGGTGAAGGTGACAAAAAAAACCTCACTGCTGAGCTTGAGAAGAACCTCCAATCTGTGGTGGACTAGGGTAAGAATTGGCTCATAAATTTTAATGCTTCAAAAATGAAGCTGCTATCAATTAACCATCATAGACAATCACTCCTACCTCCCATTAGCATGGAACAAGCTAGCCTCCCTGAAAATAAAACACTACGCCTCCTTGGCCTCACACTCTCAGTGGACCTCAAGTGGAATGACTATATCGAATCTTTTAAACCTGAAATATTATCCAGCTGATATTAATCCACTAAATGTAAAGTAAATGTAGCAAGTAAACATTAAAAATTAAGCCATTGTCAGAATATTGATCTCCTCTCTAAGCTCTACAACTACTGCCTATCTGCTTCCTGCTTTCCTGCCTGTTGGAAGTCTTTTTCTGTAGTTCCTATATTTAAGAATACTGGAGAACCCTTGGACCCCACTAATTACCGCCCTATCAGCCTCCTTCTGATCTTTGGCAAAGTGTTCAAAGCCATTATCAACGCCGAGGTGGTTCAGCATCTCACAGCCCACAGGCTCTTCTCAGACAAACAGTATGGTTTCCGCTTCACCAGGTCTACTGCTGATATGCTAACGACCATCACTGAGTATATATACCAGGGTCTCGACAAGAATGGCAAAGCTCAAACTGTTGCCTTGGATATTTCCAAAGCATTTGACAGACCACATGTAGCATTCTAGTGATATCTGAGTGACACAGCTTCTTATATAACTTCAGGGGATCTTCAGTGCATTTTACTGATCCAAACATTCTTTTTAGATGGCTACCGCATTTTTTGCCAGGATGATACATGACATCAAAAGAAAAACAGAAAATCTCAATTCCTGTCTATTTTTTCTTTTTTTATTCTGCTAGTCATCTTAGGGTTGTACATGAATGCTACAAACTTTTGGTCTGTTACTAGTCTCAAGTAGCAGCAGATCAAGTAATGTCAACATTACTTTAGGGCCTCCACAATGGCATAAGCCTATTTTTCTATTGCTGAATGTTGTCATTCCAACCATGAAAGAGCTCTGGAAAAGAATGCTATAGGGCAGCTAGACTGTCTCAGTAAGCAGCAATAGGACGGTTGGAGGTATCTGTTTCTCCTATGAGAGGAATAGTGGGATTCTCTGCCATAATAGCAGAATTTGACAGAAGGAGTGTGAAACTAGTAATTTGTGTTAACAGGTGTATTTTCTCAGAGAATGAGGCTACCTAGAGGAAATAATATGCAAACATACTCATGGCCTGTTATTAAGGATTGATATTTCCTGTATTGGCTTCAGCTGTTCAGAGTCTGAAACTATACTCCCTTTGCTGATGACATATCCTAGTCGGTTAATGGTACTTAACCCATAGGGACACTTATTGTTTAATGTAAGATTGTATTTTTCAGCATTGGCTATAAGCCATTTGAAATTGCTATTATGGTCAGTTTTGTCATGGCTGTATACTAATATGTTTTCTATGTAAGCATGAGTGACTTGCAATTATCTTATCAATGATATTTTGGAAGCTAGTCACTCCATTTGTAATGGAATTTGTGGAAATTGATACAATTGTCTGCATGCTTCAAAAGCTGTGTAAGGCTTGTCTTTCAGGTCAATTTCTATCTGGTGATAGGTTCTTTTGGTGCTAAAAGTTTTGTATTTATGATTCTCATCAATCATCTTGTCAATGTGAGATTGTAGATCAGCCATTCAACTGTGTAATTTAGTTTATAGTTTACACGTTGTCTAAACTATTCACTTTTTGTTATTTGCAGAGGAATTGTTATGAAGATTTGAGGTATACATAGGTGATTTACTTTCTTTGATTATTCCTTCTCTTGGCATTTTGGATATATCCGATTGAAGGAATTCTCTTCATTAGAATATCTCCTAGATTTTATGGCTAAATTATTGAAGATGGAGGGTATGTCTATAGAGGCCAGTCCACATATCTTCTACTGGTTTGTCTTTGCAATGCCAGCATTTATGAAACTTTGTAAATGTCCTGTATCAAAACATTGATAGTTACTTAGAAAATAGCTTTTGTAAAACATTTAGAAGATTTAGTTGATGTCATATTGATCACTAGCATTACCAGTGCTGCTGAACTGAGAGAAGAAATGTGTTGGTAAACTTTTGAAAAATAACTTTTTTTCTTACATTTGTGACATATTGACTTTTGTGCAGGTCATGATAAATGAGTGTGGGAATTTGGTCATCAAAAATAACATTTATGTCAAGCCAAAGCAACAGTAACTGGTTATTTGAAAAACTAAGAGAAGGGTTTGGAATTATATGAACAAGTGGAGAGTTTTTTAGCATGAGTTGGGTAGAGGAGCAGAAACAAAGTTTTGAATAGAGGTAAATTACTTGAGGCAGATGAAAAATTATGAAGCTGAGATAGAAATAAATGAGTTTAGTATAGCTCCAACAATTTCAGATTGCATGTAAGATTCAGATTGTTTCTAAGCCATGTCTAATAAGATAAACTGATTGTAAGCTGTTGTCAGGTAAAAATTTTATTTTCAAGTAGCCTTTGTGTTATTTGGTAAGACAATATTCAGTTTATAAAGATGTCCCATATAAATTTATCTCAGGCTTATTCTACTGTCATTGCCTTGAAGTAACAGACCTGGTTTAGTGTTTTAAGGGCCTTGTAGGTACAAGTTTAAATTTTCACCCAGTTGTTATTGTCTAACTGAGTAAAAATGGAGATTTTTTTTTCTTAAACATTTCTTCTAAAATGACAACAGCATAGTCCTTACAAATAGAAATATCTTCATAAATCTATGTGGAGTAATATTAATAACTAGCAGTATAGCCCGGCGTTGCTCGGGTGTAATGAAAGCTTTAAAACTAATCCATGGTCCTGGAGCTCAGACTCTTTGGGCATTGGCACGAAAGACTAAAAAGCAATAGTTGTTTCCAGTTAAAGCGAAACCGTAGACTGAAAGAAAAATGAATGGATGTAAGTCAAATTTTGATTTCCTGGTATTGATATCAAATAAGTTTTTTTTGTCGTAAACTGAAATTTGAAGGCTAAATAAATCCTCTGAGTAAATGGTATCATGGCTGAGACTAAGAACTACAATTATACCTGCTTAGAGCCAAACCCGAAGCAAAAATTAAAATAAAAGGGCTGAAAAAAATACAGACATAGAGGCAGATAAACAGATACACACACAAACATCTTGCTTTTATATATATATATTATCGATTTTCTGCACTATTGTAAGAACTGCAACCTTGAAACTTCTGAATATCGTTTCTTATGTCTTTGTCTATGAGTGTATCAAATATGATTAACATCAGACCACTCCTTCTATAACCCAATTTTTTTGATTATTGATTTTTGATATTTATCGGGGGAACCTTGACACAAAATCTAGCTAAGAACACTCGCAGATGCTTATCATACAACTGTGTAAATTTTTAAGAAAATCGGTTCAGCTGTTTCGGAGTCTATAGGTAATAGACACACACACACAGACACACACTCAGAGACAAAGTTCCATTTATAAATAAGTTTAGATAGATAGAGTAAGTTTTTCAACCTATGACATTCTCATCAATGATGAACTGTCTAGGACTGAGAAAGCTGTCAAATAAAGTTTTCCAGTTGTTCCAACTATCAGTATGAACTGAGTCAGACACATTTAAGTTTATGTGTTCAGGCTTCTGACACTTGGCCATAATTGCTTTGAATAAATTGCAAAAAAAAAATGGACCGTTAAGTGTGTAGTGAAGTTTTATTCAAAGTAATTCTGTCACTAAACATATGTGAGATTCAACCATTACTTTTTATAGTAGATTAGTTTGAGTGGGAGACAACCCTGGTTGCTTCCACCCCAGTATTATATCTTATAATTCAACGAATTCTTATCTAACTTTACTCATATTTGTGTAAAATGTTTCTCAATGTAATATTTGATCTTTTCTGGTTCCAATGTTTCATGTATACAAAAAAATTGGCTGTACTAATTTCCTTTCTATTATTTAAAGAAATTTAATGAATTTAAAAAGTTAAAAATATTTAAAAGACTTGACATTATTTATACATTTGGTATTGAACACAATTTCTGATTTAAAAACAAACCTCAACATATAGGTAAAGCTGGCAGTCATAGTTTATTATTTTTAGATGTACAAAATCTTTAAATAAAATTATGTAAATGTTGAATAATGATTTTTTGTATTTATTCACCTTTGCCACATTATAAATATGGTGTTTTCAGCATTTACTTTCACAATGTAATTTTACATTTTTTTTTGTTTTATCATGAAACATTTTTGTCAATAATTATTATTTTACATAATGAATTTTATATTCAGAACATAGTAAAAAATACTAAAATGAAATTAATTTTGATATGACTAACTTGATTAAACTATATTCTGTCTATATTTCTGAAATGAGGTACTGTAATTATTTACACTATTTATATTGTTTGGACTGTTGTCCTCATCTCTGTTGCCATCTTCTCAATGTTTCAACCATTGTACACTTTTCCCTTTTTCAGGTGATTCCACAGTGTTTTACTCAGGCCAATTGTTGGCTGCTAAGGCTCTGTGTGCCACCCTCTAAGTTGCTTTCTTGTGGATATAATTGACCTATGAATAG
Source organism: Ascarosepion bandense (assembly GCA_037127315.1). Taxonomy (NCBI): domain Eukaryota; kingdom Metazoa; phylum Mollusca; class Cephalopoda; order Sepiida; family Sepiidae; genus Ascarosepion; species Ascarosepion bandense. Next base: position 1,578,656 of record JBBBDQ010001889.1, read on the forward strand.
AAAAGTCACCATCATATCTCCAAAAATCTGACCACTTTGTGGAAATAATCAAAGATGCTCCTATCCAATCCCAGATGGTGAGCCTGGACATAGTGAGTTTTTGTTCACCAAGGTACCCACAGATGAGGCACTATTGGCAGTCAGAGACAGACTGGCCTTGGACTCATCCCTATGAAAACATACCAGTATACTAATAGATCACCTTATGGAGATGCTGCCTTTTTTTACACAACACACTTTGGAATGGGATCAGACATACAATATATCAGCACCCTAAATGTTTAGCAATGTGCTCACCATTATGACCCGTAATGGCTAACAATTACATGGAATACTTTGAAGAGATGGCATTAGAATCCACATCACAAAAGCCAACTCTATGGTTGAGATATGTAGATGACACCTTCATACTCTGGCCACACCAGGAAGAGGTGCAGCTACAACTAGACCATATAAATTCAATAAGATCATAGAAAAAGTTCACAATGGAGAAAGAATACAGTAACACACTAGCATTCCTGAATATACTAATATCTTGAACAGAGCATAGGTTCAAGATATCCATATATCACAAACCAACATTCACTGGACATTGAACCTCAACTTCAACTCCCACCACCCATACAGTGTAAAGAAAGCAATCATCTGCTGCTTGCAACATTGAGCAAAAGTCATAAGTGGCAACCCAGAGATATATGAACAAAAAAATGGTCAGTATAAGCAGTACCCTACAACATAACTACCCGTGGTACATGACAGCAGCTCTAATAAATGTGGATGAAAAGGTGCAAGAGGATAACAACACTCAGAAAAACGACCTTGGTCTGCTTACTCCATGTGAAGGGATTAGCAGAAAAAATACAAAAATGGTCCATATAACATCAGGACGACTTTAGAAAGTGATTCAACATTTCGCAGGCACCTCTTCCGAGTAAGACCTCCAATAGAGAAGAACATGATTAAGGATTGTGTGTATGCCATCCCATGTGGTAAGAAATATAAAGGAGAAACAGGCCACTCTTTTAAGATTGAACTATAAGAACACTGTAAAGCCATAACACTAGGGAAAATAGAAAAATCAGGCATAGCTGACAACATATAGAGAAAAAATGGGAGATCATCACCCCCCCACCCCACACACACACCCTTCTTGTGAATGAGGTTGAAATAATAGACAGAGACCATAACTGGAAAATATGAAAACTTATGGAATCAGCACATATGCTAAGCCACAAAAATCTCTAAAGCCAACCAAGCATAGAAATGAATACAATATGGGAACCAGGAATTTGGAGTGCTGGAGAAAAACAATATTAACAAATTGTAATATAGGCTTTAGTAAAACAAATGGTTACTGAGATATCCAGTTTTAAGTCCCAAAAAGTCTCACAGTTTTCTCTAACTGCTTATCTCGGTCATTTAATGTATCAAAGAATACGTTGACCCAAAGTTCTCCTAAAACTGTTCATAAATTGTCAGAATCCAACGCTGCCATACCCAGTGCCTCTTTCACAAGATTGGACATTTTTATATAAGAATCATTTATCAATATTTAATAATGAAATTCAACATTAAATAGCAAAAAGTATACCTGGTCTGCATCCATGACAGTGTTAATATCATTTCTAGAACTAAAACTGATACAGTCTCTGGAAAAATACTTAGTTGAATTACATTTGAAACAATGCATTCCATTATCTTACCTTGTCTGTCCGCTGGATTTGTTTTATTTCCTCTGTTCTCTGCTACCAATTAAAATTTACTGCTTTAATTTCCTCTTTAATAGTAGGAGCAATTTTGTATTCTGACAAGGAAATATCAGAAAACGTTTTCTAATGTTTCTTTTATCACTGTGTAAGTCAAGCTTCCACATGTTCTTGCTAACTTTACTTTTCATTTTCCTCAGATACATTCACTGCATTCAAAACAAAAATTCAACCCATCTGTTTGCCTGATATCTGTTATATCCAAATGTCAAACACACTCCCATATATTCTGAGGTAATGACAAAAATACTGCAGAGCCCAGTTTTTCTTTAGGTAAATCTGTAAAGATAGACCATATACTTTTATATCTTGTTACCACTCCCTGTAGAAATCTTCACTTTGCAAAATAGGTGACTGTTTTGCAAAGGAGGCCATCTTTCTTTCAAATGTGTTTCAACATAAGTTGAACAGTAATAATAATTTTCATCACACGAAAGAAGAGAGCTTTTGCTACCAATGTTATTTTTTAGTGACATGCTACTGTAAACCAATGCAACACATGGTGAGCTGTGATTCCATATTTATTCCAGAAAAGACAAAATAAAAACAAGGGACACGACAACATTAGATAATTCAATTTCAACAGTTGGGACTCTTCATTACGTCACAGGTTTTGGTAGTAGTTTTTATTTGGCAGTGTTGTACTTGTGCGAGGCTTGAGTTATTGAAGTAAGTGGGTTATTTGTCTATGTGAATCATTATTTGCCTCTGTCTTTTTACTGTTTATGTGTATTTGTCTATGTCTTTTTACTGTTTATGCGTATTACTGGACTTTGTTTTTGTGCTGTGGTGAGACCACAATGACAGACTGTTTCACCAGTGGTGTCACCGTCTGTTAGGTCAGCAATTGTGACCAAAAAAGATGCAGCACACTATGAAAAGATGTGTCTTTATAAATGGCAATGAAATGGTGTCCATTCTGGAAGCACTGAACATAGTCACAGTGAGAACCATCTCCCTGCTGACAACTCATGAAAACACGCAAGCTAATTGGTGTCAGTAGAGAGACAATGGATGAGACTCTCAGAAGCCAGCAAATGTTTGCTAAGATTTTGGCTAAAGTAACAAGAGCAATGTGGGATGTCCTACTGAGAACAGAAGATGAGGTAAGGAAGCTAGCAGGAAATGTTCTTATCACAAAGTATATTCATTTTCAAACTGAATATATGGGCACACAAAAACAAGAATAATGGTTTGCGGCATTCCGTTAGATATCCTACAGACCATGTGGGAGGATTCTTCACGAATTTTGGAACTGTAGACAAAGTCACCCATGTCAAAAGCAAAGCAAGAGTGGTGACTGGAGATTTTTTGATAAAATATGACAAAAAGAAAATGTTTCTAAAAATGATGAGTCATTAAAATATTTATGAACATTCAACATTAGATTAAGACATGATTAATACAGAATTTTAATCATCTCTGAAATAATGTTTAAGGCTTGTAAAGGTACTTATGAACATGTAAAAATGTACGAAAGTTGATCTGGATTCAAAAGAAATAATTTCTGATTTTTACTAGTAATTTTCTCTTTTTTTATACTTGTACAATAAATTTTTATTTTATTTTATTAATGTAAAATAATTGATAATAACTGTTGGAAGTTTTTAAAAAAAATTAATTTAACTTTTTTACATTTATTCTTTATATTTTTTTTTTTTTTGCAGGTAGCAAATTCTTGGCTAGTATACTTGTGGCACCAGTTAAAAATGAACATGGCGATATTATTATGTTCATCATCAATTTTGAAGATATTACTGATGCACCATCCAAAACAGAATTTAAGAACTTTAAAATTAGTAAGTAACAAAAAACATTTTTTCACTATTATAATGAAAATTTCATTTTGGTTAATATCAAAATTTCTGTAATAGATGGCTATAAAATATACAAACATGTGAACAACTCCTAGACATTTAGCCTGATGTCATGAAATTTGTGAACTTAATTAAAAAACAGAAAAATGTCCTCAGACTAAGTCCTTCTCTGTGATGCTGTCCAATATAAATGTTTTATTTCCAGTGAAACTGCAGATTTTTGTATGTTTCAAAAGACATTGAACTGTTTCTGATAAAATCTCAGAGCTATAAACCATTGCTTCTTTTTCTTGTAGATGATCTTTTTAGTATGATCATGAAACTAAGAAGAGTTGTAAAGGAAAAGTACCCTAAAAAAATAATGACATTTTCCAAAAAGATTGAATTTATAAGAATTTTGTCAAACCGAAACATGCATAAAGATGCTGCAAAGATCAAGTAGGCAGATAGGGCTTCTTGCATAGCTTAACCCTGGATCCATTTGTGAAATCTGCCACAGTCTAAAAAGATGTCTTTCCCATATGATGGACAGAAAACAAATCAGCAAGTCTGATTGTGGTGACATCATCAGTACAAAGAGTTTGAGGAGGACACTGCTGGAAATATTGAATCAAGAATTTGTTCTACTTTTTTTTGTCTCGCAACAAACAATATCAAAAACTGCGGAAAATTGGAGGGTGGTTTCTCAGTCAGTCAGTTAAGTGCCATACGTGATACACGCTTGGGCGATCATGTCTCGAAAGAGACATGACTGACTGGGCAGAAGATTATCCCGCAGTAGGTTGCCATTGCTTTCTGCGGTAGACTGGTTGCCGACCAAGGCTATAGAACCCAATCTGTCCTGTTATTTAACCCATAAATGGAGGGAAGAGATGGATTAATACCTTTCCCAAGGGTATTTGCACATAAGTGAATACAATGGATTCAACTGGAATTTGAACTCGGCTCCCCGGTTTCTTGTTCCGAGCCGATATCCACTGTACCACAAAAATTTCCACTGACATTATGAAACAGCAGACTCTGATCACACAGCACATTATTGTGGAATATTTGGCCACAGTTAGAGGTGCTGGCAATGTTCCCATGACTAAGGTTCTTCTCTGCAGTGCTTCCAATGTCAGAATAACATACAAACAAGAGGCTAAGAAGAAAAAAGGAAGGAAGAATCATCTGGAGAAAAACAGAAATCCATGCTTATGGAAGTTGAAGAATCAAAGACTAAAACACACAAGCTTGAAAGTGGCACACAAGATTTGCTCAAGTTAGCCGACAGCTATGTGGAGAAAGCTGAGCAGACTCAGAACGTCACACTTGTCACAAAGTCTAATGTCATGTGAAGATCTGCTAAAGAAAAATCCAAAGAAATATCAAAATTGAAAGAGGACCTGAATTCTTAACTAGATGAACTGAAAAAATATTAACATCACTGTGTTCTGTGCTATGTGCAATGAAAACCATGAATAGTATGATAGCTAAAATGTATAGTCTTTTTGTGAAAGTTTCTGTTTGTAGATTTTGTTCATTAAAACCATTATACTTAACTTCACAGGAAATGTGCAGCAGTCAAGAATTTTGATGACATTCACAAACCATGAGTAGTCTAGTTAGCTGAAGTGTGTAACAGTAAGAATCAATGTGTGTAATTGAGAAATTTTCAAGTGCAGTAGAATGCCAAACTGTGTAGAATGCTATACAAAATGTGTAACATAATCAGGCCTGCATTCAATTGTTTTAGCCTTCAACATTTGTGTTTCTTCACTGCTTTCAACTGATCCATGTGACATGAATTATTGGAACCAGCTGTAGCTTTTTTTAATATTTCATCTGTCAAACTATTAAAATATAAATTACAAAGTTTGTGTTTCTGAAATCGGTAACCATTCACTGTGTGTGTGTGTGTGTGTGTGTGTGTGTGTGTGTGTGTGTGTGTGTGTGTGGTTTTTTTTCAGTCCTTGCAACTTTTTAACATAACACTAGAATAGTCCTGGAATTTTTTTACACAGATCAGTCAGTGAACCCTGTAATTAACAACATGTAAGAGGTCATTAACAGCAGCCTTTGTAACACAGGGGATTTCATATTTTATAAATATAGAAATGCTTACATGTTCTTGATAAGTAATGAAATTCATACGACTCTGATTTATACATTTGTTTATCAGGTAATGTATGTGCTTCCTTTAGTTTTCTTACTTTCTAATTATATTCTCTATTATTTGGGTCTCGTTTTGAAGTGATTAATATGATCCCTTCTCTATTCAAATAAGGTTAACAATACCAGACTTTCTATTTCATTCACAAAACATAATAGAACTGTATAGAACAATACAGTTTTATTATGTTCCTTGTGCCTTTCAACAATCAGCTAGTTTCTCCATCATATTCTCATCTACATTTGCATGGGATATTATATATGCAGACTTTTGTCATATGCACTTTTTGTAAGAGACCAATTTAGTAATGGTTGTGAAAAATGGTTGTGTTATGGAAAACCCCTCTGATTTTATAATGTTCACAAATACTTTGGATTCATTCAATCACTATTCTCACTCATTAGGTTTACTGTAGCTGCATAATTGATGCTAGTGGAATTTGTTTTCTTGTTCTTCATCTCCGAAATTATAAAGTTATTTTGGAGAATACTGTCATCAGTACTGATCATTGATGATAAACTTTGTCTGATATTGAAGGCATCAAACTATCTATCCTTTACCAAAAACAATATAAAAATTACAATTTAACCTTGTGTCTCATCTTTCTATATGCACAAATACTAAAATCACTCTCCAGATGAGTTTATATTCTGTTATGAACTGTGCAGATGATCAAATTGAGTTTATAATTCAATAGAAATACAATTGAGTTGGGTATGTACTAACGTCAGATTGATGCTTTGAATGAAGTAGAAATTAAGGCTAATTCTTCAAAGGACACTATGCATTTGTTAGACATCATAAGGGAAAGTGGTAACTTCATTGTTAGGCTTTTATCCAGTCAGTATATATTGGGACCTAATATTAAGATGTTTACAGAAATGCTGTTATGATTCTAAAGTAAAGAAAAAATTTCTAGTTTGTATCTCAAGGTAGTCAAAGAATCCATCATTAGCTCTTTATATATGTTATGAAAATTTTTTTGGTCATAACTTAAAAAGTGACTATTTGTCCTGAAAGTAAAAGAAAAACTACCCTTATTTGGCTCCAGACTTGCCCCAAACACTTTCAAAAAGTGGTCAAATTATATATCAACGTAAAGGATATTTAATTCTGATTAACTTTTACAAGCGGACTAAGTTAAAAATGTATAGTTTTTTTAATTATTTAGTATTTCCTATAGGTAGATTTTGTGTTAGAAAATGTACAAGTTTGTTAGAATAAAACAGAAGAGAAATTGTAATAGTTCACATGGGATCCAGGTTTTTTTTTTCAATTTGAAAGCCATGAATTTTTGGAAGGATAGCTAAAAGAGGATAAAATAATCATTTCTAACTTAGAACGATTATTTTTTAATACCACGATTCAGTGGATGAAAAGTTTGAGTTTAACTTTGATTAAGTTGAATATAACTAGTATCATGTAATTTAATAAGGCTTTTTTGTTCACTTTCTTTTATCAAAAGACAGTAGTTAAATGATACCATTTCTAATACAATAAATTCTAAAACTCAAACACATCCCAACTTAACAGTTATGATATCAAACAATGATGTCTGTTCACACAGATTTCACATAACAATTCCAGTACGTTTCTTTCTTCTTAGTAGAAACTTTATATAGGTATTGGTACTCCTGATGCATACTATAGATTTTTCTTCTAATGTAATCAACTCTCAAAGAATTTCTAAATTCTAAATATCAAATTTTAATACAGGTTATACAGATGGTAGTAACATATCACTCAATAAATCCCAGGCCTAACTAATAAAACAACAACTTTTAGGCAAAATTTGACTTTATTCATCAATATAGTCTCCTTCAAGGGTGATACACTGATTCCATTGCTTCTCTAACAATTCAATGCCTTTTTTGTAGAATGATTTATGTTTGGCCTCAAAATATGGTTCAGTTTCCGATATCACTTCTTCATTGGAGCGAAATTGCTTTCCCTGGAGCATTCTTTTAGCATTCTTTTGAAGTTTGCCAACAGCCAGTAGCTGTTGAGGGCCAGATCTGGAGAATAGGGTTGATGTGGAAGCAATTCAAAGTGCAGTTTGTGTAGTTTTGCCATTGTTGTGATTGAATTGTTTCACAGTGAGTTGTCTTGGTGAAAGATCCAATTTTTCTTCTTCATTTGTGACTGTTTTTTGGTGATTTCTTTCTTAAAATGCACCAATAATGCTATATAGTATTTGCTATCGAAAGGGGCAGAATTGGCTTGTAACATTCAGTGCCTCTCAAGCCAAAAAAGTAAAATTTTATTCATCATCACAGCAATTTATTAAAATATTCTCCGTAATTTAATGTTTTATTGAATTTTATGTACTTTGGCTTTAAATTTACTATAGTTATTGGTCTTATTTTCTTATAATATTGTGTATGGACATTTGTAGAAAGGAAGCAGGTGGGTAACAGATGTAAAAAAAAATATATTTTTACTAAGATTTTTTAAAAATAAGTTCTCAAATAATTTCATCTATTTGTGAATAAATCCTAAAAGTTTAATTAAAATCCAACATTTATTTGATTTTTGCAAGAATTTTCTAAATCAGTATGATTTTACTGCAAAAAAGATACTAAAAATTCCTATACTAATCTTTGGTACCCCTCTACAACACATCTCAACCTCACTGAGGCAAGGAAAACAAGATTTTTAACCAAAATTTTGAACAAAAGGATTAAAAAACTTTGTTAAGTATTCAAAAAAATACTTTACTCTTTCCTCTTGATAACAGATTTAATGCTAAACCTTCATTTTTATCAAGTTTAGGACTTGTTTCATCACAATGTACTCTTTCTTTAGTAAATTAGTGAATATATCTATTTAAAAACTATCACCGTTATTATTACAGTTTTATTTACAAAATATTTGGCGTAAAATAATTAAAATTTAAAATATATAGATCGTTGGGTAAAATGGAAAATATTAAAAAAAAGAACACAAACATATAGGTCTATAGATGACCCTTTGTGCTTACATGAAAAATTATATATTATCAGAAGAATGAAAAATAACGATTTACTAAACTTTAGAAAAGAAATGACTGTGTTCTGTACTCACTGTTTAAGCTTCACACTAGATAATAATTAAAATTTCAAAAAAGAAAGAAATATAAACATTAATATACATGACAAAAATCAATAAAATAACAAATTAAAAATAACTATATATAAAAAAGTTTTACTATATAGCTTTATTCAAACACAAATAGTTTTTAAAAGAAAGACAAAATAAATAATGTTGTAAACCTAAATATTAGGAACAACAAAATATAACAAACACAATTAAATATATTTTGAAATACAACAATATTTGTATTTTTTTTTATTCTCACTGACCAGGATACAGCAGGATTGGGTGGGGTAACAAATTACTGTCTACACATAATGTATTGTCTAGCAGCCATATTCTTGTTCTCCTTCCCTGTGTTTTTGAGAAGTGTCAATGAATTGTTATGGGAGAGTTGTCTCCCTGAACAAATAATTAAAAAGGTAAGGTGGGTAGAAATAAAAATAGATGGTAATAGTTGTATAAAAAAAGAAGAAATATCAATAAGCTTGATACTCTTTTAGCATAGACATGTTAAAAATAAATATATGACCATGTAATTTGAGAACCTAGCCAGAAGCTATCTATACTTTGTAAGTCAACAAACCCCTCAATTTGTCAGCCCAAAAATGATTACTTGAAGATAGTCATAGTAAAAATATGATTCCAAAACATGGGAAATTCTGTGTTGCAAAAATGTTAAATTAATTATATTACAATTATATATATATACACACACACACACACACACACACACACACACACACACACATGCACACATAGGAACTTTTTTCTAAAATATAGTTAGCAAAAAATCCAAACCTTTCCATTACCACTGTTTCACGAGTGGTCCATTAGGCAGTAAAAATCATGACTTTTCCCTCTATTTGCCTTAATGCACTTATGTATGTACAATCGGTGTCAAGTGGGGAAATTAAAATTAAAAAAAATAAGATCTTTGCATATTATAACAAAATAAAACATCCTAACCAGATTAATAACTTGCTAGAAGAAATTTTCTTGTTTGTATGTGGTTTTATAACTTTTAATCTTCAGACACAACAGAAGAATGCTAAGCATAAAAGGAAAAAATTAAAAGAAATGTAATTGCAGAGATACTACAAATTGTCCTCTTGTTGTGACAATTTGTTAATAGATAACAGGTTTTGTAAAGTTCATATTTGATAGGATAAGAGCAGTTTTTCTAAGACAACTTATTAGGCAGATAGTCATAATATTTTTCTATTCAATTTTTTATGATATTTTTTCAATTTAAAAATAAAGAAATCTGTACATTGAGATTAAAGTCATGAACAAATTGTCAAAAGTTAATTTTATTTATTTGTTTATTTATTTATTTAGTTTCAATTACTTTCATCTCTTAGTCATAGTCAACAACTGGGTGTTCTCTATGTATTATTTCAACTTCATCCCATAGGAGACGGTGACCATGAAATGTTCTTGTATCCTTATCTTAAGAGAGCAACCCTTTTCTCCTTTATGTTTCTTACTGCAGCTGCATTGGATGGTGTACACACAGTACTTAGTCATGTTCTCTCCTATTATAAGTCTTACTTAGGTGAGGTATCTGCAAATTGTAAAACCACTTTTGAAGGTCATCCTGATGTTATGTGAACCACTGATCTTTTGTATTTTTTCCGATAATCCCTTCACATGTGTAGGCAGAGCAATCCTATTGCACCCTTTCATCCATGTTTGTTGGAGCTGCTATCATGTACTCTGGTAGTTGTTATGTTGTAAGGTACTATTTATATTGACCATTTCTTGTTCATATGTCTCTGGGTTGCCACTTTTGCTTGGTGTTGTAAGCAGTAGACCATCCCTTTCTTTTCATTAATGGTGGGAATGGAAGTTGAGGTATTGTCCAGTGATATACATATATATATTGAGGTGTTATCAGATATATATATGTATAAGCATATGCACACACACACACACACACACAGTCAAAATTATTAATATCCATACATTAAGGTATTTTAAGATTTTATTTTCACTGTTAATATTATCAGAATGAAAAATAACTTAGAATTAATGAAAGAGATATTCAAGTAAAATATTATACATTCATATTTTATTAAAAGATTATTAAAAAATATCCTATTCAAAATTATTTGTACCTTCAAAATTTCAAGTATTTCTAATAGAATATATTTCTAAATATTTTACTTTTTTTAAGTATATTTAGAATTTTCTATACTCTACAAAAACCCCAAAGAGTGATGTTAATTTCTATTACATTTTAGAACATTATTTTGAATGAGTTCTGATGCAATCATTGCTAGTGTATGATTATCAGATTAGGTTAACATGAGCAAAGCTAAAGAAGTGGGTGAAGATTTCAGTTTGCACATATCTACTCACAAGGAGGATAAAGTAAAAGTCAGTTACCCAAACTCACATGACATGCACCACCATGGGGAATTTTTACATTGTAATTTTAGTATCCCGATAATTTTTGACCATCTGTGACAGAAAACCAACTCTTATCATGCATGCATGAGAGATATAACTATGAATTTATTCTATTACTTGTATAAAGAGATATATCATTCCTGAGGATTCTGGATTTATTCAACTACTTGATGTGTAGTGAATAAAAAGAGAGATATTATTCCTGAAGGACCATGAATTTATTCGACTACTTAATGTATGGAGAATAAAGGAATATTATGCTGAGAGAAATCATCCCAAATTCATCTTGGATATAATTTGATTATTAAAAGGGAAATGAAGTACAAAAAGTATTCCAGAATCATATATTTTATATTGTGGAAAGGAGAACAACCAACTTCTATTTAGACAGAATCTCTTTAAAATATCCATTTGCCATTACAAACATTTGAACTTGCAAATACATGAAACATGAATGCTTGATTGACTCCAGTATCTGATAATTGTTTCTTATTGATTTTACATGTTATCCAACACTCTTTCTCTATTTTCTTGTTTTTGTTATATGAAATTGTTTACAAAACATCCATCTTGTGTTTTGTTGTTTGTTGACACCTGGTTGTGTGTTCCTATCTGAGCAAAACCATTTATTTTTTTAAACCATTTCATATCTCTATATGTTGCAAATTTGTAACATTTATGATAAAAAACTAATAATATCCCTTTGGTTTTCAAGAGACATTCTGTGTGAGGCCAATCATAATTATCCAAGGTGCCTGAGAAAAGCTATTGTGATGACTCCTTTAACCTGGTACCACTATATTAAGGCAGGTACTTCAGCAGAAACTGCATCTCTTTGTTTGCAGACAAAGAATTACTCCACTTTTCTAACTTAAACACAAAAAATCTCATATAGCCTTTGCAAAAGTAAACTTGCACAAAGAAAAAAACCTTTGGGTTATTGATACTATGATTAAATGAAACAGAATTTAAACTTTTTAAATGCAGAGATATAGCTTTCATGTGAAGAAAAACCAACAAACACTGTATGCTTCATCAATCATGTCAGTGGAAATGCAATATACTGGAGATACTTTTTAGCTCATGGACTTGGCAGCCTTGTAAAGTGGGTGGTATCATGACAAATGTGCAATATAGTCAGATCATAAGGGAAAACATCAAGTCGGATACAGAAAAATTATGCCTTGGTCACAGCTGGATCTTCCAGCAAGACAATGTTCCAGAATATACAGAATTGGTTTATTAGAAATGATGTAAATGTTTTGAAGTGACTTAATCAGTCCAGACATGAACTCTGTTGAGAATCTCTGAAGGAATCTCAAGATTATAGTGATGGCAAAAAAAACAAAAAACTTTCAACATCAAGGATCTGAAGGCCTTTGCAAAAGTGGTGAAAAGTCTAGTTTGAGAGATAATTATAGACAATTACAAGAACTATGTGAAAAATAAAAGTTTGTTTTATAGCATATTAATAAAAATTTGAACAAAAATATTTTATTTAATAACTGCTATGAAGCCATTATCAATGCCGAGGTCGTTCAGCATCTCACAGCCCACAGGCTCCTCTCGGACAAACAGTATGGCTTCCACTTCACCAGGTCTACTGCTGATATGCTAACGACCATCACCAAGTATATATACCAGGCTCTCGACAAGAATTGTGAAGCCTGAACCGTTGCCTTGGATATCTCTAAAGCGTTCGACAGAGTATGGCATGCCGGCCTTCTATGGAAACTGCAAAGCTATGGCATAACTGGACTTTTGTTAGACCTAATCCAGTCATTCCTCTCTAACCGCACATTGAAGGTCGTATTAAACGGACATGCCTCCCAGAACTACCCTACAAACACGGGTGTCCCTCAAGGCTCTATCCTAGATCCTACGCTCTTTCTAAGCTACATCAATGATCCCCCCAATGTCATAACATCCCAAGTAGGCATGTATGCCGATGACACCACAGTTTACTCTCACCTTGATCAAAAATCTGGTATTGGCGACAAGGCGAACCTCACTGCCGAGCTTGAAAAGGACCTCCTATCCCTGGTGGATTGGAGTAAGAAATGGCTCGTAAAATTCAATTCTTCCGAAACGAAGCTGCTATCAATTAACCACCACAGACAACCGCACCTCACTCCCATTAGCATGGACCAGGCTTGCCTCCCAGAGAGTAAAACACTACGCCTGCTTGGCCTGACACTCTCAGCAGACCTCAAGTGGAATGACTACGTCGAATCCATTGCTAAATCTGCTGCTATGAAAGTCGGCTCTCTGTGCAGGGCCCGGAAGTTCTTTCCGTCTGAATCTATCTTGCACATATATAAATCTACCATCTGCCCGTGTATTGAATATTGCTGCCACATCTGGTCAGGTGCCCCTGCTATTCTCCTCGGGGTTCTTGACAAAATACAGCGAGAATCTGTAATGTGATCGATTCCGACTTGGCTGACCGCCTGCAGTCACTCTCTCACCGGTGTGATGTGGCTTCCCTGTGCCTCTTCTATAAATACTTTCACGGCTTCTGCTCTGATGAACTTTAATCACTGGTGCCCCCTAGGTGTGAATTTGCATGAGATACTAGATTAGCAACTAGGTCCCACCCTTTTACAGTGAAACCAATAAAATGTAACCGCAATTTCTACTCCAACAGCTTCTTTTCTCGCACTTCCCGCCTGTGGAATTCCCTTTCGCATACTTGCTTCCCCGATGGCTACAATCTCCAGGAGTTTAAATGTAAGGTCAATAGACACCTCCTAACACACTAACTCGCACCCATTCTCTCCAACACTCTTCCTATGTACCTTCTTACTCGTCTATCACCCTCCTTCTGACATTTCCTATGCTCTATCGCTCTATGTAACCCCCTGCGCTATAGTGGTAGTGGAATGCCTTGCTTGGGGTGATATGATTAAAAAAAATAAATTACTTACAATTTTTGTCACCTTTTTATGTTATTAACAGTGAAAACAAACTAGTTTATTAAAATAAAAAATAATATATATTACTTAAAATCTGTTATATTTATAGGGGAGAAGTGCTCAGTATTGGAGAGAGAATTGTTTCTTTCATTTGACTTTCATCAGATCAAATCTTTAACATTCAAATAATTAACAGCATAAAAATTGATGTAGAAAGTGGCTGTAATAAACAATAAAACTAGAAAGTATATAGCCAGGGATTGAAACATTTTTGTAATAATATTTAAATAAACTATTTAAAACATTTATAAAAGGATGTAAAATATCAATGATTTTTTTTCTTTATGCTGTATCTTTTCAGGATGTTTGTGATCATGACTCTCCACAATTTCATGTCTTTCATAGATCTTAATAAATTTTATTTTTTTTGTTATCTCTCCTAAACCTTGTTCCAGCATCCATTTACTCAAGCTAATTAGGTAGCTTATACATTTTTTTTTCTGTTTCTATTGTTTACAATCTATACTGTGAGTACCAAATACACCAAGCCATCTGTTTGATAAGTGTAAGCGGCCTTTTTTGTTTCAATTTTCTCTAAAACTTCATTGTATTCTCAGCATCCTTCTGTAGAAAGACATTTCTGTTGCTTCAAATCTCTTCATCTGTGAAAAGATTCTCCAACATTCACTACCATAAAGAAGGGTTGATATCATGTAAAAATTTCTAGCAAAATTTTTCTGTTTCTTGAGACTTTGCTTAGCTTTTGGAAGGCATCCTTTGCTATTTCAATGCACCTTCAGATTTCAATATTATAATTCCTGTCCTACATTAAAACACTTTTTAGTTGTACTTGCTTGATTTTGGTATCTCCAGTTTGTAATTTGCATGTTGGGCTGTTCCTTCCACTAACAATACTTCATTCTATCTTCTTGTAATTTAAGTTATTCCATTCTTCTCACTTTCCTTTGCTACCTTGTGTAGGAGTTCTTGTAGTTTCCTTTATGCATCTGCCATCAATACTATGTCATTTTTATATCTTTTTGTATATTATGTTGTTGAGATTGTGGCCACTGATAATGAAACTAATTCTCTCAGAATTCCCACACTATTTTTTGTACTAATGTTCACCCAATGCAAGGCTCAAGAGCCATTCAAGGTATAAGGGTTATTGTGTGGTATTGTATGAGCATAAGACAGAGCAAGAAGGGAAGTTCTTTGGGCTATGTAGGAAAGATAACAGCTAGCACTAGACTTGAAGATGTTAAGATTTAACTAGGGAATAGAATGTCTGCATTCAGTTGAAGATGTTATCAATATAGAGTGAAATTAGACTTTAGAAGGAACTGAAAACCAAATCTTAATCAGAAAACCTCTACTCCTATTCAAAAGATCAGGTAGGAGTGTGAGCCAGACAATAGCCAAACCTTTCTCCTCCTATAACTTAAATTGTATGTTATAAATAATAATTTTTATTTGTTAGATTTTCAAAATTAAAAATATGTGCAGCATTGTTTACCAGTTGAAAACATATCCTTTTAATGTCCTTTCTATTTTTGTATATTTATTGTATTCATTTTCTGTCCATATGCAGGCAGTTTGCTGCCAGTATAGGTACTGGATTATCTTAATATCTTTTCCAAATACATCAAAGTTACTGAGAAGTTTCAACAGTTCTTTGTAATGTACTTTATCAAACATTTTTGCATAATCTATAAAATATAGCTATACATCCTTTTGCATTTGTATTGATCTTTTTAATATAATTCTGGACATAAATATAACATTCCTTGTTCCAGTGTCTTTAACAAACCTGTACTGTTCTTGACCTATTTCCCATCTAATTCTGCTGAGATTTGTGTAGATGTGAAATGTGAAAAATGCAACATAATCTTTATTTCTCATTTTGAACACCAGATACAACAGAAGGAACACACACTGCATCAATACATTACTGACTAATTTAGTTAGACAGTCAAAGACTAACATTACCCAGCCAGGGAAGTTTGCAATCAACAAGACATTTTGGTTGACCAAAACACTCATGAGGGTCACTCAAAAAGTTCTAAGCCTCTCCCAAAAAGTAGAGACATACCTGATTTTTTTTTTTTTTTTTTGTCATGGTACAACACTACCATTTCTTATAAAACTAGAAAAACTAATTCAAATTTCTGTCTTAATTTCTGTGAAGGTGAGAGGTGTGCAACAAATTTAAAAATGGACAAAACTGAGGCCCAAAAGAAAGGTATGACACCCAAGGAAATCCACGAGGACATGGTATGCACACTTGATGAGGACTCATCTTCCTATGTAACTGTGAAGTGAGTTGTAACAGAGACAGCACAGAAGCCTCCCTCTGTCAGGTTGTCCAAAAACCTCAATGACTGATGAACAAGTTGATACCATTTACCATATGGTTTTGGATGACAGATGAGTTACTGCCCAGGGGATAGCTAAGTCCATAGACATATTGTTGGGTCTATACTGTTTTAACTGAGATCTTCAGAATGAGCAAGCTGTCTGCAAGATGGGTCCCAAGAATCCTGAAACCAGAGCAGAAGCTGAAAAGGGTTGACATTTTTTGGACACTTCTGACTCATTTTTAGGCTGATCCTATGAATTCCCAACTCAAGATAAAACCTGGATCCACCACTTCAAACTAGAATCAAAGATTCAAAGCAAACACTCTGGTTCTCAACTCTGGAGAAGTTTGAGCAGGTAGCATCTGTTGCCAAAGTGATGGATTCTATTTTGGGGGATTCTGAAGGCATAATCAAAACAAATGATAAAAAATACCTGAGAAAGAAAATAACTATTAATGGACAGTACTGTGCATCAGAATTAACACAATTAAAGGAAGTAATCCAGTAATCCAGTTAAAATGCAGAGGGAAGCTGAGGACAGGTGTATTCTTGCTCCAGGATAATGCTCCCTGTTCAGGTTGTAGTAGCTGAAGCAGCTAACTGTGGTTCTTAATCACCAGACTTAGTTCCATCTGACTTTTCCTTTTTCCTAAATTCAAATTCCACCTGCATGGTCACCATCTTGGAAGCAATGATTAGATCATATTTGCTGTGAAGGATATTTTAGAAGACCAGGAGGCCATCTTCTGTGATAAGATTTTGATGCTTAAATATTGTTGCACCAAGTGCATTGATGTTAAGGGGGACTGCATTGAGAAATAGTGAAAAACTGCCTTGTTCTCAGTGACAATTTTTTGAATGACTCATATTACTAATAAATTTAGACATTTTATTTGATAAAATTGAATTCACTGAACAATTTACAAATTGAACAAATTATTAATATTCATTGCACCAGAGTATTTAAATTGACTTTTCTGTATTTGAGACTGAGAGAAGTTATAGTACTAATCCAGAAAAGGTAGGCGTGTGCGCAATGATTCAAGAAAGGGGAGATAATTATTACTCTCCATCCTAGTAAAAGTAAGGGCAAGATGTAAGGAATTGAGTTTCTGGAAAAACTTCTTGGACTCTAATTCCTTTGTAAAAATGGGAAAAATGTTATCAACATAATGAAACAATAGATGAATTTATTGGTAGTTTTGAGCTAGCGTTGCTCATGAAAACCAACAAAAATAAGGGGCTGCTCATAGCAGCACCATCCAACTGTTGGTATATCATGTTATTGAAGCTGAACTGAATAGAATTTGTAGCAGTTACCAGTAATTCCACAAAAATAAATTCTGGAATAGGTGGACAGTGAAGGACACTTCAGTAGAGGTCAGCAGCACAAATTACAAAATTCTTCTGATGACATGCAAAAATGAAAAGTATTCTAAATGATAAAAAAAATCCCACAATTTTACTCATGCTCATTTATAAATGTTTTTAAATATTCAAAACTATTACAGCAAAAACATTTTCCTTCCAAATAACATACTGTTCTGTTCTTCTATTTATTATAAAAATTTTCACATTTATTTTATCCTGTGTGCATTTAAATTTTACATTTTGCTTTTTTCATGATGTAATGAAAGAAACACCTAAGAGAGCTATTTAACAAATATGAATATGATTTTTCATGCTTTTATTTTTTCAACTATTAATAGCTAAAATATTTCAGCTGTTTTAAATTAAATCAGCAATTATAGAAAACCTAGTCAGTATATCTTTTGCTATTTTATAACTCTTTGAAAGATCATTTGCTTGTTTTTTGACAGTTATTTATTTTTGTATAGAAACAATGATAAATGTTGTTCAGAAAACAGTTGTTCTTTTTTCAGTATTCTTGAAACATTTGATCTATTTAAAGGTTTTATTTTAATTAAATTTCACAATTAATACATTTGAGAATATTTGCTTACTTTCATAGCTCAGCTGTATGTAAACATTTAATATAACTACACTATTTACAAATTATATTTTTTTCCATTTGTACCAAAAGGATCTCAACAATAATTCTATTATCTTTTTCATTGAAAGGTCGACACAAAAGTTTCAAATTACGACTACCATCTATTCGAAAAGATTTTCGGTCTCCAAAAAGTATAAATGGCCTTCAAGATCCTGAAAATCCTCCAATTCCAGAAGAATCTGTTCCTCTCAACCAGATTTCTACTCCAGATTCAAGCTTTCCTCTTAATATATCTCCTACCCGGAGGAAAGCTGACAGTCTACCCTCAGATTCTAGCAGTTTACTTGAACCTAAAGCTCACTTAGAAGATAATGCTGACCTCAGAAGAGCTTCATCATTAGAAGGACTGAATCAGAATCGACATCTTGACCAGGATGGTAAAGCTCGGACAAATAGTGAGCCCCGTGTGTGATTTGACTTGCTTTTAATCTTTCAAATCTTATTTATTACAATGTTTTGTCACATAATTCATTTTATAAAAAATATCTGGTCATATATCTATTACTTAATCACTTTTAAAAAGTTTAAAAAAATTTTAGTTTAATATTTTGTAAAGTTTAGTGAACAAATTATAATAAATATGCTAATCAGTCTGTATTTCTCACTATTATCTTAAACTTCTTTTGTTGATTATGTGTCCACTTGTAATAATTATAAGCATATGGCAAAGTTTTTGTTTATTGACAGAATAAGGCACTGTATAGTCTCTAATATGTTTGGTTCTTGTGACTACTGGCAACTTTGTGTGTTAAATAAAGCTAAGTTCTCTGTCCTTCCTATCTTCACTCACTTTGAGGTATTATCATTATTGCTTGACATTCCACTTAGAACTAGGTCTCTACTGTGTGATATACATGCAACTCTGTTCATGGTTTCTGCTATCATCTCTAAACTAGATCCCCACAATGCATGCAAATTTAATGTTATTCCTGCAATAGTCCTAAAGAAATGTGTTCCTGAAATGGTTTTATACTCTTGATGCCTTTTGCTTTACTGCCTTTTGAAAATCCTCTTCTGTAGTCCCTGTTTTTTAGTTATCTTTCTATCAACCTATTAGTTTTCTACCTCTTTTTGGTAATATCCTAGAGGCTCTAACCAACTGGTTAATCATCTCACTTTGTAAGGTCTTCTTTCAGTCAAACAATATGGCTTTCATTTATCTAGGTCAACTGCTGATGTGTTATTATTGCTGAAAGAGTCTATCAACCTTTAGATAAGAATGGTTAAGCTTGGGCTGTTGTTTCAAGGCATTTGACAGGGTTTGGCATGTTGATCTTCTCCACAACTTGAAGGATTATGGTATTTCTGAGCAAATTTTTAATTTGATTCAATCTTTCTTATCAAATTACAAAATAAAGGTTGTCTTAAATAGACACTCATCTAGATCATTTTGCATTAATGCCAGTGTCCACCAAAGTTCTATCCTTGGACTTACCTTGTTCCTTATTTTCAACAACCTTCCTAATGGCATCAGTTCTTAACTTGGTATCTGTGCTGATAGCAACTATTTAATCTTGTCTTAATGGTAAGTCTACTAGTTTTGATAAGGTCGAATTGGCAGCTGATCTAAAAAAACCTTCAATTAGTTATTAATTTGGGCAACAAGTGGCTTGTTAATTTTAAAGCCTCCAAATTGAAGCTGCTCTCTTTTAATTGTCTTTTTTGTCTTCTATCAGTATAGCTAACCTTTAGGAGGGCAAGTCATTGTGCTTTCTCAGCCTGGCATTTTCCACTGACATGAAGTGGAATAATTATATTTAATCAATTGCTAGATCTGCTGCTCGCAAAGTTTGTTCATTGTGTTGTTCTAGGCAAAATTTCATGCCAGAATCTATTTTACACCTTAATAAGTTTACCATTTGTTCATGCATTCAATATTGCTGTTACATCTGCTTTGATGCTTCTGCTATGTATCTAGAGATTCTTGACAAAGAAGAATCTGCAATGTTATTGAAGAATCTGCCTAACCAAACATCTTGGTTTCAATCACTTTTCCACCACTGTAATGTGGCTTCCCTGTACCTTTTCTATAAATATTTTCATGGTAACTTATCTGATGTGCTTTCCTTTTTGGTATTTTAACTTTACAAATTTAAGCACAACACCAGATTGGTTCATCATTCTACAGTTGAAATTTGGTAGATGTTACCATAAGTTTTGTCTCTTGCACTTCGAACTTGTGAAACTCTCTTCTGGTTTCTTGCATTCTAGTCAACTTTGATCTTCAAAAACATAAATGCAATGTCAATCATTTTCTGTTCCTTTCTTAAAATCTGTTCTTTTATTGTCCTTTCACCTAAATAATGATTTTTCTCAGATTTTTTCATTGCCAGTAACACCTTGCATCTTAGTGGCGTTATTGCCTTAATTTAGGCGAAATGATTAAAAGTAATTTTAAGAAGAATCACTTCAAAAAGTTTTTCAAAGAATTGAAAATGTTTTCACTGGTGCTCTGTGAACAGCAAAACTGAGTTCTGTATCTTTTGTTTTCACTTCTACTATAAAACTGGTGAGGGTTGGGCTCCATTGCTGAAGATACACCACTGCATCTGCAGTACTGTGGTGCCCCTATGACTCTGGACTTGTGATCATGATAAAATTTAACACCATATAAAATGTAATGCTTTAATTTGTGTTTTGAATATAGTTAAAGGATACTTGTCTATAAAATGTTACTATTTCAACAAGTGAGAGATGAATTTTAATAATTTCATATGGGGAATTGGAATTGAGGTTACATTATAAAACTGTTTTAACTTAAGCAGATAGGTTTAGGATTATATTAATAACTTAAACTTTATTATAAAATTATTCTTGTCCTGATTTTTCATCAAGTGATGTTATTAAAACTATTTCTTGTCTCTATATTTAGTAGCATTTGAAAATAGATGTTTTGAAATGAGCAAGATATTAAATAATTGTCTTTATTGGGTTTTGTTAATAGATGTCATATCTTTGTGTTTACTAAGAATTTTGTTAATTTTAGGATTAGCAAAGAATTAAATGAGATGGTCTTGCATTTCTTGCATTGATAAGGCTTAAAACAGACAATTCTAGAAATAATATCAAATTGTTTGAAAATATCACAAATTAGATTTTTTTCATAATCTCTTCTCAATTTATATCCTTACTGTTTATCACAATCCCCACTTTGTCAGTTGCCTTTTGATGAATATTGTTTCTTCTAAATACAAATTGATAAACAACGGACAATTTTAAATATTAAAACCAAGCATGAACTAATTTTTCTAATGTGATAATATCAGTATACTTAAAAGTTATTTAACTTTGTTTACTATTGATTTTAATGTTTCTTTATTCACCTTTTGTGGCTAAAATTTTTTGAACTGTTTCTTTTTTTAAATGTTTGAAGATCTGTAAAATTTTATCTCAAATGTTTCATGTCTATAAATCTGTAAATTGAAATCAATTTTATATCAGACTTTAGTTTAAGGTCATATTCACTAAGCAATTTGACTCAGTTGTTTGTATGATTAATACAGTAACCACTGCTTTATAAACAATAGTCCATTCTTGATTCATTTTTTAAGAAAGTACTGACAGGGATTTTTGATTACAGGGATTTTTAATTACAAATGAGAAAACAATATTTGTAAATGAAACCATTTTCTTTTTCATAATAAATGACATCTGTAAAGTGTTTTGGCTGTAATATATATTTTTCTTCACTTTGATAGCTTAATATATAATGAATAAGCAGTTAAAAATAACAATTTCCATTTTTGTAAAATTTTTATATATGAGTCAATAAGTCTACAATCTGACATATAGTCATTATCTGAAATTTGATAACAAATTTTCATTATATAATGTCTGATTTGTATGGTTAATATTCACTAGTGAATTAAATGGATTGACAAGAGAGGAGACTAAAAATGAAATCATTTTTGTATAAAATAAAAGCTATGTCATTAGGCTTATTGATTTACTAATATAGATATTTTTAGCTCTTTTGCAAATATTTATAAATATGCTTCTTAATTATACTTATCTATTTAAATTCCACCATAGCAAATAGAAAAACTCTAATTTTACATAGATTATATATTTATTAATATTATATATATAATTATTTTTTTCAGCTTTGGCTAACCATGTGAGATCCAATTTTACTGGCCAAGCATCGAGTGATTCAGAGCTAGCAAAGTATAAAGCTAAGGCACAAGAAGACAGTATTGGAAATTTAGTTGATGGTAAAAAAGATATAGATGGTGTGCTGTCTACAACAAAGCTCTTGCCCAATGTTCAGAACATGAGACAAAATGTTACTGAAAAATTAGGTCTCGTAAGTTTATAGATTTTAATTTTGCACTTATAAATGTTACATGGTTCACCTGGAATGCTTTTTATTTATTTCTTATTTTTTATTGTTAGTATTTTGAATGGTTTTAATATAATAAATATAGCTAACTGCTTTACTTGCATATTCTGATGTATATATTTTAAGGTTTCACTCTGTAGCCCAAATTGGCAAAAAACAAGAAGGCATAATTCAAATTTACGTAAAACATTTAAAATGTAAAAGGAGAAATATTATAATTTTATAAATATCTGGTCAAGATCCTCCAGATTAAAGTAATCATGAAAAAGTATTAAAAGACAAATTAAAATTTAATTTTTTTATTGGTAAATTTGAATTATGCCTTCTTGTTTTTTGCCAATTTGGGCTACAGAGTGAAACCTTAAAATATATACATCAGAATATGCAAGTAAAGCAGTTAGCTATATTTATTATATTAAAACCATTCAAAATACTAACAAGATATCAAGCATTGTTAGATAAAGTTTTATAACTACTTATAAGTTTAGTTATTATGCAAATAATAAAACTTAACAGAAAATTTTGTATTCTAAAATCTTGAATTAAAGATAATCTCATTGTAACATTGAAAGTGTTATTCCTATTGTTAAATTACCATAGATGTCATAAGGTTTTGTAAGACATCACTCAATAAGTCCCAGGACTGATATTTTGATGATGCCACTAATAAAAAATCCATGATTTTCATGAAGTACTAACCTTCAAATAGCACATGATAAAATTTGGGCCCAGTCGGATTATTAGTTTACAAATTACAGTTATTTAAGTGAAGCTGCTGTTGCAAAATTTCAAAACAATGGAAAAATCTGAATTTTGGGAATTGATAAAGCATTGCTTTCTCATAGGAAAGAATACTTTTCAAGCAAAGCAATGGCTTGACAAGTGTTATTCAAACTCTGCTTCATTGGAACAACAAATGGGGTGGGGGTTGCTGACTTTAGATGTGGTCACAGAGACACAAATGATTCTGAACTCTCAGCTTATCCAAAATCGGCAGTTGTCCAGGATAACACAAAATATCCACAAAATCGTTTTGGCCGATCATAAATTAAAGTTGCATGAAATAGCAGAGGAGTTGAACACATCAAAAGGCAGTATATTCACCATTTTGCATGAACATTTGTCAATGAGAAAGCTGTGTTCAAAGTGGGTGCCACAGTTGATCAAAAACAACAACATGTCGACAATTCAGAGCATTATTTGCAACTGTTTCAATGCAACAAGGAGTTTTTTGTATAAATATGTGATAATGAATGAAACATGAATCTACCACTTCACTCTGGAGTCAAATCACCAGTCAGCTGAGTGGACAGCAGCAGATGAAAGCTGTCCAAGAGACCAAAGACACAAACATCAGCAGGCAAGGTTTTGGCCTCTGTATTTTGGAATGTGCAAGGTATTTTGTTCATCAATTACCTTGAGAAAGGAAGAACCATCAATAGCAAATATTATATAGCATTATTGGTGCATTTGAAGGAAGAAATTGCTAAAAATGGCCACAAATGAAGAAGAAAAAAGTGATCTTTCGCCAAGTAAATGCACTGTGTCACAAGTCGATCGCAACAATGGCAAAACTAATTAATTGCACTTTAAATTGCTTCTGCATCCACCCTATTCTCAAGATCTGGCCCCTAGCAACTACTGGCTGTTTGCAGACCTCAAAAGAATGCTCCAGTGAAAGAGATTTGGCTCCAATGAGGAAGTGATATCAGAAACTGAGGCGTATTTTGAGGCCAAAGACAAATCTTTCTACAAAAAAGGCATTGACTTGTTAGAGAAGCGTTGGAATCAGTATATCACCATAGAAGGAGACTATGTTGATGAATAAAGTCAAATTTTGCCTAATAGCAGTTGTTTTATTAGTTAGGTCTGGGATTTATTAAGTGATATGTTAGATGTCACTAAAGGTCTCAAAACTATATATTTATCATTCTTACAGTTTTTCATGAAAAACTAAATTGATTGACTTCTTGAAAACTACTTAAATACTTAATGCCAAGTAATATTGTAAATTTTGTTTTTGAATTTTGCATCATTTTTGCTTTACAAAAGTTACAAGAACTTCTAACTTTGTTTGCTTGGTTTCATATAGAATTGACTTTAGACCATTTATGATCATTTCAAATAATAACCTCATATATTTCTGTGTATGCCTAACATAATTCATTTCAGATAATGGTTTTCTCTTCACTGTTATGTAATCTGGACTGCATATTGACAATCAACAGAAATAATTTTAACTTTTATTTGTTAACATTAAGATGAAGATATTAACATATTTTTGTTAAAAGAAACAAAAACAAAATTGTAAAGTGCTTTTAAGAAACATTTTTGTTACAGCTACCATTATTTAAATTATATAGTGTCAGGTATCAGTTTACTATAAGGAACTTAAAATATTGTTGTAGCAGTTTCATAAATTTGTCCCCAATTGACATTCTGTTCCTAAATAAATATACTATTCAGTATAATGTTTAGTAGACATTACCTAAGAGAATAACATTAAAATAAAATTTAATCAGCTTCTCAATACTTGGATTAGTCTTAATTGCAATGTGCAATTTTATCTTTGGATAGAAGCTGGGTGACAATTTAAAGTTTCTTAACTACTGCCAAATTTAAAGATTGAAACAGTATGGTATTGGCAGGTAAATGCCAATTCAGTAACCATATTTTTATTTTATTTACACAGTATGTTTCATTATTATACTACATTGGTAGACATTCTTTCATCTTAACACTCACTTTAATAATCTGCAATCTCTATAAAAGGAAATGGTAATTAATGGTGATAATTAACTTCATTTTCACAGTCAATTTAAATAAGTTTTGTAGTTGATATAAAACTACTTTGTGATAAAGTCATTTTTAAAAAATAATTTATGCAATTTACTTTATTTCAACTTGACAGTTATTAATGATTTAACAATTGTTTTTTACGAAAAATAATCATCATTCTCTGGTTTTGATGAGTTGTTTCCTTGGTCATTAAAAATTTCATTTAGTTATAAATTTTGTATTTAAAAAAAAAAGATGTTTTTATTTATTTTAGATATTCAGGCGTGGTGTCAAAAATGGAACAAGTGGAGTAGATGAGGTGAGTTAACCTTTATATTTACTTTAAAATGAGGAAATCCATTTATACAAACTGGTTGATTCAAATCCCATAAAGATAGTCACAATAATAGATACTTTTTCAAATTCAAGTATCAGAAAAAAGTTATCTCTTATTTTCCTTTTAAGTGTTTTGTTTTTTTAAAAATATACTTGCAGCTTATTCCTCTTATTTAGAAATAATGTAGTGAGAATAACAGTTAATGAAGATAAATTCAGTTATATTTTAACAATTTTTCAAGGAAGTCCTAATTAATCTATGTATAATATTTTGTGAGAAGGAGATAAAAAATAAGGTACATTTATTTAAAATTTAAAAATTTCCAATGTAGAAATTATTTACAGAAACAGAAAAATTGTTATTAGCATCAGGCCCACAAAATTAAAAAAAGTTCCCTTTCTGAAACTAATAGTGTGGGTTTAAATCGACAACCACACACACACACACACACATTCAGATACATTATTAAACATGAACCTGCTTAATATCCAATTTAAACTCTTTTACATAAATTTGATGTACTTGCAAAAAATAAATTCTATCACCTGATACATGTCTGGATTAACTTTTTTTAATTATATTAAATACTCTATAATTCTTGTTACATTTACATAGATAGTTTTTATCACTAATGTAATCTGAAATTGCATTTCCTTTTTTGTGTTTATGATTGAAATACTATTGAAATTTATGACTATTGAGTTCAAATTGTGAGAATAGGTGTACTAAATCACAAAATGAAATCTGAAAATACTCTACTGTTGTGAAAGTTTGGTTTGTAACAAAAACATCAAACATAAGCATAGAAGTTCAAAAAATTACCAAAAGTTCCATGACCAAATGTTCCATGACCAAAAGTCACTTCTAATTTAGTGACCAATTCAACACATAGAAGTTTATAATAATTAAATGTAATTTATTTTTTGATTTGTTCCTTTTCTTAGAATGTTATATTTTTATTTTTAGCAAAGCCTGATTTTTAACTGAGAGCTAGCAGCTTTATTGCTGTTGAATAATAAAAAAAAAGTTGTAGCCTTGAAGTTTACAATACATACTTTTGCAAAAGTATTGGGCACTCAGTTAAGATCGAACTCACTACTCAGTTGTAATGATTCTAGTGAGGCAATCTTGCTAACCATTACACCATGTCAAAGTTTACAATATTTTATTATAATGGAAATGTAATTTTATAGACAAATGACATATTTGGAAATATATATTTGAGCTGATTTATATTATACTTTTTCACAAAATATAAAATGTTGAATAAGTTTTGTCATGTTTTATCACATTATAAAAAGATAAAACTATTAAACAGCCAAGAAATAGGTATGTAAACTTTATCCCCACTTGTAGATAAATTTACTCCAATGCAACTGAATGACCAACAAAAGTTTTAAAATGATCTTATTTAGTGAGTTAATTGTTACAAGGATGCATTTATATAAAAAAATAATATTAATAATGTCTAAAATGTTGTAGTAAGGGAATCTATTGAGTCATATTTGTTATTACAAAACAAGTTTTAATTCAGGAAGTAGTCAAAAAAAATAAGGAAATTAGAAATAGAACGTTTGGAAGATGCCAGAATGTTCCAGTAGAGTCGGGAGAATTTGAAAGGTTCTAGAAATATGCAACTTAGTTAGGTGTTAGCGCCTATAAAAATAGGTTTTGGGCACGGAGCACTTAGTTGATAACAGGATGGGCTGACCTTATCAGCTCCAGCTTTGATTCAAGGATTTATATCCAGCCGAAAGAATCTCATAAGTCGTTGACAAACTAAAATTTGAAAGAGTTGTTAACAGGATGAGCTGACCTTATCAGCTCCAGTTTTGATTCAAAGATTTATATCCAGCCAAAAGAACCTCTCTAAGTAAAGTTGACGACAAACTAAAACTTGAAAGAGTTGTTAAAAGGATTTGCTGACATATCAACTCCAGTTTTGATTCAAGGATTTATATCCAGCCAAAAGAATCTCATAGAAAAGTCTGACAAACTAAAACCTGAAAGAGAACCTCCTGGAACAAAGCGGTAAATACATATTTTTGACTCTTTCATTGACCAAACCAATAATTATTCTTTATATACTCATTTAAAGACTTCCAAAAAGTATAGCACTTAACTTTTTCGCCAACTTAACTAAGTAAAGATTTTGACACCTTACCTTCCCCTTCTCTCCTCATAACACTTGCCAATAGTCAACACTATGTCTCTTGTTTTGAATGCAACAAAAATTGTATATTTGTAAATATTTTTATTTAATGTTTTGGTAAATTAAATATGTGTCTGTGATTTTCATCTCTGAGTTTTGGTCAATCATTTATTTTTTCTTTTGTTACACTTAACATGTAACAAAATTGGGGGCTTGTCTGAAGCTAAAACGTAACATAATATAAAATTTCATAGTTTATAAAATAGACTTTTCATGTTGGGTATTACAGTGATTAAAGAAAATAATTGATAATAAAGTTGCAATTGTTGTATTAAAATAGCAAATAATATAAAAATGAATATTTGATTATTTAGCTGTGACATTTTTTTATCTATATTGCAATATATGCTGACATTGCCTTATATGATAGTTTAACAGCTGCTATATGTTTCATGTTAATTTAAATATCAGTTGTATTATAATTATTCAAAAATAATTTTCCAAATGTTAACACATGATAATGGCTATTACAGAAACCTAATAATTTCATCAAGTATTAATTTCTGTAGCACAGAGTTGTATGATAGGAAGTTTATTTTCTTTAAATTTGCATTGACCCTATATATCTCCCTTTCTCATTGTTTTCTTCACTGCATCAAGAAAGAAATTTCTATATCTTTTTTAAAAGAATTTCAGTCTCTCTAAAGTCAAAACTTCAAATTTTGTTTACTGTTATCATTATCTCTGGTATACAACAGATTCAAATGTTGTTACTGGATGTGCTGTTCAGATCAGATTTTTTTGTTTATTTTTATTTCTAATGATAATTATTATTTTCAGTCAGTTTTCTGAAAATTCATTCTCATTTATTATTTTTTCAGGTTCTTTCGCTTGGTGCTGATGTCCTTCCTGAATATAAGTTACAATCATCCCGTATACACCGATGTACCATTCTTCATTACTCTCCTTTCAAAGCAGTTTGGGATTGGATTATTCTTCTACTTGTTATCTATACAGCTATTTTTACCCCCTATGTTGCTGCATTTCTTTTGAGTGAAGAACGTAAAAAAGACTCTCAAAGTGTGCAAAACCGCTACCAGGATCCCCTAACTATTATTGACCTCATTGTGGATGTCATGTTTATTATTGACATTCTTATCAATTTCCGTACCACATATGTAAATAAAAACGATGAAGTAGTCAGCCACCCAGGAAAAATTGCCGTGCATTATTTTAAAGGATGGTTCCTCATTGATGTTGTCGCAGCAATCCCATTTGATCTGCTGCTATTTGGTTCTGAAACAGATGAGGTATTATTAACACTCTTTATAATTTTATTTATTCAAACCATGCATAACACAACTGTTCTTTCCAACATTTACTGGTCTCTCTGATACCATTTTAGTTTTTAATTTTTGCAGAAAATATTGGGTTTGTCAGTATTGTATTAAGTAAAAAAAAAAAAGATCTAGATATTTTGTTATTTTTTACATTAAATTTATTTACTGTTTTGTTTCATTATTTTCTGTCATTTTTCAGCTAATTTTATAATTCCATCCTCTTAGAACTTCTTTATTTTTCTCAGTAAAAAACTCACTATTTACATTTTTCAGACTCTTGTCCTCATCTTTGTTGCCATTTGTATGATGTTTCAGCCGTTGTACACGCCCACCTTCTTCAGCTGCTGAGAATTTTGAACTGAACTGAATTTCAAACTTTATTATAATCACTGGGGTATATCATTCTCCTTCCTTGTGTAAAGACTCTTTTGGTAGTCATGGGTTATCTCCCTCTAACCGGACTCTCTAAGTTACTTGTTCACCACTGCTTTGTGCCAAGTCACTGGAACTAACCAATATTTATATCCACCAGGCCATGTGTCCTTAAGGACAAGAACAACTGAATTTCTGGGATTTATAAACCTATGTTCACATCCAATTTTTAC
This sequence comes from Ascarosepion bandense, assembly GCA_037127315.1. Lineage (NCBI taxonomy): Eukaryota > Metazoa > Mollusca > Cephalopoda > Sepiida > Sepiidae > Ascarosepion > Ascarosepion bandense. The sequence continues at coordinate 1,608,721 of JBBBDQ010001889.1, forward strand.
CAGAGTTCATATTGCAATTTTTGATGTTAATGGTTTTCCCGAGTATTTATTAACAGAGTCCATATTGCAATTTTGACACTAATGATTTTGTCTGGCTTGGTTAGCTTAGGAGATTTTTGTAGTATAGCATATGTGCTGATTCCTTAAGTTTATAAAGTTTCCAGTGGCATTCTCTGTCTATTATTTCAACTTCATCCCATAGGGGGCAGTGATCCCCTTTCTCCCTCCATACATGGTCAGTTAGGCCTGATTTTTCTATCTCTTTCATGTTACAGCTGTGCAATGTTCTTGTAGCCTTACCTTAAGGGGGCGGCCTGTTTGTTATTTATATTTCTTTCCACAGTTACATGAAATGGTGTACACAGTCCTTAGTCATGTCCTCCTCTGTTGGGGGTTTTACATATCTTCTGAAAATTGTCCTGATGTTATATAGACCACAGATCCTTTCTCCAATAACTCCTTCACATAGAGTAGACAGACTGAGGATGTTTTCTGAGAGTTGTTATACTGAAGCACCCTCCCTTTCATGTTTGTTGGAGTTGTTGCCATGTACCCTGGGTAATTATGTTGTAGGGTACTGCTTATACTGACCATTTCCTGTTCATATGTCTCTGGGTTGCTGCTTATGACTTTTGCTCAATGTTGCAAGCAGTGGACGATCCCTTTCTTTACATTGTATGGTTGGTGGGGGTTGTGAGTTCAATACCAGGCTACAGAAGTGGTGAACAAGTAACTTAGAGATTCTGGTTAGAGGAAGATAACCCGTGACTACCAAAAGAAGTTTTGCACAAGGACTGAAAATTATATACCCCAGTGATCGTAATAAAGGGTTTGGTTCAAAATTCATAGCATCTGAAGAAGGCTGGAGCATACAATGGCTGAAACATTGTACAAAAGGCAACAAAGATGAAAAAAAATAGTCCGAATAATATAAATAGTGTAAATACTACCTCATCTCAGAAATAGACAAATACTCAGTAAAAAAAACTGTTTGGGCTGTCTTTTGCAGTCTTCAAAGAAATTGGAATTTTTCTTATCAAAATTATCTTTTAGCAGCAGAATAAATGGTAATCTGAAGGGGTAATATCTGCTGAATACAGGAGTGTAAACTTCTTAGTCAAACTCCATCAATATCAACAAAGCCATAAGCAGTTGGAATATTGCACCTTTTCCATTAATCAAGGTAGTTTCTTTTTGAATTTTCCTTGCTCTTAACTATTCCTGGATACTTTTCATTTATTGCTTCTTTCTTTTTGATCTAATTGAGATCAAAACTTGGACAATTCACTTGTTTGCTTCTCTGAAAGGAGCTTGTAGAAGAAAATTCTTTCGATCTTACATATTGTGCATAACATCACATTCTTTAATAGAATCGACATTTGGTATGTATAGTGTGTTAGGATTGGTTCTTATTGTTCTAAAGTATACATTTTCTGTTACCAAACACAAATGTTTAAAAAAGTATAAATAGCAAACCACACAGGAATAAAGTTCAGTTTTCTCTTATATAAAAGCCACACATGAAAGTGACTGACATAATCAAGCTGGTGATAATGATTGTCTGCAGTTGACTTGTATATTTTTAGTATGTTGGCTGTTTGCTGAATTCTATAAATTTTGATTATTTTCAAGTAATGTGTTAATTTCATTGCTATCAACTTTGACTGGTTAATCTGACCATGGAGCAGCATTCAGTGAGAAATATACAGCATGAAACTTCGAAAACCACTTTTGACACATGTGGTTTATTACAATATCTTTGCCATATGTATTTTTCTTTATTGCTACAATTTATTTTTCTTAAAAATACTTATGCCGAAAATTTAGCTTCTTTTATTTCCATTTTCACTGTTTAAAATGTGCTAATTTTAAAAATGTACTGAAATATAAGAGCTATCAGAACACAAACAAAAGCTGTGTTTTTGAATGGAGGTTTTTTTTTCTAGATGCAACATCCTTTCAGGATGTAGGCAAACAAATTCTCCACAGAATTTTTTTAATTATCTGTGGATTGCCAACACTTTTTGGTTATGGTACCACCCCGGCCAGTTGCTGTTGGTTTCGATCCAGATAGTTGGTCGTAGATTGACTCTGTCATGGTGATCTCCCTTGTCCAAGTTGTGTTGATTGATCACAAGGTAGTCACTGCTTCTATCAAACTGGTAGCAGAGCGGTAGTTTCTTAAGCAAATCAAATTATTCTCCTAAGCAATAACAAGAAATCTGGCTGGCCACAGCTCGCTGCTCCAAACAGAATTCTAAGTTCGTTATAAGCCTAGACAACTTGTTGCTTGTTTTTCAGATTGTTATGGAAATTGCCAAAGTGCAGGGTTACTCTCTTCATTTAGCAATTTCAAACTTTGTCTGCAAATTCTCTTCTTGTCTGTCTCTTAACTCTGGTTGGTTGATTGGCGACAGGCTTCTCTACGGTTGGCACCCAACGGCATGGCGATCATCTCTCTGTCTCTTTACTTCTTCAACTGTGAATTGTCTTTAGCAGGCGGTGATTTTCTAAGGTTGGCACCCAACTGTGTGGCGATTATTTCTTTGTCATTACGTCTCTGGACTGGGAACTTGAACTCTCTGCCACTTGAGCTCCAACTACTCCAACTGCAACTGAAAACTGTATTCAGTTGTTGATCTCAAAAACTTTGTCTGCAAATTCTCTTTTTGTCTGTCTTTAATTCTGGTTGGCTGGTATCAGGCCTCTGCGTTTAGCACCCAACAACATGGTGCCTATCTTTGTCATTAAATTTCTAGGTCGGTAACTGGAACTGAAACTGAAACTGAAATGCCTCAAGCTGCCACTGGGACTGGTCTCTGGACCTCGACTTCGACTGGTACTCAACTCAAACTCATACTCAAAACTTCTCTGTCGATCTCTGCAACTCCAACTCAAAACTTCCTCTTCCTTCTCTCTTTCTTTCTCTGGTTTAAAATAACAACTGTGAAATACCATTTGATATCTTTCATTTTTATTTTATTTTCCTTCGCTCCTATTCGGAGAATAAAAATAAATGTCTTTTAGTGCATTCTCCCCTGACTTATAATAGTAATTAGAAGATTTTTCAGTTATAGTTAATAATTAATTAATAAAATTAATCACCTCCGTTTTCCTTTGCTCATATTCAAAGAATAAAGAAAATTTCTCTTAGTACATTCTCTTATGATCTATAATAGCAATTAGAAGATTTTCCAGTTATAGTTAATAATTAATTAATAAAATTAATTACCTCCGATCCGCTCCAAAATAGTGGTTTCCCCAATACCTTCTCTACAGTTTTGAATTCAGAGTAATTCTTCTTTTAGATTGTCTGCCACTGAAGCCTAGACTAACCTGCTATACTATTTGACCCATATCTCAGGAGAGAAGAAATATATTTCTCCACTTCCCATGCACATGTGTCCTAGTTAACAACATAGACCAGAATTTGAACTCAGTTTACCACTTCCACTTCCAAGCTGCTGTTAGACTTCTCTCACATCTGCTCTCCTGGTCATGGCATCAATTTGATATATATGTGTTGTATAACCTGGAAACCAAGGGTGATGAGCATCTTAAAATATAACGACAGACATGGATATAAAATATACAATTATATCTTTATTCTTCATTGGTTTCAGTTGTATGCAAAAGGTTGTAGTTAGAGGGAGCATGCACATATAAAGGATAGACAGCCAGGGTTGTCTTGTTTGTGCTCTCTTTGAGTCTTCTGGCTTTGTTTTCTTCCTGACCCAATTTTATATAGATCAGGTCTATCGATCCTCAAGTAATTACGTCATTTTCGGGCAGGCACACTGATCATTGCCTTTAGCCAGTTGCATTTTGACATGATCACATTCCTATCTTCCATTGTTTAATTTTTTCCACCTTTAACATGCAGATACAACACCTGTTCATTTGTAATTGTTTCTGACAACAAAAAACCATAGTTTTGTTGGTTTATTAAAATAGAATTCATTCCTTTCCTAATTGTTTATATTTTCGGCCTTGAACATTGTTTCTGCCTTATGATGCTCTGACCAAATAATTTGATGTAAGTTATATTTTGTCTTTGACACAATACTCTTTTTTGTGCATTCCAGTTTCGATTGTAATCATTGTTTAATTCTTTTTTTGGCCTTTGACAGAAATAATATTGATTTAATATAAATTGTATTTTATAGGTCACAGACCACATTCTGTTTTATATTTCATGACCTTGAAAACCAGCGTTTTTGACACAATACATTTTCTATTTTTCTGCATTCTAGTTTTGATTGAAATCATCACATCTTTTCTTTTTCACCTTTGACAGAAATACATTTTTTTTAAGTTCAGTTATATTCTGTTGGTCTTCAGGATATATAACACATTCATCTGTGAACATCTTTGTCTTTAGTGACTTTCACCATGGCATGTGGCTGAAACGTTCTTATTGATACTGATGTTGATGGTATTCAAACATTAAATTTTTCCATTGCCCAATTCCTTACTCAAATCATGGATTTCCTTATTTCCATAGCAAAACTGAGCAACTGGCTTCTCTACTTTAAAATTTATTTTTTTCCTCTTCTCCTCACATTGCTAAGCTTTGCAATGATGTCCTCTTGGTAACTCTGACCACTCTGATATTGATATCTTGTTCCATCTATTAAACAAGTACCCCCTCCAAATCCATAAGACCTTTCCATTACCAGCATACTGAGTGGGACTAATTCTGTGATTTTCTTTGTGACCCTCCATGGACTGATATCTTCAACCTCTCTATTGAAAATTGCACAATTGTGATTTCATTCTTTCTCAGAAATAACATATGAAACCTTAATCCTCTCCATGGCTCACACCAGCATGCTTGGTCACTATAGTACACAGAAACCATTACTTTCATCTATACCAGTATGACAGCTCCTATCATAACATGTGTCTATTTGTTATTGCTTGTAATAAATGTGAGTCCTCAAAGGAGCTAAGTCTCTGTTTGCCAACAGAATGAGGCAATGCATAACCTCTAACAACTTTGGCTCTCGTGATTACTGGGAGCTCTGTAATAGGGTATTAAATATGTGCACGGTATCTACTCCCAATGTCTTCAATCAATTTGAGGTGTTAACATCCTTACCTGATAAAGCTGAATGCTTTGCTTTTAAATTATTCTCAAACTCTACTATTGATTAATCCGGATTACACTCTGCCTAACTTTCCTCCTGGAACTAAGTCTATTGAGTCATATAACCCCTTCTTTGGTCTCTGCTATCATCTCTTACCTAGATTCCCACAAAATAGATGGACCCAATGGTGTTCCTGTAATAGTCCTTAAGAAGTGTGCTCCAAAACTGGCTCCTGTTGTCTCTAAACTGTATAACAAATACCTCCTGCTTTCCTGCCTGCTGAAGTCATCATCTGTTGTCCCGGTTTTTAAGAACTCTGGTGAGCTGTCCAACCTTTTAAACTATCAACTTATTAGTCTTCTATCCCTTGTATCCTAACTTGATGAACATGATTAATGTGTTCCTCAGTGGTGGTAGTCACACAACATCCAGACATTAGGGTTCCCTTCTGATCCTAAAATGAGCTGCCCACTTTTTGCACTGCTGATGAAGAATTAATGTCTTTGAGGGCTAAACCACTATGCCAAATTTTGTCCATTTTCAATAAGAAGTCACTACTTGTTACATTTGAAGTCTTTGAACAGTCTGATACCAGTTTGCTTGGAAAGAAGCAATGCAATTTTTAATAAGAGTTGAAATTAATGGGTTCAAGATTCCACAGCTCTAGCATCACTCCTTCATAGTCAGCCTATGAACTTTTCAGCTCATCCTCATATATATAACTTTGTAAAGCACTGACCCAGAAGGATGAGTCAGCAGGCAGGCTGCTATCTCATAGGAATGAGAATAATTTACAAGTCTGCTAATGTCATTTATACTTCAGATGAGATTGAGTAAACGAGGCAAAATTTTATGAGTAATAATCAAAGGGAAAGAAGAATTATTAGAAAGATGAGTTTTATCAATGCCTTTACTGAAAGAAAACAAAATCTATATAAAGTTAGAAAGAGTTTGAAATTAAGTGTGAAAAAGAATATAGCTTTTTTGATTAGCATTTCTTCTCTTGAATTCTTACTTGTTTAGGTAAATACATTTTCAATTGCCAAATAAAACATATTTTAAAATTAATATTTCTAAAATTCCATGGCATGGTTCTTAGCAAACTGATGCTTGAAATAATATAAAACCAAGTTAAAGAATTATAATAGTCAGTCAAATGTAAGTGTGACCTCCCCAGCCACCCCCTAGGTCTCAGGCTTGCATAGATGTGTGTTGCCTGCGTCAAATGGCCGTAAGTTAAATGCCCCTAAGGCTGCAGCTGGTTGTCTGCTGTTTCGTCCCAGTGTGATCGAAGGTGTTGATGTTTTGTTGCATCCCTCACTCCCCCTGCCACATTTGTGATATCTGATCTCAAGGAGAGCTGATGACTCAGAGAATGGTCAGCTTGTGTCGTACGTGGCGATAACTGCAATTAAGAGGTGAGGTGGGTGCACAATTCAGGAATAGGGGGAAGCAGACAAGAACAAACAAAAAATAAAGAGACAGCAGCAAAAGCCAGTTTATGTGAACTAATGATTATATTTGTAACTCTTTGTACAGCACCAGAGAAAAAAAAGAATTAATAAAAAAATTAAAAAACACAATGCTTTTCTCAAATTCCATGTTAACATTCTCCACGGCATCTCGAGCGGGTCTCTTCTCTTTCAAATACGCACTGCTTTTTGTGAAAAATGGTTCAATATGGCATTGGGCTGGCTCAGGATCGAGGTATTTTTCCCAAAAAGTCTAATGTCAATTTCATGTATCTGGTTTTAATCACCTGTTATGATTTCTCATTGATGTCTGATAACCTGAAGCCTTGGATATAAAAGTCGTTGATTCTGCACATCCACATGCCAGTGTTAATTATAATTTCTCTCATTACCTGGGTGGTCCTTTTTGAAGACAGCTGATAAGTCAAGCCAAGTCAGTCTTTATCGCTTCTCTAGAGAAAGAGAGAAAAGAAAAACAAAGAAAGACAGAGAAAGAATTCTCTCCCTTTGGTGAGGCAGATTTTTCACCTGGCTTGTGTTCCTTTGCTGTCATATAAATCAATGTCATTTTGTGAGTGCCTTGTGTCTTGCCTCTCTTTCTGCTGGCCACTCCACCAGTGCCTATTCCTCTCTTTCTCTTTCCTAGCTCTCAAGAAAAAAAATTGTTCACATATTGAGATATTTTTCATCTATCTATTTTAGAGTTTGAATCCATGGTCTGTTGATACTATTTTAAGATGAGTGCATAAGAAACACTTACAGTGTTACACAGGCGATCATGGATCTCCACAATTTCCTTTTCTTTATTACCTATGAATTGGCTTAACTTCTTGGGAATGATAATGGAATAGTTTCCCTTTACCTTCTCCATTCTTTTGACTTCAAAGATATCCTTGACTGGCTGCCAATGAAAGCTACACATTCTGGTCTACTTTGGTATGTAACCCATATTTGTTGGTGGATAATTAGAAGTGATGGCTTTATATCTTTCCCAGGAGGATTAATGCAAAAGTGAACACAGCAGATTAGGGTGTAATTTGAACTTGCCTCACTGATTACATTTTCTGCATTGATAAACCATTATGCTACTTGCACATCCTATATTCTTACTACAAAAGCTAAAAGTAATAAGAGAAGTGTAAAGATTTCATTTATAATTTTTTTTCTTTTTTGATGAAAACTGGTTTGCAGGTAGATTCTTATAATGCTTGAATTTTTCCATCTTCAGTCATATATAGGCACATTAGTAATGTAAGTATTATATAGGTGGTTATTTCATATTGAGTTTGGTACTTATATTGAGTTGTTTGAGAAGTTTTAAAAGGGGTAGGGAGTATTAAAGTAGGTTTGTACTTGGTAGTCACTAGGAGTGACACTTTTCTTTTAAAAAGTGTATTGTAATAACTTAAAATTTGTCCTTTAATTATACATTGTTTTGATGAACTTTGAAATTAGTTTACAAAAATTTTCATTTTAGATAATTCTGATCAAAATTAGTTTATTGTAGATGTCACTGTGTGCACCTCAGTGTGGTGTAATGATTAGCAAGCTTGTCTCGCTAGAATTATTACAACTGAGTAGTGAGTTCAATCCTCACTGGGTACGCCATACTTTCGGCCTTGTGCCACATCTAAGCAGACCTTGGAAAATCAACAATTGTAGATGTCACTGTTTACATAACTATGTCACAGTTTGCCATATTGCCTCTTTTTTATTAGGTAATGTGGTGAAATAGGATATAATCTTTTTGTAAATTATTTTATATTTTCATGTAAGTCTTGCAAAAATAAGAACCCATAGAAACCAATTCTCTAAAAAAAATACTTCATTTAATGATTGTCCAACTGAACTGAAAAAGTGTTAATACTTAATTTTTTTTCTGTAAAACACTATGGAATTTTATTAACATGTCTAATTTTTTTATTTTTAAAGTTAAAAATTCTTCAAGATATTGTAAGGACAATCTTATGAACCTTCATATGTAACAAATTGTAAGGCACTATAATAATATAAAAGAAACATCAAAAGATTTTATTTATCAGATTAATATATTTAATTCTTCAATATTTTTTAAGAAATAGATACTTAGAGAAATGAAAGAATCAAATAAGAATTTTGATGAATCTTCAAACTAAATGAGTGTTTTATATTTTTCATAACCTAAAGTATATTTTATCATCTAAAACTGTTAAGTCATCAAAGAAATCAATATTTTACCTCATTTTCTTTAAAAAGAAATTTCAAAAGACATCTGTACAATTCATTCAGTATTTTTAGTAACAATTTATTTCTCTGAAGAATTATCTTTAAAATATATGTAACATCCCCTCCTATCAGCCTTTGGTTTACCAAAACCAAAAATAGCTTTTTCTCTCCACGGTCATCCAAAGTATTCGACACTGTGGTTGATGAATGAATTAATTTCTTTAGCCCTCAGTCCTCTCTGCCCAACATTTTGATTAATTGATCACAGACATGTCATGATCACAGATATTGTTGTCAATATCCTGCCTTGGTTCAATCCAAACAGAGTGAAGGCATACAGTAATAATAAAAAAAATTAAATAAATACTCAGAGAAGAATGATGAATAATAATAAAAAAAATATTATGATTTACCTCCTTGAGTATATTATCCAATAATTTCATTAGTAGTGTACATGCAGGGTTGTCAATCTAAATTGTCCCCAAATCTGACGTGACACTTGGTTAAACTGGTAAAGATTGGCTGGAGTATAGTTAACGGAGTTTGTTCAGTGGATTTTTGTAATTTTTTGGTAAATCTGGCTCAAGGATGTTGTGTTAGAGTTAAACTTAGGCAATAGTCATGTACGCTCAATATTCATCCGTCTTCTTGGCCCAAATCTCTCTTTGTGTCTCTTCAGGCATTCACTTTTATTAGTATCGACTCAGAACTGGTGCAAAGGCAAGGTGGGTGTGGTTGGTAAATTATTTCTTACTTGGTTCTCCTCCTCCTCCTGTGTATTGTTTCCATAAAAAAAAAAAATTTTCTGGTTTCCTTTCTCAGGTAAATTATTCAACACTAGTGAATTGTTTCAGTCAAAATAAGTTTTATGAGCTAAATTCCCTTCATGTGGTTTCAGATCCCAAATACGTGTCAAGTAACTTTTTTCACACTTTTTTTAACTAGCACTTAGGGCTTTATGGCCTCTTTTATCAGCCAATGTCAACACCTGGATGAGATTTGTCTCCAGTCAGTTAACTCTTTTCATGAGTTGTTTATCAGTATAGCTCTCCATATTTATTTTTTTTTATATAATCATATCGCCCCAAGCAAGGCATTTTACTGCCACTGTTTTGCAGGGGGTTACATAGGAGGAAAGTTATGAGAAAGAGTGACAGGTTATGGGGGGGGGTCTCAGGAAGTGGATAAGAGAAGGATGAGAATACTTATGAGAGTGGAGTGGACGGAAAAAGGAGCATGAGAGAGAAGATGCAGGTTAGTAAGATAGGAGATGACTATTGACTTTACACTTAAATTCTTGGAGATTATAGCTGTCAAGAAAACACAAATATATGGGCAGAAGGATGAGAAGAAATGGCCTTGTCAATATTATTGGAGATGCTATCAAGAATGGAACAGTTGGGAGATGAGGGAGAGCGCTAGAGGAAGAAGAGATAGCTAACTGAGCTTAGTAGAAAGAGACGGAAACACATGTAAGAATGATCTATTGATTCAAGAAAGATCACCCTAGCTAGAGGAAGGTGTACACTGATGTAAACACCAAGCCCATGCATGTGGACATTGGAGTTCTTCCTGAAGAGGAGAAGGTAACCAGGGACATAGAATTCAGAAGAAAGGATAGAAGGATCACGGTTAGTTTCGCAGAGGGCGAATTGACTTGGAGAAAGGATTCGACACTGTAAAAGTTGGTGCATATATCTCGTATGTTAGCGAAGATGTTGTTGATGGGTTTCGGTGTTTTTAGGTTAGCTGGTTTAGATTTGCTTTTATGATATTGTGTATTCATGATTGTTTTATTAGGAGAGAGGCCTAGAGTAGAATCAGTCAGTTGCTGTATGCAGCATGTGTGGGAGGGAAACTGGTGCAGGCTGCAGCATAATGTGGCCTCAGGTTTGCCCACCGAAGGTTCATACAAGGACACCCATCCATACGCGACATGGTACTACATATAACCCCGATATTATTCAACTGTTGATCAGAGCAGCCTCTCATGACACTATGCATGAGTTCGGGCTCCTAATTACCAGTCGGAAGCAGCAACCAGATACCCTCAGAATGAAGAGATGTTGCCACCATCCACAAACACTGCAAAAAGCTTGCGACAGCACTAGGACTAGGACCAGAGGCGAGAAAAGAAACCAGGAACCCCTTCCTAAACAGGAAACAAGTAATATCTAAGTAATAAAATTCATTATGAATTACCAGCAACCAAATAGTGTCACATCTCTCCCTTAATCTTCCTGTCATTTACTCATAAATGACATTACAAACTCCCAATTCTACCAATATACTATTTGCCATGTATATTAATTCATGCAGTACTGACAAAGAAAAATGGGTTTCATGTAATATTTTTCCTTTCCTTTTTTTCATGCAATGTTTATAAATGTCTTTTCTCCTTTTAATTTTTTTTATATGTCTATAAAGGTTGTTTCATTGAGTATATGTGTGTATCATCCCGTGTTCCTTTTTGTTATCATTCTTCTCCCTACATTTGGAGGTTTTGGTTGTTTTTTGGCAGGAGTTGGTTCTTCTTCTATTACTGCTACCAAGTTTAATCTGGTCTCTTCTTCTTGATTCAATTTGCTTGGGTAAGGATTGCTGAGTGGTATCCATCTTTCCTGTTGTTGCATGCTCACTAAGGCATTGTTAATCCATTTCTCTCTATACTTTTTAATTTTTCATATTGCCACTATTAGTGCAACAATGATTAACAAAGTACTTATTCCTACCAACCAATTTATCATGATTATTTTACTATTCCGCCAAGCTATACTTTCTTTTCCTAAAATATTTAATCTGTCTTTTAACTGATCCATGTTAATTCTGTCTATTGGTTTTAATAACTGGCATCCATTCTGAGGTGACTCTAGGGAGTTTGTTCATTACTGGCTCTCATAACTCTGTGCAATTACTTAAAGTTTTGTCAGCTATCCTTATTATCAAGTCTTTCTCTTCATACTTTTCTTCAGGGTACATGCCAAATGCTGAACAACCCAGGGGTAGCTTTATTAGAGACAAGGGTAGTTTCACTTTCAGTGTCTTAGAGGATTCTTCCTCACCCTGGACAGATCAATTGGTTTCTGAGTGATGACTACTTGAACTTTGTCAGATATACTGATAGCCTGTGGTAACACAGTGTTTGTCACTATCTCTATTTGGTAATTCCCTTCAACCCCTTCTTTATTGTCTTTGAATAATTCAAGTATACACAACCTGTGCTCACTTCTCACATATACAGGAGTCAGTGAGGTACATGTTCCCAGGGCATATTCCTACACTTCCTGGCTTTCTTTTCTGTTTAGCATTATAAATTTTGTCCTGGCTGAGTTCACAGCTATAAACTCTGTCTCAGTCTGGTATCTCGCCACTGACCCCAGGCTCTGCTTACTTGGGGATATGTAATAGATAAATTTATAATCTGAAAAAAAGGCTGTCTCTATCTGACAATGGAATTGATACCACCAATAGTTTATTATCTTCCAGTAAGGATACACAACCCACAGCATTATAATAATTCTATAATTCATTGATTGGGTCCACTGGTAGCCTCAAATGATGGGGTAGTTTAGTCTGTATACTCAGTAATAATTCCCTCAGGTGTCCAGGGGTCACTATGCTCAGAGACAGGTGTCCCATGGCAAGCATCTCTAACTGAGCTCTCACATGCTTTCAGGAACTGCCTAGTTTGTCATATTTTGTTAGTAATGGTTACAAACTGAAAATACTGTTGTATAAACCCACTCAATGCATGTAATTCAGCTGTCACAGCCTCTGTACTATTAGCTATTTTCTGCCTTCGCTCTTTCAGATTATTTATTAACCAACTGATAGTGGCCCTATTCTTGGCCAATTCTAACCATGTCATATTCAGTATCAATGCACTTTCTCTAGCCACATGAGCCAGGATTCTTTGATCCTTTTCTACCTTCCCCAGTTTTCTCCTTATAACCTTAATATCATCTTTGGTTACTGTTCCAAACAGGACATTTAGTGCTTTCCCAACAATAGGGACCACTGCTCTTTTTTCTCTTGTTTGCAGTAGATCAAATACTTTCAGGTAATTTCTCATATCCTTCCACTGGGTTTCCATTATATCTGTTTTCAGTTCTAAAGAGTACAACAATCTAAGGTACCTCCTTTCTATGGAATAATCTTTTGCCGCCTTTAACCTGGCTAAGCCCAACCTTTTCATCTCAGCCTTCAATTTATCTAGTAGTGACTCATATGGGTTCAGATCAATACTGAAGGTGACTAGCCACTTCGACCTTGTTATAATCACCTCACTCGTTTTCTTAAAAATTGTATTTTGGCTGTGCCTCTAAGCTCCTATCATCATCATCATCATCATCATCATCACCATCACCATCAACAACAACAGCGGTGTCAATCTCATCATGCCAGCCATTCCTGTAAGGGTAACAAGAATTTCTTGTTTTTATTATTCCCTTTTACTACCATTGTTAATTTTAATTCTTAAACTATAGGACACTCCCACTATTTCCTTTTCTCTTAATTTTCTATCTTCTACCTTTTTTCCCATTTCATCAGCTCTCAGTATGTTGATTGGTTCAAACAGGCACGTGATGCTTTCCACCCCAAGGGTCGTATCTCATTGGTATTACTGCTCACCAGTCACCAGCACCAACAAGTAAATTCATTTGCACTCTGTAATGTGCATTCCACACTCCTACCCTCTCCAATCAATCCCACTGTCTGTGACTGAATAAGGTTTTAGAACAAGCCCGGCATTGTTGCACACTGACACCAAACTCATCCATCCCCTCATTCACAGCCAAAAACAAATTTTTTTTTCTATTATTGGGATTCAGGGTCCTTTACTCCTCTCACTCTCTTCTTAAGGGGTAACTCTGGCTCAACCTCTGACTCTTTCTCATTCCTCCATGTTGCTCAGAGCTGGAAGAGTGGTATTTCATCTTCCTCCTCTCACTCACTTGACTTTTATTTTGGCTTAGGGAGTTTCAAGTCAAAACTCTGGACTTCATCACTAGGGTTCTTTGCTTTTTGTTTCCTATTTCATATCCTTAACTGCCTCTTCTACCAGTGGCCTCTTGTATATGGGTGTTCTATAGGGTCTCAGGTTAATTATGTGCAGGTTACCTGTATCAATTCACATCTTAACTGTGCTAGTCTGGTCCAACTCTTTATCTGATTTGGCCACTACATCCTGGTTAGATCTTAGCAGAGCCTTTACTCTGGGCTGTCAGGGGCTACTGTCTCCTTGTTTTCTTCCTATTCAACTGCTTTAAGTATTTCTCCTTATTATTCATCTTCACCTGTTGCAAAGTCACCAAGGGTAGGGCCCTTCCTAACTCTTCTCCCTTCTTCATTTTCATAGATTTACTGGCCTGATTTACTAACAGTATGGGCACTATCTCTGCAGCCTTCACAACTGCTTCACACAGGACTACTTCACTTTCTTCACAACTATTTTTCTCTGTAGGGACCAACACTCCTTTTATCTTTTTCCCTGTCATTAGACAGCCCCTTTCAAACACTGCAGTTTTAGGAGGTAATTTGATATCTTCCTCTATTACCACTGACCTAGATTCCTCAGGTACCCTCCATGGTATCCTTTTGCCATTTACTTTCAACACAGTATGGTTAAATTCTATGATGAAGTCAGTCCTCCCCAAAGATCACCTCTGTGCACAGATCTTGGGTTACATAAAACTTCTGGATGCTTCTCGTCCTTTCTATTTTCACTAGGAGATTCACCACCCCCTTTATCTTCATAGGGGTCCTGTCCATTTGGGTGATTTCTATGTCAGCCTTCCTCATCCAACTCCTACTCTTCATGCACTCATATTCTCTCTCTCTCTGAGTAGCAAGACTGACACTGTATGAGGGCCTTCACCACTGACCCCCCACCACCACTACTACCTTACAAGAAAGCACTTTTTCCTGTGTCAGTACGGGAAACACCCTGGTCCTCTTTCATCTCCTGGGACCTGGGTTCTTCATCCAACCTGCCATGGACATTGGCAGAAGTGTATTTCTATCATTATCTTCATAGAGATTTCCCCTTGATCTTTCCCCTCTGGATGTCTGTGCACATGTCTTGTTTATCTATTTTACTCTTCATCACTTTAGGTGGCCTGGCTTTCCACAGAACCAGTAGCTTGTTGGCAATTTGCTGTAAAGTGGCCCTAATGGCCACATGCCCAACACCTCATTCTTTTCCTTCTTACTTGGGTCACCCTCCCTCTTACTTTTGGGCTGGTCCTATGGTGTTTCCCTGGTTCCTTTTTTCAGAGTCAGCCTTCTTGATCTAGGGTTGTGAGGCACTTTTTTAAGCCCCATGCAACTTTGTTTTGTGCCCCATCTTGCCACATCTTGCACACTCATAATCATTGAAGTTGGGACACAATCCCCACTTAATTGGGAAATTCACTGCCCTATGGCCTTCATGATCACAGGTTCAACAGATCAAGCCAAATCTACTTGGCATAGGTTGAAAGAATCCATGCCTCAGGGTCAAACCCTTTTTCCAGTAACCTCTTCCCATTCTTCTGGTTTCTTCTCTTGTTTAATTTTTCTGCCTCTGATGGGAGATCTGTCCTGCCTACTTACTTCCTGACTCAACCCCTGTATCTGATTCCTGTTTTTGATTTTTACCCAGACCCTTGATCTTTCTCTAACTAGGACTACTGCTGCCGATATTTTCAAGAGTTTCTCATTCAGGACATTATGGCATATACGTTCTTCACTGAGCACCTCCATGTTCAAATCAGACAACTGGGCCTGTGTCAAAGCATTGGCCCTTACCTCTTCCAGGAAAGCCAAACTGGCCAGTTTCTTCCCCCTTGTCTCCAACTCTCCGGGGGTTTCATCCTTTAACTGTACTAATTTTAATAGGGCCCTCATGGCTTCTATCACCATCCCTTTGTCAGCAAACTTATGTGTGATTTGCTCTTCCAATTCTTCCTAAGCAAGGTGGGGTCCTCCAACAAGAGCTAACTAATGAACTCCGATATCTTACTATTCATGGCATTCCATTCCACATACACGGTCTCTTGGTCAGAGAGACCAGAAACAATTGATTGATAAAAGCCAGTCTTTATTGACAGTCTTTCAATTTCTTTGGGTCCCCACCTCAATATTCCTCTTAGATGGTCACTGCCTTTTCCCCAACCTCTGCCAACCTTGATTCATGGTCACTCATGCTAAACTAATTGATTTAAAAAAAGAAAAATTGGAAAAATTGAAAAAAAAAACAGCAAATTGTCTTGGCAAGATCTAACCACAGAAATTGAGAAATTTCAAGGAATAAAAAACGAAAAAATGTCCACCCTGTCACTTGTTCCCAAATTTTTCTTTCAGTTTGGCCCTGCTGTCACTTGTTCCCAAATAGTTTGAAAGTGTCTAGATGCATATGGATGAAATGAACAAAGTCTGTTGGTTCTCACTCCTTTCTGTTGACTAACTTCTTGGCCCAACCGTGGTCAACCTAGGGGTCAATCCTGGTCACAGCACCAACCTGTAACACCCACTCCTATATTTGATTCATCAAAACAACAATTAGCTTTTTTTTTCTCTCCTTGGTTGTCTAAAACGTTCATCACTGTGGTTAATCAATGAATTGATTAGCCCTTGGTCCATTCTGCCCCACATTGTGATTAATTGATCATAGACAAGATTTGTTGTCAATATCCCGCCTCAGTTTAATCTGAATAGAGTAAAGGCACATAGAAAAAGAAAAATTAAATACTCAGAGAAGAACGATGAATAATAAAAAAAATTATTACGATTTATCTCGAATATATTATACAATGACTTCATTAGTAGTGTACATGCAGGGTTGTCAATCTAAATTGTCCCCAAATTGGACGCAACACTTGATTAAACTGGTAGAGTCTAGTTAATGAAGTTTGTTCAGTTGATTTTTGGTAATTTCTTGGTAGGTCTGGCTCAAGGTAATGCAAAGTGAATGCAACAGCCTCAGTCATACATATTTTTAACTGTTTTGGGGATTTGTTGAAAATGCAGAATAGTGTACTGGTTTTTATTTATCATTTGCTGAAAATGTAATTGAAAGTTTAGTGAAAAATTTGATATGTTGAAAAATTTGAGGTAGTCTTTATAGACTTGTAGAAATATCTCCATATTAAAGTGAGTAATATTAAGTAATTGTACAAAAATCTATTGAAATGAAATTGAAAATAAAATTCAGTGATCACCTTACTTTGTTAATATAAATAAAATTTCTTATTGTCAATGGCTGTTAATTCATTAACTGTGGATGATGGGAATTTCCATTATTGCAACTCAGTAGTTCAGCTGTCAATAACAGGTTTCTCTCCAGTTTATGGCTGAATAGAAATAAATATTGAAAAACACATTGAGATAAAAATTCTATTATATATAATAATAATAAAGTTATCTTTTACATACAAATTAGGGTAACATCAATTTTTGAAAAACACTTAGTAACTGAAATAAGGAATTACTTTTATATTTTATGTTTTTGTACTTAACTGAGATCAATTGGCTGGTTAAAAATTTACCTGAATTTATCCAGTAGTGTCAATTACATAACAACAGTTTTTCTGTTTGGATTTATCTACCAATTTGATACAACTTCAAATTACTTCAACCATAATCTCAACTGTGTATTAAAGGATTCATAAGGTAAAGGAGGAGAAGAAAGAACATCAAATCGCTTATCCTTTCTTTTACAAGTATTCTTATTCTGATGTGGAATTTAAAAGAATACAAAAATTTACAAAACAAGATTGCACAAAATTTTCCTTTATATGTCAAACATTGAGGCAAAATAACAATTCAGAATACAATTCTGTTGGGCTCATAAGACAGAATTATTATTATCAACAAAATATTTATTTACTGCCATACTGTCAAAAGAAGTTGAGAAAGAAGACTTTTGTACAGGCATTGTTGGGTTTCTGGTTTTTCTTTTTTAAACTGAAGTTCAGAAATGAGAAAATCTCATAGTTTCATACTCATATCTTTTTCTTCTTTCTGCTTCTTCCCTTCTTTTTCTCTTTCAATAAAATCCTAGAAACAGCCAGCATTTGTCACCCATGAAAGCCAAAACCCTTTTATTTAATTCAGCTTTGTTTAGACCCTTCTGGTCCTTAGAGAAACCACTTTTTATAGTCATAATATAGGATCCAAATTGAATAAAAAATTGATTCCTTGGTGTGCATGGGTGTGTGTATCAGGTAAGGTGGGTAACCTCCTATCCAAATTGAATAGGAAGTTACCCATCATACACACCAAGAAATCACATAAAATATCTCCTTAAACCATGCCTGTTTGCAAACTTTATTTTAACAGGTTTTTCAGACCATCAGACTAGAATCTCATTTTTTACAAATTTTTTATAAACAAAATTTTATATATAGGTATCTTTTTATAAACCCCCAAGTTTCATTTTAGCATTTTTTATATCAGACTTAAGCCTCATATATACAAAGTTTTATACATCAAATCTATTCAAGGAATTTTTACAAACTGTCTGGCTTTCTTTATTGAAAAATATTATTTTCATTTTGCTCCATAAATGTATTCAATACAGAACATGAAAATGAAACTTGCTTATTGATTTCAATAAATCAAAATAAAACTTCACTTGGGAAAATTATCATCTAAACTACATCCTTCTGTCTTTTTTTAATGGAATGTGTTATTTACTTATTTTTTATTTTTTCCAGACAACAACTTTAATTGGTTTGTTAAAGACTGCACGCTTGCTTCGGCTGGTACGAGTAGCACGGAAACTTGACCGGTATTCTGAATATGGTGCTGCAGTTCTAATGTTACTTATGGCAACATTTGCTCTCATCGCCCACTGGTTGGCTTGTATTTGGTACGCCATTGGCAACGTCGAGCGGCCCCACCTACGGCATCCTGTTGGTTGGCTGGATGAACTGGCCAAACAAACTCAACAATATTATTCACCTAATAAAACTCATAGTGGTCCCACAACCAAATCAAAATATGTGACTGCTCTTTACTTCACATTTAGTAGCCTCACCAGTGTAGGATTTGGCAATGTATCCCCAAACACAAACTCGGAAAAAATCTTTTCAATATTGATAATGCTGATTGGGTGTAAGTAACTTAGATTAATTTTCCTTCATTTTTTAATCTGTTTTCTTGTTTCATATATTTAAAATTGAACTTTAAAAAAATTAATTCTTCTAAAAATTGTTAATAGGATGTTTAAGGCTGTAAAAAAAATAACTACCAACAAATTATTTTACAATAAAGCCCCCTGCTTGTTATTATCACTTTAATAATTATTTTATCAATGTCTCTGTTTCCAGGCACATGTGATTGTCAAATCTTGAACATATTTTTTGTAATGGGGAGTATAAATTTATCTGTGTGTATATATTAATAAGTGCATCTATTTTACACAAAATATTCTTTTTAACCTCATCAATGTTATCAATTCAGGGGTTAATATTAATCACACAGATTAAACATTATACAGTGAAAATTTCAGATCAAAATTCAGCTAGTAACTCTGATTACAAATATATTGTTCTACTCTCATGTATGTAATATGGTAGATAAACATCCATTTGTCTCATGAGAGAATGGTAGCACCCTATTTGGTCAAAATTCGTTTTTTGTGAGCAGCATGTAAATTGGCTATCTATCTTTGCATGACACTCTCTTCTGTAGGTGTGACAGATGAATGTGGAATTAAGTTCTGACATATTGCTCTCTCTGTTTTTGGCTTTGTTTTTTTTATCTCCAACAGTTGCTTTCCTTTTTCCTCACAGGTGTCCCCAAGCTGTTCAAAGAGAAATCATTAAGACTTCTCTTTGAACAACATGAAACCAGTCACTGTGATCATCTGTTTGCTATTCCCAGCTACCAGACTTTTCTTGAAACATAATGTAGGGCAACCTCAAGACATTGTTCCATGGCCAACTCATCATACATGTCTTCTTAGCATACAGCCATCATTCATTTGATATAATTGACCCAGCTATTGAAGATGACATTGACAGTGAAGATGTAAGCTCCAGGAGTGTGCCTGCTCTAACATAGCAGTATTAGTAACTTTGTCTTTCCATGTGATGTCAAGGATACATCATATACTGTAAAGATGGAAGCATTCCATGACAGTTTTCCAACCTAACATATGTTGTCCAGGTTTTGCTACCATAGATCAGAGTACTAAGAATACATGGCTGAAATATTTTAAGCTCGGTGCACGAGATCAGCTGGCTGGTGTCCTATATTCTCTTGCTCAATTAGGCAATCACTACTGCTGCTTTGACAATGCATTTGTCAGTTTCTGTGTCAGGCAATAGGTGGTGATGGTAGAGTTCAGGTATGTAAAGTGATCTGTCTCTCCAAACATCTTGACCCATGATATTTGTTTTTTATGTTAATAGTCAGCCTGAATACCTTACAGGCTTGATTGAACTGACTGATCAGCGGTTGTGTTTGGTATGCCTGGTCAGAGCGACATCATCAGCAAGCAGCATTTCTCTCCTGTGTACTTTGTGGACCTTGGCATTTGTCCTCAGCTGAACCATGTTGAATAGTTTACCATTACTTCTTGTATATAAGAATACATTTTTTTAGATTGTCTGAAAGCAAACCTGGAAAAAAAACAACAAAGTTGGTGCTAAAACACATCTTTGTTTTATGCTATCCTGAATAGTGAAGGGCATTGAAGTTTCGCCATCATAACTGACTTCACAATGCATATTCTCATGAAAAGAGGTGATGGTTCTCAGCAAATGTGAGGGACAACCAATTTTTATTAATAACTGAAACAAACATTATCTGATAACAAGTTCAAACACTTTTGAGCAATCAATGAAAGCAATGTAATGTGGCATCTGTTGTTCACATTTCTTCTGCTGTTCATGTAGTAAAAAGATCATATCAGCTGCAGATATCTTAGCCCTAAATCCACATTGGGATTCTGGATAGATGTAATCAGCAAAAACTTGAAGTCAAAGTTAAAACTACTTAGGCAAAAGGTATTCCAACTATGCTTAACAAAGAGATACTCTGGTAGCTATTGCATTCACTGCAGTTGCCCTTGTTTTTATAAAGAGTAATTATTTTGGCATTTTCCATGTCCTGAGGAACCTTTCCTTCTCTCCAACAAAGGCTCAAGAGTCTATGGTTGGTTTTCACTAAGGCTAGCTTACTGTATTTGATGATCTCTGACAGAATACCATCTTCAAATGGTGCTTTTCTGCAATCTAGGCTGTCAATGGCTTTGCTGAGTAAGTTCAGAGTCCAGCTCTTCCAGAAATGGCAGATTTTCAATATCATCAAATATTTATTTCGTGACAATATTCTCTTGAGTAAAGTTTTAGGTAGTGCTCTATTCATTGTCTCATTTGTTTGTCTTTGCCTGTAATTAACTTTCCTAAGTCTCTGGCACAGACTTCTTTGTTGTTTTTACATGTTTAGGTGTTGCTGGTGTCTGAAACTTGTTGGATGCTTGTTAACAGTTAGAGCCAGTAGTCATTTTTATAGTGACATTGGCTTTGTTGCAAGTAGCTTTCAGAGCATGAAAATTTTACTAACTAGGGTTATGCTTGAATCTAATCTGTGCTCTGCTCTTAGCATTGTTGACTGGCTCTAATATGGAGATATTATCCTTAGAAAAAGTAATTATTCTTATGTATCTGCTTTCCATAAGTTGAGACCGCTGTATTGTAGATGGTGTTCTGAAGAATCTTCCATCTGTCTTCCATACACTGTGATGAGTTACTGAGAAGGGTTGCCACAAGTTTAAGAACTTTTTATCTGGATAGGTGACCTCACTAGTATTAATTCTTAACAGGCATTTTTTTTCTTTAAATAGTGGAGATTTTTAGGTTTTTACTTTAGCTTTGAGGAGATTAGGGAATGGTCAGTGTTGCTGTCAGCACTATGGTAAACACTAGTGTTTCAGACATTGTTTAAGGTGTTACATCTGGTGATGACTAGGCCCAGCTGGTGCCAATGATTTTACCATGGATGTCTCCAGGGTACTTTGTGGCATGTTTAGTTCTGGAAATAGTGTCACACAATTTATGGTAGCAGCAGAATGGTCATTCATGTGAGAATTCTCTCTATGACACCTGCTAGAGCTTCAATAATACAGAGAAGAGTGTTCTGACAGTGAACCCAGTTCTGTGTTTCCTGCATTCATTGACTCCTTTACCCTGCCAGAAGGTGTTCCTCCTTTAGAGATCTACTGCCCAGAAGTCATGTTTCCTGTAGAACTGCCATGTAAATGTTTAGTCAGTATAACTCACAATCAATCACTTCAGTCCTGCATGAGAGTCATCAATTTCCTGAAGGTCATCAGATAGATGTATGGTTCATCCATTCCATCTTTCAATATAAAGAGCTGGATTTGTTGTTGTTCTTATTTACTGTTTGGTTTTGTTTTTTGTGCATGTTATTGATGTACTTACTAAGCGAGCAAGTATAAGCTTCAGGCACACCCACTGACACATATTTTGTAGCTCAAAAAAATAACAACTCTTAAGTTTAACCAAAAAAAACAACAAATATTTAATATGGATAATGCCTAAAACTACAAGTTTGGTTTCATATATCTACATTTAACATCTTAGTAGCCAAAAGATATGCTTTATAAATAGAGGAATTGAATTCAAGTATCCCTAAAATGCACTAACTTAATAAAAAAAAAAAACTTTTACTATTGTGTTGTTTATATTCATGCTGGATAGATCTTTTTTTTTTGGGGGGGGGGGTATATTTTCAAGGGATATAACTTAAAATGCTAATAATGTGTTATAGTATTCATTTACTTATTTGTATATGAGTAAAAAAAATATCTGGGTGCAAAAAAATGGCTTTTTCTCAAAAGATGAATCATGGATGTTTTAAGTTATCTTTTCAGGACTTGTGTGTAATCTTGATAGCAATTGTATATTCTAAGTATTGTTTGTAAATATTGTAACTACTAGATTATTTACACAATGGATTAAGATAAAAATTAAATAAATTGAAGATTCCCAAAAAGCTAAATTAAAACAATTATCAAATAGTTTATTACACAGCTACCCATTTCCTTATGAATAATAAAACCTTTTTAGATTAAAAAGTAATTTTCTAGAATGTTCCAGGCAAATTCAACAATAATAGAAATCTGTCTGTGTTTTCTACCATCAAAAGAATATTTATTTTTGAGAATAAAAAATGATGTAGTCAATGACTGACTAAAAATTTATTTCAGGCTTTATTGATCCTTTAAAAAGTGGTGTTGAACAGTTCTCAGTCTGACCTACTTCCCAAAAACACTATTTTAATAACTAAACATTAGAATACTAATTTTGGGAACAGAATCAAGCCAAGAATGTTTCAGTATCCCATAAGAATTTCATCTGTATAATATAAAATAAGTCCCACAGAAGATATTTAAAGTAGTGTTTCATTCATTCATTTATTTTTTTATTTTTTTGCAGCTCTTATGTACGCAAGTATCTTCGGTAATGTCTCTGCAATTATCCAGCGTTTGTACTCAGGAACAGCTCGCTATCACACACAAATGCTTCGGATTAAAGAGTTTATCCGTTTTCACCAAATTCCCAATCCTTTACGTCAGCGACTTGAGGAATACTTTCAACATGCCTGGTCTTATACAAATGGTATAGACATGAATATGGTAAATACTTCATTCAGACTTTGCAGTGAATAAAATAAGAAAGAAAAACATTTCAAAATCCTATCCCAAAATTTAAATGATTTCAACAGTACTAACATGATTTAAATTTGTATATTTCATTTGTAACAAGTCATTTGTTCTGTAATTTAAATATTTCATACTCTGAGATCTATGAATTTGTAAATATCTTTATGTAGAATTTATAAATCTTTTGCTCTTTTAAGAAAATTAAAATTTAATTTTTTTCCTAATTTCCATATTCAAACACCACCCTTAATTTAAGTCACTTAATTTTTTAATTAATCATAAATATAATAAATTTTAATTGTGGGAACTTTTGGCTGAAAAGTTCCCCACAAAATTCTGATATTTGGTAAGATTTTGGGAAATGAATTAAACAAAGAACTTTTTTGTGACCTCTTGTATCAACTTTCAACATGCAAGAGATACTGAAAAGTTCCTGGCCTGATCCAGAAGTGATTCCCACTCAAAAATCTGTTTTGGTCATTTTGTTTGATTTTGGTAATAGGTCAGGCTAAGAACTTTTCAGCACCCTCTCATATATATTTTTGCATCTTTTGATATAGTATATGTTTGGTATTTCTCCGTATGAAATGGCTGAGTTCTTAAGCTAGAATACATTGTCTCAACATGGAAATATTTCAACAAAAATATATTTTATCTAATATAAGCAATGAAATAGATTTCTTGCTTGTCTATAATTTCCAACTGGGGTTAAATAGTTTTTTTGCTAAGTAATCTTACTGATGGGATGTGCGCTGTGGTGCATTGGATATCGGCATGGAACGAGAAATCGGGAAGCCGAGTTCGAATTCCAGCTGAATTCATTGCATTCACTTACGTGCAAATACTCTTAGGAAAGGTATTAACACACCTATTCCTTCCAGTTATGGGTTAAATGACAGGACAGATTGGGTTCTATAGCCTTGGTCGGCAACCAGTCTACCGCAGAAAGCAATGGCAACCTACTGCGGGATAATCTTCTGCCCATTCAGTTATGTCTCTGTTGAGACATGATCACCCAAGCATGTATCATGTATAGCACTTAACTGACTGACTGAATCTTACTGAAAATATTACCAAAATAATAACACTAAAATTTTATTTTAAATTATTTTAAGGTTTAAATTAATCCTTTTACTTTAGGTTTTAAAAAGTTTCCCAGAATGCCTTCAAGCTGATATTTGTCTACATTTAAACCGAAACCTGCTCAGCAATTGCCCAGCATTCCAAGGTAAGAATAATACATTCCCTGACTGGTTACACAGCAAAATCAAAGTGGTTTTACAACTGTGTTGATTTTATTTCATTGTTATGTGTTTAGGTGTAGCTATTTAGTTGTTATTTGAATATTCAAATAACTTAAAAAAAACCAAGAGCTGTCTCTTCAAAAAAAAACTTAGTTTCTATTTCAAAATTGTTATGCTGTAGTATGGTAATATAATGAACAGTTTCTATTCACAGTGTTGAATATACAAAATTTATTTTATTTTCAGGAGCGAGCCCTGGTTGTCTGAGAGCGTTATCAATGAAATTCAAAACCACACATGTTCCACCTGGTGATACACTGGTGCATCGAGGGGATGTACTTACTGGATTGTTTTTTGTATCAAGAGGTTCAATAGAGATACTTAAAGAAGATATAGTTGTTGCTATTTTAGGTAAGTTAAATGGGATAGGTTGTTAACCCTGAAAATATTCTATATTTTTGTTCTGTAGTTTTCATTTTAAAATTATTGAAAAAGATGGTGGAAATAAATTTGCCTAACTATCACAACATAAACATTTCCTTATCCAAGATACAGTAACACTTTGTGGATTAAATCTGACATGTACATATATATATGGTTGATTTATTTATATTTACATATTCTGCATATTTAGAGATTTTGAACTAAACAATAGTTTGTTTATGCAGCAAACATATTAAAAGACAAAGGTGAATTAAAGTTTTAATAGTTGACTTGGTCATACATTGCATCAGTGATGTGTGAGAGAAATAGAGATCTACAATTGACGTGCAGTCATTTTGTGAGAATGACACCAACTAGCAATGGTAGCTTACATTTTTCACCTCTAATTGAACTGTCATGTTGCATTTTATAATGTTCATAAGTTGTAACTTAGTCAAGGGCAGATAATTAAATTTTCTATGTACACTTTGTTTAGCAATTATGAATAAGTAGAAAGAAATATGGGGGGAAAATAGCACAATTAGTAGATGGTATTAATTTCAAATTTTTTTAATCATTTATTCTCAAGAAAGAAATTATTAAGATGTCAGGGGCTACTGAGAGTGAAAGGAAAGAGGAGGAGAAATCTTTAGTGAGGAGAAAAGACAAGTTTCAAGGAGACAGAAGATGAGGATTGACATTGCATTTAAATTTTTGAAGATCGTGAGTAGCAAGGAAGCAAGAAATCAGAAAAGAGTTCTACAAGTATGAAGTGTATGGAAAAAAAACTTTTAGACTATAACTTATGGTTATATCTAGCTATTTCAACAGTAAAATAGTGAGATCTAGTTGTACAATTAAATTCATGTGGGTGAGGTACCAAGAAAGAGAGCCTGTTAAAATGCCATGAAAATATTTCTAGAAAGACAGAGCGAAACAATATCATGGCCATGGGAAAGTGACTGAATTCAAGATGCCACATCAGGAATGATAACATTACGTATAACTGGAGCACCAGACAAGCTATTATAGCAATATTC
This sequence comes from Ascarosepion bandense, assembly GCA_037127315.1. Taxonomy (NCBI): domain Eukaryota; kingdom Metazoa; phylum Mollusca; class Cephalopoda; order Sepiida; family Sepiidae; genus Ascarosepion; species Ascarosepion bandense. The sequence continues at coordinate 1,634,872 of JBBBDQ010001889.1, forward strand.
AATGCACAGATGAATGGTAGATTTATAAATGTGAAAGATGGATTCTGTCAAGAAAAATTGTCTGGCACGACACAGTGAACTTACTTTTCTAGCAGCATATCTAGCAATTGATTCGATATAATCACTCCACTTCATATTAGTGAAGGATGCAATTAATTGTTCTTATGGAGATTAACACCAGCCATGCTTATTGAAGACAAAAATGGTTCTCTATGATGATTAAAAGATAGGCATTTCTTGATCCAGTTAACAACTGATTGAAGGTTATTTTTGAGAGCAGCTTCCACTTTTATTTTGTTGGATGTATCAGACTTAGTATTAAGACAGTTGTGTCATTAGCATAAATACCTAGTTGATAACTGATGATATCAGAAAGGTTGAAGATAAGAAACAACATAGGTTCAAGATAGATCCCTGGGGGATTCCTGCATCAGTGCAAAAAGTTCTAGAAGAGTGACCATTCAAGGCAACTGCATTAATGTGACCTGATATAGAATGATTTCTACATTATTTACAAACAACTAAATTAAACTTCACATAGGCTTGTTATATTTTTTAGTTTTTGTCTCAGGACATGTTTTCCAGGGTTCCCATTTACTGATAAATATTTCCACATGTATGTGTGAGGAAAGAAGAAATTTGTCTTGTTGGTTTCTGGTCCCCCTGTGCGGATGTAGGCAAAAACATAATACTTCCACTTACGGACCAATCAAACAATAGTATTTAGTAAGAGAAACTTGGAGCCTGTTTTAATGGGTTTCTGAGACAGAATGTAGAAATCTAGTTTGGAGCCGAAATTGTATTTGTGCTCAGCAGATTTTGAGTGTTTTCAGTAAGTGACTATAAATCAGGAGATATGACATTCAGTTTTATAACAAAGCTTCCCCAGATCTCATTATGATTTACAGTGCGTATGTATGTGTGTGTACTGAAATATTTAATGCATAATAAAGTCCCTACAGCATATTGGGAGTTGTTCTCGTGTTAGCCTTATTGGCATTTGCTTTGTTTCATTTTGTTGTGGAATTATATTGGTTGGGCTAAAGGTATTTGTTGAGTTATATGCTCAAGAAGAGAGTGGGGAAGAATGATCATGGGCATTCTGGTGAGTGTTACATGATGGAGGGTTGTGTCAGATAGATGTGTTGGACGTGGTACAAGGCAGCGAATGTGTGTGCGGTGGATCCAGGCTGTGCCACCATTCTTGTTTTACACCTTACACATCGTGTCGTTCGTCTTGATAATCATGAAGTTCTTAATCCAGGACAGATAGGATGATTGGGCTGCAGTTAAGTGTGGCCAATGAAGCAAGACCTTGTAACCTACTTGTATCAGGTCCTTGTAGATGAGGCATTTTAATCTGGTTTCCAGTTTGTGGTCAGCTTCATCATTAGGGTGATGCAGTGGTGGACCTGTCATAGGAGAGCATTTATTAGCATACCATAGGCTATCAGGTTACCACTTGTGAGTTCCCTTCTATGTAGTTTAGACAGGCTGATATTGAAATGACGACCAGTAATCATGTAGTGCTAGTGAATGCCAGTGGCACTGTTGATAATGGCATTCATGAATGAGATGACAGGTTCGAGGATGTCTGTCCATTCACAGTTTCTGTCCTTGCACAGCATGTAGAGAACGTTCTTCATTGTGTGATGTTACCGCTCGATATTCTTCAAGCTTTGTGGTCACCAGGGAGAGTGAAGTTCTTGTGAGATGGACAGTGGTTGCAGAACTGTTGATAGAGTTCACCGGTAAAGTGTGTGTAATCTCTCTGTGTTGGAGAAAAAAATTGGTATAGTCTGCAGACAATATCAATTGCATAGTCTCTTGCACATGGTATGGTGGTAAGGTGCCAGCTGAATCTGTTTGAGATGCTTTCTCTTGGAGTTGGGCATTGTGATGAAATCTATAGAGATAATCTTGAATGGTCTCCTGCTCTACTTACAGTGACTGATAATCCTATGAGTGCACCTACCATAGTTACCCTTACACTTTGCATACGTGTTGCAGAAATTGACACAGGCCTAGATGTCACAGTTTTTGAATTCCCAATAGTATCTGAATAGGAGGAATTATGATGGAGGCAGATGTAAATTTATCTTGTTTATTAAATAAATACAAACAAGTGGTTTACGAATTTGGTTGTTCTAAATTCTTATCGGTTGGCATCTAGATGTATATGAATGCATTTTAGCTTGCCCGTCTGTGATTGTATGTAATGTTCACAAGGATATGTGTGGTTTTCCAAGACAGCAGTTGTCCTTAATGAGAAGTGGATGGAAGGTTGAGGGAAGAGGAAAGTGAACAAATATGTACCACTTGAAGAATGGAGTAGGTAATCGATAGCTCTGTGATGTTCTCTTTTTCCTTCTGTTGTAGTAATCATGACATTGAAGGGTTGTTCTTTCTTTCTTCCTTGCCAACAATGTGTGAGAATGAGGGGTAAGGACATAACGTGCTAGTGGGTGAGAAGGTAAGGCAGGAGTGTTGCTGACCAACCAGCTGGTGGGTTTTAGCTCACAGTGAGTTGTAGCAACCTGTAACTCCTTCTCCTAAATTTAATTTCCTCAGCAATTTTTATAGAAAAATTAAATTTCATGTAGGCTTGTTATATTTCTCAGGTTTTGTCTCTTTTTAGTATTTTGACAAATACTTTTTTTTTCCTTTCTTCATGTTTTTAATCCATCCAACAACAACAACAATTATTATTATTTCTTGTTATTGATAGTGTTAGATTTAAGTGTCACAGATCCTGGCTACCTAGCTTTGTTCTTTTCTTTTTCTTAAAGACTGTCATAATTCCAGTTAAATTAGAAGGGAAACTTGGATGAAATTTTCTAAGCTTTATTCAACCAGTTTTTGTCATGCAATTTCAATTAAACAAGCAGTAATGGTTAAACATTAAAAGTTAGAATTGAATAAGAACTTTAACTGTGTAAATAACTCTACTATTTCAAGGTACAACCCAGACAGTGATGGTAACTACAGGAAACACCCATTTATGACTGTTGTTATATAACAACAGTCTTCGCCAATATGGCTAGATATTCACATATAAGGCTAAATTAAAATTATAATAACATTTTTCAAAAACAATAAACATGATTGCATACAAGTAGATCAATATACATTTAAATATTCTCAGTACAGTCTTGAGACATAGAATAAATTATATTTTCCTTTACAGAAATATCAAATTTTGCTTGTTTTCTTCACTGACTATAGTTGATTGCTTACTATCATAAATGAACTTGATTTAATCTTGTCAAATTTCTTTGCCTCGAACTCTACATTAGATGACAAGGCCCATTCACTTTCTGACTATTCTCTCTCATGCAGCCTAAACTTAGTAAAATTTCTATCACAGCCTGGGAAGTCTTAAAACTTATCAAAAGTCTTGAACCTAAGAAGGCTACCAGTTCAGATAAAATCCAATTGGTTAAAATATTAACCCTGAATTATCTCCAATCTTAGTGAAATTGTTCAACCACTGCCTAAAGGAGAAATCCTTCCTATGGAAGGTGTTAAGTGTATTCCCAGTTTTCAAGAACATGGTGGAGTTCTCATCCTCATCTCAATATCAACCCATCAGCAAACTCATTTTCATTAGCAAGCTTTGTGATGAAAGCTGTCAAGTACCTCAACAAGGATAACCTCTTGAGTGACAAGTAGTACTGGTTTCAATCTGCTCAGTCCACCACTGGTCTCTTAACTGTCATTACTCACAGAATCTGTGAGGCAATAGACAATACCCATAACAAGAATGATCACATTAGATATATCAAAGGCTTTTCATAAGTTGTGGCATAGGGGGTTGCTACACAAGCTCTCCATCTATCGAATCACTGGAAGAGTTTTCTCAATTATCAAGTCCTTCCTATGAAGTAAGTCCATGAAGGTAAGTTGTTTATGGCCACTCCTCTGAAGTCCATGAGATCAATGCAATCATCCCTCAAAGTTTGATTCTTGGTCCAGCTCTCTTCTTCCTGTACATTAATGATCTGCTTAAGAGTATCTAAGCAGAGGATACAACAGTATATAGGTATCTCCACTCATTTTCAATATCTAAATTTTAAATTGAATTTTTAAAAATAAAAATGTTTTCTTGAAACTTTTATTTTAATTGAAAACTAAATGATTAAATTTACTACAGTAAGCAAAATACTTTGGTGTATTGCAAACAGAAATTATATTGATTGGAATCTAAAATATTAAGTTTTTTTTTAATCTCTAAATTTTTGGCCATTTTTGAGCGATCAACACATTTGTAAACAATAGTTAATTCTTGGTTTAAAAAATCTTGCAAAAATAACACAGTACTGTGACAGATTATTTTTGGAAAATTAGCAAATTTAATGTTAAATTGATCTGATTTACACAAGTATTACTTATTTATAGCATGATATTTACAATAAAACTATTTCTTTAACACACAGTTGAACTTTTTGAAATCTTTCCACTGTAATTGAAATGTGTTGACAGATTGACAAATAAGATAAGTGTATGGCGATCACAAATGACTTTTTTTTCCTGTAAAGAGAAGAAACCCTGGAACATGTGACTTTTTAATGAACACATAGAAATTACTATACTTAAAAAAAAAAACAACTTCAAATACACAAAAAAAATTAAAAATTATTTTAACAATATGAAGGCACAATGATTTGTATTTTCAGTTAGTAAATATAATCTTCACTTAATAATTTTATAAACTAACCACAACAAATCTTTAAAGTATTTTAAAAATATTTTTGAAACTTTATAGATTATCATAGTTATAAAAAAAATGAAAACAATTATTTCAAATTTCATTATAGACTGAAAAAAATTTTTTCTACAGTCTATATTGCCTTTAATTTATATTATTTATTCAAGCAATTAAAAGCTTATCAAATTAAATAACGTCATAGTTGTATTGTAAATTTTTATTTTATTATTGAGAGCAGATTTTTGGAAATAAAGGCAAAAAAAACTGAGTTATGTAATATTACGTTGTTCATTGTAAACTCTTATAATGATTTGGTTACCTGCTAACTAAAATCAAAACAAGATATTTTACCAAAATTCTGAATGTATTAGAAGGGACTAAAAAATTTTTTTAAAATAATTAAAAAATACTTTGATCTTTCCTCTTAATAATAACATATACATTATGATGGAAAAGTTTGTTTTTATTAAGTTTTGGGCCTTTTTTATTCATACTATACTGCTTTTTTTTAGCAATTTAGTGGAGGTACATACAGTATATAGGTACACCTCCCAAAATCTATATGACCAGAGCTTAGCAGCAGATCTCTCCTCTGACCTAGTAATAGCAACTCAAGTGGGGTGGGTAGACTGACTGGTCACATTCAGTACCTCAAAAACCAAGCTTGTAATATTCCACCATCACCAAGCAGCTCCTGAATATTTGTCTATCACAATGAATAGGTATCCTCTCGAGGAGGTCCCTTGCCTTGAATGCCTATGAACTTAAGCTCACCTCAAACTCATATATACGATCCATTTCTAAAGATGCTAGAAAAATGGTCTGTTCTTTTCACCACTCTAATAAGTACCTGACTCCTCCTACCATGCGCTACCTTTACAAGAGCCAGATCAGGCCAAAAATGAAATACTACTTTTCATTTTCCAGTCTGAATAGAGTCCAAAAGCATTTACGCTGTCTTGTAGGTAGTTGTTTTCCCATTTACAGCCCCTTTTTTACAGATGAAATGTTGTATGCCTCTTGCTGCACTACCATTATTTCCATGACAAATGTTCAAATGAGCTACATTCTTTAGTTTTCCCCAACTCTAACCCTTCCAGCTATGATTCACTACATTATGTACATTGAGGTGAACCACCATCATTCCCTTCATATTTTTTTTAATAAGGAGTAAGTCCCACTCAGATAGATTTTTCCCAAGAACTGCTGCTTTTGTAAAAAGGATGTTTTCCCAACCACTATAATCTTAACTTCATGTTTTCAGTTAACCGTCTTCCCATATATCAGCATAAAATGTACTTTTTATTCTTACCACTCATACAACAACTAACCTCAGTAACCCTCTACTTTGATTGGATCTTGGGCCTTATATAGAGTGAACATTAGTAAAAGCAAACTTTGTGTTAAACTCTTTCCTGACCTGGCTTCTGCAATCTTTTGTCAAATCGTGGCTTCCTTTACTGTAGACATCCACCACAACCAAACTATACACTATGCAACCTCCTCATAGCAGTTAGATTTTTATGTGACCAAGAACTGTTTGCACAATAATATTATATAAAATTGTGGTATGGAAGATAAAAAATGAGGCAGCATTAAAAATAGACTTGAAGTCATAATCTGGAACAATGTCACCAAAAATTCCTACAAATGAACATATCTAAAAAAGAAAAAGAGCATATTGCTTGATTCAGAATGAGGTTCAAATATAGAATCTCATTGGAGTCTGTCTACAGGGAAGGATGAAAGACTGCATCATGTACAGTGCTAATGTGTAGGCCAATATAGAAACAAAAAGAAAGACTATACAGGAATCTTAAAAACATTATATTCTTTATATCTCATGATTCTACTGAAATTAACATTTGTATTGCTCTATTTGATATATGTAACCAGTTTTCACTATTTGAAAATAAAAATCAATGTTGCCTGCAGGACTCTTTAACATTCACATCCAGAATTATTAATAGTAGAAACTTGGAAAAAATTATATTCTTGAAGAAGGCTGAAGGGAGTATTGTTTGAAATGTCTTGATAACTAAAATAGTCTTGGAATAAGGACTCATCTTAGAATTTCAGATGCTAACACATCACTCAATAAATCATATAGATGGTGCCACTAATAAAAAATCCATATGATTTTTTATGAAGTGCTAACCCTCAAATGGCATGTGACAAAATTTGGGCCCAATCGAATTATTAGTTTACAAATTGTAGTTATTAAAGTAAAGCTACTGTTGCAAATTTTCAAAACAATGGAAAAATCTGAATTTTGTGTGTTGATAAAGCATTACTTTCTTATGGGAAAAAAACTGTTCAAATAAAGCAATGGCTTGATAAGTGTTTTTCGGACTCTGCTCCAGTGGAAACAATGGTTAAGAGATGGTATGCTTACTTTACAGACACAAATGATACTGAATGCTCAGATTGCCCAAAATTGACAGTTGTCCCAGAAAACACCCAAAAAATTAACAAACCTATTTTGGTTGATCGTAAATTGAAGTTGTGTGAGATAGCAGAGGAGTTGATATATTCACCATTTTGCATAAACATTTGTCAATGAGAAAGCTGTGTTCAAAGTGGGAGCCACGTTTGCTCACATTTGATCGAAAACAACAATGTGTCAACAATTCAGAGTGTTGTTTGTAACTGTTTTGATACAACAAGAAGGAATTTTGCATAAATGTGTGATGATGGATGAAACATGGATCCACCACCTCTCTCTGGAGTCAAATCAGCAGCCAGCTAAGTGGACAGCAGCAGTTGAAAGTCATCCAAAGTGACCAAATTCACAAACATCAGCAGGCAAGGTTTTGGCCTCCATATTTTAGGATGCACAAAATATTTTGTTCATTGATTACCTTGAGAAAGGAAGAACCATCAATAGCAAACATTATATAGCATTTTTAGTGAATTTGAGGGAATTAATCGCCAAAAAACGACCATAAATGAAGAAAAAGTAATCTTTCACCAATACAACGCATTGTGTCACAAGTAAATTGCAATGATAGCAAAACTACATGAATTGCACTTCAAATTGCTTCCGCATCTACCCTATTTTTCAGATCTGACCCCCAGCAACTACTGGCTGTTTGCAGACTTCAAAAGAATGCTCCAGGGAAACAGATTTGGCCTCAATGAAGAAGTGATATCAAAAACTGAGGTGTATTTTCAGGCCAAAGACAAAATTGTTCTACAAAAAATGCATCAAATTGTTAGAGAAGCGATGAAATCAGTATATCACCTTAGAAGGAGACTCTTGATGAATAAAATCAAATTTTTCCTAAAAGTTGTTGATTTATTTGTTAGGCCTGGGATTTATTGAGTGATCTGTTATTTATTCTTTTTGCCTATATTTTTCAAGAAGGTTAAATGAACCTAATGTTTTTTACTGAAAACTTTGAAACTGTCAGTTTTAATATTACTTGCTATTTATTTATATATTCATTGACTATTTTGCAGGAACTGATGATGTCTTTGGAGAGAATCTTTGCAAACATGTGACTATTGGAAAATCAAGTTGTAATGTCCGTGCTTTAACTTATGGTGATCTCCACAAGATTAACCGTGATGATCTGTTAGATATCCTTGATATGTACCCAGAATTTGCTGAGAGTTTTACTAATAACTTGGAAATAACATTTGATTTACGAGATGTGAGTATTTATTTTATCCACATATAAGTTGAACATTCAGATCTCAAAGTATTGTATAGATCTTTTGTAACTATTATTTTAATGATAGTACTTCAGTACATTATTATAATAAACATAGAAAAGTGATTACAAGTGTGATTTTTTTTTTTAATCTTCAAAGATTGTTATCAAAATTATGAAAAAATGAAGTAAAGAGAGTAAGGATGTTAGGATCTCAGTTCTTTTATCAATTTATTATTGATGAGATTATTGTTTTAATTTTAGATTAAGATTTATTTTATTGAGTAGACTTGAATGTACTAATGGTTTCAAATTATAAAATATCAGTAATTATTATCAAAAATATAAAAACAACCAGATACTTAGCATTTGACATGATTTTACAATTTTACTCTTTTACAGCATGAATTGGTTGTGAAAATGCCTCCTGAAGAAATGGAATTAGAATATGCTAAACGACCATATTACAGAAGTAAATAGCTTATTATGTGTTAATCATGAACAAAAATAGTTTTTTTATTGTACTAATAAAATCTCAAATAAAAGTTGTAAAATTAGTCTGAGTTCATTTGTTTATCATTTTTCTGTTGTCACAAATTCAATAGGGTAAAAATTAACATTTGTTAAGCAAATTAAGATATTAAGTATTATATCCAAACTATGAATCAAAATGTGATATGTAATTATTAGTAATTGTTTTTATATATAAAGTTGTAGTAGTTACATTTGCAGAATTTATATTACATTAACATGATGCTTAAACATGCTTTACTGTAAAATCTGGATATTTGCATCAATAACAACTGATGATCATCTAACTGAAAGAACGACAAATGTTCCTTTAGCTTGATATGCTCCTTTATATTAAACTTTGTTTTTCTTTTTTTTCATTACAGATCGCTTCTATAAAGAAAAGGGTCGAAGACGAAGTAGAAAATGTCGTCATCGATCCAGTCCAGAGGTTGATGTACCTCTTTCTTTTGAGTCAAGTGATGAAGAAATCAGAGAGAGTGGAGCAGGAATTTTAGAATTTTCACCTGCCAAAGCAGGCCAAGATGTAACTCCAGCCAATTTTGACTTTCAGCCCAGGGATAAAGAAAAGAAGCAAAGTTCTGGATTTCCATATATTGCAGGTAAATTTCCATATATTTCAGGTAAATCTGTACAACTTGGTATGTATTCTACTTATTACATATAAAAATAATATTTTTAAAGTCAAATTAAACTTTTAGAGCTGATTTTTTAAAAACATTTGAAAAAATGATGAATTTTTATTAAAATAAAAAAGAAATTTAGATTTTATTTTATAGTCAAATGATTCATTTTTGTCTGGTTCCGCTAATTAAAATATAACTGACAAAAACAAGTTCTTCTTCAAAGTAAGAATGGATATTATTCAAAACATTGTAAAATTTATTTTTATTATTTACATGTGGATTATTGTCCTCACCTTTCAGCTGTTGTGCTTACCTGCCTTCATCAAGGGTGTGTCAATTTCAAGTTGAACTCTTTATTAATCTACAGATATAGATTGTTTTCATTCCACTGACCATATCTAGGGATATCTCATTTAGTTCTTAGTACTGCTCAGTTATTACTTGTTCCTTATCCACAGCATTTCAGTATACACTGTTAGCCTTGATCTCACATCACAGTGTAAACGCAACATGTTAGCTGTCTGCCATCTTTTTTCTAAAACACAATACTACACTACATTAAACAAGGGACACAACTAGGTACAAATACAAAATAATGTTAACATTAACACATACTGCTCAATCCAGGGATTGAATTCATAATTACTGTGTCACCAAATTCATCAAATCTGAGGGAAATTCTAGGAACACTAGAGGGTCAGATATATGAAAGAACCAGCACATATGCTAGGCTATAAAAACTCCTTAGTAGACCTAGCATAGAAATAAATATTATATGAAAGTTGTTCATAAAGAATGAGAATTAACAACAGGACTTTAGCTGCAGTAAAAATAAACCTTGGTGGATGCAATCAATCATAACAAGTAGCAGCACACACCAGCTAGCAGATTTAGTTTAAGTCTTGAAGTTGTCCACTCCGCTGTTGTCCTACAAGACAATTGCCAAATAGATTAAAACATTAGTTCATGAATTTGGGGACTTAGTAATTGTGAGTTTAATTCCTGGGACAGTCAAAACAGGGCAAGCAATAACTGAGCAGTACTAAATAAAGAACTAGACAAGATATTTAGGTACCTCCAGTCATTTTTCTATACCTAAATTTAAATTGAAATTTTAATAATAAATAAATTATCTTCAAGCTTTAAAATTAGCTCTAATTGAAAGCCAACGGATTAAATTTACTAATTTTCATAAGCAAAATACCTTTGTGTATTTTAAACTGAAGTTATATTGATTGGAATAAAAAATTTTCTAAATTTAAAAAAAAAATTTCAAAATTTCTGCCATTTTTCATCGATTATAAACAGAAGCCAATTCTTGATTTTAAAAAATCTTACAAAAATAAAATACACCTCACTGACACATTATTTTCTTCAAATTACCAATTTAAACTTATTTAGGTTGACTTGAAACAAGAATTACTTGCTTACTCTTGAAAAATGTTTCAAAAAGTATTCCTCAATTACGGTAGCCTTGTTATCACAGCTGTCAACACCTTATCAGGAGGCGATAATGAATGATTTACAGCAGCCGGCCAAAAGTAAGGAAGACGAATTTGGTATAAATCTTATTCATACAAATCGTTTTTTTTTTATTTTTAGCTATGTTAAAATTTAAAATTTCACAGTTTTCAGCAATTATCCAATATTTGATGAAATTTTAGGTAGTTTAGCTTTGTAGGCTTACGTTTTATGAAAAATAAAAATTAAAATAATATAAAACTTTCTTTTAAAAAAATTTACAATTTAATAACAGAATAAAAATAACGGCAGAGTTAACTCAATAATTTATGAAATGTTATGGTATTTATTAATTTTTATTTTTAATATCTATTTTTCATATTATTTTTAGGTACCTCTACAAATTGTGAATTTCACTATTATTATTTTTTTTTAACAAAATTAGAAAATTAGGAATTAAAATGTAAAAGTTTAAATGTTTAAGGAATGACTTACAAAACAGGCTGTTGAATTTTATAAATGTCTTGAAGAGACTTGAATCAGAATCAAAGTGCAGTTTCTGTCGTTTTCCATGTAAGGGGAATAATCCAAAACACTTGTAAACTTCTAAAGTAAATACGACCCCTATGGAAACTTGTTATGACCCCTATGGAACATCGTACTTAAATGAACACATTTATTTACACACAAAAAAAATTTTTTTTTATTATTTTAAAAATATATGGTGAGAAAAATTTTTATTAAATTTTTTATTTTTTGATAGGCAGTATAATCATGAATTCTTGATAAATAAAAAAAAATCATACAGTTCTTTAAAAGATTTTTAAAATATTTTTAAAACTTTATGAATCATTATAATAAAAAAAATGAAAACAATTCTTTTAAAATTTTATTAGTAATCGAAAAATTTTTTCTTCAGACTATAATGTACTTAATTTTTATTATTTATTCCAGCAATTAAAAGCTTATCAAATTAAATTATATCAAAGTTTTATTGCATTTTTTATATTTCTCTTCGGAGCAGATTTTTGTATAGTGAATGATAATTTTAAATAAAAAAATAGATGAGTTTTGCGTTTAACTAATAAAAAAGTAAATCGCAGAAAATTAAAATTTATTAAAATTTCATTAATTTATGTGGAGGTGGGGGGGGCGGGTAACAGAATTAAAAAAATTTTTTTTTTCCTCAGTATTTTAAAAAAATAATAATTTCAAAAATAATTTTATTCATTTGTGAATAAGTACTGAAAGTTTCATCAGAATCCGACAATTATTTGATTTTTGCAAGAATTTCCAAATTAATGTGTTTTTCACCGAAAAAGTGAGTTACGTAAAAAATTACGTAATCGATTGTAAACAGTTGTAAGATTTCTGCAACGCTAACTCAAATCAAAACAAAATTTTCTGCCAAAATTTCGAACATGTTAAAGGGGATTAAAAAATTTTATAAAATAAATAAAAGTTACTTTCATCTTTCCTCTTAATAATATTATAAACATTTTGATAGAAAAATTTTGTTTTATTAAGTTTTGAACCTTTTTATATCCTACTATGCTGGATTTTTGTGATGTAATGGAGGTACCTATACATAGACATGGTCAGTGGAGCAGGTTACTCTGATCAACATGCACCTGATGAAGGCTGGAAGACACAGCAGCTGCATGATATCTTTTTGTCTATTGTCTGTTGTCTGCATGATATCTTTATTGTTCTCACAACGTTTCAGCTGCTGTGTCTTCATTAGGTGCTTGTCTTGACAATAGTCTGCATGATAACTCTTCAGCCAGAAATTCAGACAGAAACTTTATTTTTGATGCAAAGTATCTCTTGCATTATAAATAAAATTTCTGCTTGGCATGCTTTCATAGGTATAAAAAAAAAAAAGATTTGTAGCAGCTGTTATTTATATCCTGTTATAATGGTTTGGTTTTAAGAGCCAAATTTCATAGCAGATACATTCTATATTCTGTGGTCAGATCGGAATGTATTAGACAGTATCATAGCAAAGTTAATACTTACTGTTTTTGGAGGACTTGAGACTAGAAATTTCATTCCATTGTTAAGCTTAAGAATTTTTTGTTTTATAACTGAAAGAAATCACAGGTTGCTAATTCTGACTCTTCCAAAAGCAAGTATATTTTCTATTTACTTGGGAGTTCAAATTTTATAGAAATAACTTTTCTCTAAATCTTAAAATTTTAGCTCTGAAAAAGTCATTCTATACTTTCAACTAAATTATGGTGCAACTAAGGGCCAGAACTGGAGGCCTATTTCAAATCTTGTTGTTCCACTGGGAGCAATGATTTTTAGTTTTGGTTTGAGTTTGCAGCTTAAGAAACCAGATAGCACTTCCCATTACACAATGACACTCAATTATGAGTTCAGAAATATCTGTTAGGAGAAAATAAGATTGAAAAAAACAATATTTATATAGATTAAATAAAATTCCCTGAAAGCTATTAAATCAGAAAAATCCAAGGATACAGTGGCCAAAATCTAATAAGAACAATCAAAATGAAGATTACCCATGCAACAAAATAACAATGAAAACTCTTACTGCAATAATGCATTCTATTAAAATCTTGAATACCAGTTTTAATGAGGAATAAAAATCACATTTACTATTAAATATCTTGTACTTATTTCTATTGATAGTCTTATCTTTTAAAGATTGTTTATCCTAAATCAGCATTTTGCTAGAAGTATTTGATATTCATTGTCTCTGTGCTTTCAGGAGCTCTGTCGAGTGTAAATACTCTGGTCAATGTAGTGACAGGACGACATGACTCGACTAAGAAGAGCCAAGAAACTGCTCCTTTACTCCAAGAACAAAGTGCTAGTCCAGAAACACAGGTAATAAAAAGTGTTATATTTAGCAGATATTGTTATTTTATATACCTGTAACAGTTTTCTCTTATCATTATATTTTTATCCTTATTCTATCAGCTACATTATTAATCAACATGTGTATATTATTTACAAAGGGATTTACAGCCAGAGTACATTGCCATTGTCATTATTAAAGAAAAAAGAAATAAATTTGGTTTTAATGAGCTTTTAATATTTTATTTCTCTAAATGTAAAGAGTACAGCAGTTTCATTTTAAACTTTGAATTAAGTATTATCTTTTATCTGATGCACATTTTGGTTCTTTAACTCTGTACACTAACATGCCAAATGTCATAAGATAGCAGTGTGTAAAGGTAATGGTAGGTGTTGCTACCATACCTTGATCTAATAGAAATGTCCAGACCTGTAGTTGTACTTAGACATCTGGTGATTTAGTGTAAACATCAGCAAATGTTTCTCATGGCAAGCTGTATGAATTATTGACATTCAGATCTTCATGCTAAATGGATGGGATATTTTAAATTGTCAGAACATTTATCATCCTTCAATCTACTGTATCATCTGTGTACCAGGAATATCTGATGAAAGGCTTTACTGACAGCTATGAACAGCACAGTGGCTGACCATGTCTTTGATGATCATGATTGTAAGCAACTGGTTAGAATTATCTGCAGTAACAGAGGGACAATACTGACTCAAATCTCATCCATATTAATTGTAGGAGGTACCAGTCATATGTTCAGCATTATTCATTTTCCATGGCAGAAAACTCACCAGGGTGCACCTGTTAACATGATGACACCAAGTACAGAATTTTTAGAACTGGCAAAATGTTGCATGATCTGATGATTCACAGTTCCAGTTCTTTCAATTGGTTTGAATAGGTTTACATATATTGCAGACCCCATGAAGTCATGGATTCCCAGTTCTCAACAAGGCACTGTACAGACTACTTGTTGTAGCATAATTGTGTGAGGTGTGTTCACATAACACATAACTAAATAAGTCCTGGATGTAACTAGTAAAACAACAACTTTTAGGAAAAATTCAACTTTATTCATCAACATAGTCTCCTTCTAGGGTGATACACTGATTCCAATGCTTCTCTAACAATTCAATGCCTTTTTTGAAAAAAACAATTTATTTTTGGCCACAAAATATGCCTCAATTTCCAATATCACTTCTTCATTGAGGTCAAATCTCTTTCTCTGGATCATTCTTTTAAGGTCTATAAACAGTCAATAGTCGCTAGGGGCCAGATCTGGAGAATAGGGTGGATGCAGAAGCAAATTGCTGCGCAATTCATGTAGTTTTGCCATCATTGTGATCAACTTGTGACACAATGTTTTGTCTTTGTGAAAGATCACATTTTCTTTTTCATTTGTGGCCACTTTTTGGCGATTTCTTCCTTCAAACACACCAATAATGCAATATAATATTTGCTATTGATGGTTTTTCCTTTCTTGAGGTAATCAAAGGACAAAATACCTTGAGCATGCCAAAATATGGAAGCCAAAACATTGCCTGCTAATGTTTGTGTCTTTGGTTACTTTGGATGGCTTTCATCTGCAGCTGTTTTCTCGAATTTGACTTTGGATGAAATGATGGATCCATGTTTTATCCATTGTCATATATTTATGCAAAAGCTCCTTCTTGTTGTGTTGAAACAGTTGCAAACAACGCTCTGAATTGTTGACACATTGTTTTTGATTGATTGTGAGCAAATGTGGCTCCCACTTTGAACACAGCTTTCTCATTGACAAATGTTCATGCAAAATGGTGAATACATTGCCTTCTGATATGTTCAACTCCTCTGCTATCTCAGGCAACTTCAATTTTTGATTGATCAAAACGAGTTTGTGGAATTTTTGGTGTTTTTTGGGATAATTTCCAATTTTGGACATTCAGCATCATTTGTGGCTGCATGATTGCATTTAAATTAAGCGTACCATCTCTTAACTGTTATTTCCACTGAAGCAGAGTCTGAATAACACTTATCAATCCAATGTTTTGCTTGAACTGCATTTTTCCCATCAGAAAGCAATGCTTTATCAACATATGAAACTCAGATTTTTCCATTGTTTTGAAATTTGCAACAGTAGCTTCACTTAACTGTACTTTGTAAACTAATAATCCAATTGAGCATAAATTTTGTCACGTGCCATTTGAAGATTAGTACTTCATAAAAATCATATGGATTTTTTTTATTAGTTGTGCCGTCTATATGTTAGGCTTCTGATTTATTGAGTGATGTGTTAATTAAGAACAATAATTCTATCAAAAAACAAAACATTACAGACATAAAAAGAATATCTATTATAAAAATGATTCAATTAGAAATACCAACACTTATATACTTTTGTTGCACCAGAACCACCACAGGATATAAAAATTGAATATACAATTTCCAAATTAGAAACATGTATTCCAAACCTATTAAGATGCTTTAACTGCCACAGATATGGGAACAATAAGAATAGATGTACAAGGAGGGCTGTATGTAGAAAATGTGGGAACATTGATCCTAACCAAATAGAAATCGCATGCTTAAATGAAGCTAAATGCTCTAATTGTAAAAGAAATCATAGGGAAACTTCTAGGGACTGTAAACCCCAGAAAAAAGAAATAGATATATTAAAAATTCAACACATCAAAAAAATTCCCTACTTGAAAAAAAGGAAAAGTCTCAAAACAAACTCCAATGCACCATCATATGCAAAAATGACACAAGCAACATCAAGCTATACCTATGAAAATCTAATATCAAACAAATTACATGAGACACAAGAACTAAAATTTTTAATTCCAGAATTAAAAACATATTGAAAACATTAAAATCAATTGGAAACTTGGAAACAACACATACCACTGAACCAAATCTATCACTAACAATGTTAATCCAACACAAAATTCACTGACAACAACCTGTCAATAACAAAACACTCAAAACTTCTCAAATGAAAAATTCCACAAACAGAAAACTGACAGGACAAAATCTAATCAAGCATCAATATAAAACAAAATTGAAATCTAAAAACAGAAGAAACTGAATTAAAAGCAAAGAAACAGAATAACAACCCACATAAAGTTAAAAAAAAAATGAAAAGGACCCAAACAATCAAGAAGATACAAATACTCAATGAAGAACCGAGTTCACAAACAAGAAAAACAAACAGTAAAGAAGTATGGAATATATGGAAATAGATAATCAAAAACATAGTCATTCTTAAGATCCACTCACTAAAATAAAATAATTACCAATCAAATTGACAAATGGAATACAATAGAACTGTAGGTGTTAAACAAACAATAAGGAAATCAAACAACTCCTTACAGATTACCATCCAAATATAGTCTACTTGCAGGATACCTTTCTCAAAGAAACTGACAACATCTTTAAAGGACATGAAATTTATCACAAAATAAATGTATCAACAATAGGGAATAGGCCAAGCAGTGGGTACTTCAATATTGGTTAAAAAATCAATACTCCATGCAAAACTACAATTAAACACAAATCTACAGACCATGGAAGTAAAAGGTTTAACTCATCAAACAATAACTATATATCCAAGACTGATATATTAAAATTCAACACACCCAGGCCACCAAATGAAATAAAAATAGGTCATATCATCACAAAAGGGGAAACTTACATTCATAGACCTTTATGATATCATAACTGCCAAAGAACATCATAAAGATAGATGTATTAAAATTCTGGGATGTTCAAAATGCAGCAGTACAGATAATTAAGAAACTGAGTGCAAAAGTATCACAGAGTGCATAAATTGCAAAGAAACCACCCTGAACACTCACATCTGTTTAAAGCTTGGCAAAGACTAAAAGAAATAATTGAGGTCAAATATACAAGAAATATAATCTAAATCCAGGAAAATTGCTGAAAATGATAGGCAAAATATTGAAATAAATTATGTAAATGTAACCAAAACCTAATCAATACAGTGGTGAGAAATATGATTTCTGTGAAATAACAGCACTAATCAAAGAGCTAAAGAAATTAATTGAAATAATGGTATGAATTGGTTGATAATGAATTGAAACTGATATTAACATGGAAAGGCAACAATTTACACTGCATTCCATAAAAATGATATACCCAATCAAAATATCAAAATAATAATTATCTTGTCATGCATCTCAATCTAGAGATTCCTCACCTCAAAGAGAAAGATTGCCAACAAAAAACGTAGATACAAAAAACAAGAAAACACAAAAACTAGTCAAAAAGAAAACTCAGTAAGGATGAAATCATCTAAAATCAACCTAGAAAACAAAAAACAAGAAAACACAACCCAGTCAAAAAAGAAACCCTGCAACATCTAAAAACAATTTTAAAAAATGCAAACTTAAGACAACCTAACAAAAACTGAAAACCTCAACATAACAATCATGGCTAATAAAATTATTCAATGGAATGCAAGTGGAGTAAAAGCAATTAGAAACGAATTGCTTTTGTCTTCAGGAAACGTTTTTAAAGGACAATGAAAATATAGATATTAAAAACTATACAGCATACAATTTTATTAGTAACAAGCTTCAGGTGATACTTCTGTATTAGTAAAAAAATATATTTTCTAGAACAAAATCAACTTGAATATAGCACTACAGACAGTGAACATGAAAGGCTGACTACATAAAAGCATCACTATAAGCTCAGTTTACATCCATCCTAATGATCCTATAGATGGAAATGAATTAGATAAACTACTGAAGCAGCTACCAAAACCATTTATTTTAATGGGAGATTTAAATAGCTATAACATCATATGGGGGTGCAAACATACTGACCAGAAGGGAAGATTAATGAAAGATGTTATCAACAGAAACACTATATGTTTTTACAATAACAAGTCATATACCTATTGCCATCCATCAAGTGGTACACATACAGCAATAGATCTAACCTTAAGTGATCTTTCAACATACCAAGACTATATTTACAGAGTACATTATGATACATGTGGTAGTGATCACTTCCCGGTTGTGTTGGAAAACTCTGTATCTTTGCTAGATGAAAGAATACCATATTGGAAACTTAAGAAAACCAGCTGAAAGGAATTAAAAAATGCATGTGCTCTAAAGTTTAAACCGGAAGCCAATGTAGACAATGCAGAGCACATCATTTATTTAAAAAAAACACTTTTAGTATTGCAGAACAATACATAACAAAATCAATATCTAAACGTGTCAAACTTGATAAATCTATATATATAAAAGGCAATCTGTGAGTCTGTGTGTGACTGTTCCCTATGCACATCTACATTTTTTAAGCTACAATATTCAAACTTTCTAAGGACACATATCTACAGGGAATCCAGGTTGACATACTTTTTGAGTTTATCTATATATATAAAAGGCAATCTGTGAGTCTGTGTGTGACTGTTCCCTATGCACGCCTATATTTTTTAAGCTACAATATTCAAACTTTCTAAGGACATATATCTACAGGGAATCCAGGTCAACACATACTTTTTGAGTTTAAATTCGGCAATTTTCCCTTTTGTACTTTTTGGCCAATGGAGTCGATGGTTTACATTTGCTCCGTAAAACATCTAAGATCTAAGATGGTTGTTAAATTATATCACAGAAATCAGATCACACATATCAAACGCAGCTAAAATGTTTTTTTTATTATTGAGCCTTTATTTTTTTATTTTGACATTTTAAAAATTCATTTGGTCAACAAAAAAATGTGAATATTTTTCCCCGTAATTTTGAAACAAAAACAAACGCAATGTTGTTTACAATGTCACACAAAACACAAAATCACATTTACACAAAACAAAAGAAAATAGATTTTTTTAATGTTTCTCCTACTACTAAAATGTTCTGAGTTGCATGGGCAAAGCCGGGCTATGATGCTAGTCTTAGTTAAACAACAATTGTAAAAAAGTGATTGTGCAGCTCTATGTAAGTTCAAATTACATCCAACTCAAGAAAATTTGAATATCTACATAATAAATACAGCTAAAGCATGCAGAATAATTGAAGAATCCAAGTGATCCTCATTGAAGAATTTTTGTCCAATATTAATTCTAATATCAAAACCAAAACAGTATGAAATATAATTCATAAAATTGGTGGAAAAAACAAAAACACTCCATTGAAACATTTATGTCAATGCAACTAACAAAGAGGATATTACAAATTTATTAGTGCAAAACTTCTCTCAGAACTCTTCCTCAAATAATACTAGTGTTATATACCACTGTCATGGTTGGTATATACTGCTGCTGGAACAACAAATACCTTGACAGATAAATGATAACAACCAACATATATATATATATATATATATATATATATATATGTAAAAATATTAACTTATATTTTTATCATCTTCAATAACCGTTGTGTGTAGAGGAGTGGTCAGAGGGGTAGCACACACACATACAAGGCATACATACATTGCTGGGTTATCTTCTCTTTTGCAATCCAATCTTGTCTTCATCTCTTCTATGATCCATCTGTCTTCCAATCTCTTTCCATCTGTCTTTGTTCTCTCTATATAGGTTGAATCTTGTTTGAACACAACATCTTTCAGGCCACATATTGTTTATAATAAATAATTTTGATGTTTATATACTCTGACCTTGGCTATGTTGTTTATCAAAGCAAAATCACATTTCTTCAATGCAATATTTATTTTACTATAAATACATTTCTGTTTCTATATCTTCTGACTTAAAAAATAGCTGTCTCAAAACAATTTTGCTCATCCCTCTGCATTCACATTCTTTCACTTTTCAAAGCAATATTTATTTTCTTTTGTTAACCAGCTTTCATTTTTGCTGTTGAATAACACTGAGCAGGTAATATTAAACAGCAAAAATGCAAGCTGTCTAACAAAAGAAAATGAATAAATACACTGTGTGTGAAATTACACACAAGGTTAGAGAATATATAACTAGTGAACTATTTCAGAATATCAAAATAAATGAAGAGAAGGAAAAAATAAATTTCAATAAAAAATTACAGCCAGGCCTTTTTACTTTACCAAAATTATTAAATTCTTTAAAAAAATCACTCAACTCAGCAGTTAGACTAGATGAAATTCACTATGAACTTCTAAAAAATCTTACCAAATATTTCCTTGAATTACCTACTCAAAATCTTCAACAATATATGGGTCAGAAGTAATAATCCCAGTTTCTAGAAACAAGCTACTGTAATTCCAATCACAAAACCTAAACTATTGTCCAATCGCACTTAGAGTTGCTTATGCAAAATGTTTGAAAGAATTGTTACTTGGTTCTTGAAGTTAATAATAAAATTACAAATTTCCAATCTGGCTACAGAAATAACAAAAGCACAATCAATCATCTGGTTTGACTGGAGTCTTTTATCAGAAATTCTTTAATTAAAAAAGAACATTTAACAGTTTTCTTTGACTTAGAAAATGCTTATGATATCTCATAGAGATATAGTATCATGAAAGACTTAAATGAAATGGGTCTTAAAGGAAGATTACCAATTCTTATCAATAACTTCCTGATAACAAACCTTTGATGTTCATGTTGGTACTACACTCTCAGGCCTATATGAGCAAAAAATGGGTTTCCTCAGAGAAGCATATTATCAGTAACACTCTTCAACATCAAAATAAATGGCATTATTAAATGTTTGAACCCTAGAGTTGACTGTTCACTGTATTTAAATGACTTTCTAATATGTTAAGATTGAAAAATATCCATACAATTGAATGGTGTCTCAATAAAGTAAACAAGTGTGCCACAAAAATGGATTTAGATTCTCCAGAGAAAAAAACTTGATGTATACACTTTTGTCAACTTCAAAAGCTACACCATAATCCTGAATTAAAGCTGAATAGTACAGAAGTGCCTGTAGTAGATCAATGCAAATACTTAGGAATAATCTTTGACAAAAAATCATCCTTCATACCACATACAAAATATCTTTGTGAGAAATTCAATATAACAATCCATCTACTCAGTCATCTCTCACAAAGAATGGGAAGCTGATGGAAAGATGCTACTGAAACTCTGGCAGCATTGGTTAGATTCAAATTGGATTACAGATGCTTTATCTATGGTGCACTAAGAAAATTATGTGAAAGAACTTAATACCATCCATCATCAGGGTCTGCAACTTGTTCTAGAAACCTTCAATATATCTCCAATTGAAATTAATGCTAAAGTGCATGGACCACTTTTGGCATTAACACAATGTAAGTTAGCATTACAATATTACATCAAACATTGTTCATGCCCAAGTAATTCAGCCTACAACTGTGTTCTTCAACCTCAGTATAAAGAATTTTATAATTTAAATGAAAATGCCATTAAACCTCTTGGCATTATTGAAGCAAATTTGGGACATTTTTCCAAACAATAGACTATATGAATATCAGCTAACAATAAAGGAGAGTGTAGAGCTTGTAGCAGCCACAGATCTATTTCCTTTAGCGAATCAATGCCCCCGACGGGAGATTTGGTCACTCACTGACCAATCAACGGGCGGAGCGCATTGATTCCTCTCTAGAACTATTTTTCCTAGTCCTGTTTGTAGAACGGAGGAAAGCAGAGAGCCATGAGCCCGCGGCAGTAACGGACGCCTCTCTCACATCGCTGCCACTGATTCCCCATGGAATGCTTTATCGGAATACGCTGCTGCTAGCTTCACCATGGACACTTACATACTACCAATCTTGTACGTTTACTATGTAATAAACCATTCTTTGTTGTTCTAAAAGCAAGTTTCGTCATTCATTTGTGTGCCTAAAAAATATAGTGTTGGGGGAATTAAGCATTTCCCATAACTCCTATAAAATGGTGACCCCGAATGGCACCTTAGGATGGCGAAACAAATTTTAAAAAAAAATAACAACACGAAACTCGGCCTCCACTTTCGGACAACAGTACAAGCAAAGTTAAAAGGAGAGAGAGAAAAAGCTTCCTGACTCAAAGAACCTAAAAAAAAAAAAAAAAATACAACCACCCACAAATTTTGTTTGTGACACATGTGTGCATTAAATTCATTCGTCGGCTGAGAAGACATTGGCAAAAATTTTTGCCCTCAGTAAAACAATCTTTCTAAACAGAGATATCATCTTTCGTTTTGCTAGACATACCAACGCCCATTCCCAAGTGGTCAAATAGGAAGATAAAAGATTCTCCCTTTACTCAAATAACATTTTTTTGAACACGTGCCTTTACAACAAAAACCCCAAAAACTTTCCGACGAGGAAGGATCTTCTTTTCAGCCCGTACACAAGAAAAACACCAACTCAAGCAAGCATAACGAACATTACATTTTGTTCAAAGAAAGTTCAAAAAAAAAAAAAAAAAAGAAGAAGAAACTTACTACTCTGCTCTGTTCAACTGACCACGTGGTACAAAAAAAAAAATATATTTTGATTGCAATAACAAAAAAAAAAAAAAGTGAGTAATACACCTTTACATTTTATTTTTTCGAAAGTTAAAGCTAATAGAGCGCCTCCTTCCTTAACATTTAACTTTCCCGCCTAAATGGTGATTGGGTGACGCCATCTTTAATTCCAACTTTTGTTTTTAAGACAGGCCTTGAAACTGACAGTTATCTCCCTTACTAAGGAACCTTAAAGCAGCACCTTTCTCTCTTTTAACACGAATATCACCATTTTCTTGTGTCTTTTGAAATGTTTTCCCTTTCGTTTCTTTCTCATTGAGACGTGTTTCTTTGATATTTTTTTTTTGGCGGTCTGTCATCACGCTATATATTAAAAAGAAAATGGCGACTACTTTACCTGCTTTCGCTGGCGACGTTCGAGTTTGGTTTGCCCAACTCGAGTCATATTTTATAGCGAACAACGTCGTGGAGGAGCGGCAATTGCCTATTTTATTTAGTGCATTTCCCTCGTCATTGACACCAGTTGTCAAAGATTTGATAACTAACACCCCCCTTAATGCTACTTATGACAGTATTAAGCGGGAAGTTCTGCTCCGGACGTCGCTATCAGCGGAAAAGCGGTTCCAAACTTTAGTCAATGACGAGCTGTTGGGAGACCGCATGCCAAGCGAATTGCTCCGCAGAATGAGAGAGCTGGCAGAAGATGTCCCTGCTGATAGTGCCTTTATAAAGCAACTTTTCTTCTTAAGATTGCCCCCTCAAGTAAAGGCAATTCTGGCACCCATGGTAGAGAAGAGCTCAGTAGACGTAATAGCGTCCTCTGCAGATAAAGTGATGGAATTCACCAAGGGGCCTATTACCGCGTCCATTCTTCAGCCAAAGGCTGAAGTCTCTACCCTCTCTGCTGCGGGGAAAACAAGCGAAGGTGCCACACAAGTGGCGATACTCAAAGCTTTAGTGCAGCTTACCAATGAAGTAGGTAAATTAACTGTAATCAATTCACAACCGCCTAGATGTGGACATAAAAGTCGTTCGCCATCCCCACACCACCGCCGCCATTCAAGCAAGCCAGGACTATGCTATTATCACAGTTGTTTTGGCGCCAAGGCTCGGAGGTGCAAAATGCCCTGCTCCTTTTCAAACCAGGGAAACTTAAATCTGGAGAGCTGAGCACGGCACACTCTCCACAAGATCTATGTAACAACCGTGCCTATTTTATCACTGACTCCAGGTCCCAAGCACGTTGTTTGGTTGACACAGGAGCAGCTTGCAGTATCTGGCCACTGAAACTCCTCACGGAGAAGCCGCCACTGTCGCCCATCACACTGCAAGCGGTAAATCACTCCCCTATTCCCACGTACGGTCAAATTTCTCGTTCTCTGGACTTGGAATTACGGAGAGACTTTACATGGATTTTTACTGTAGCTGATTTACCATACCCCATCCTAGGCTCGGACTTTCTGCACCACTTCAACCTTTTAGTGGATATGCGCAAGCGACGACTTATTGACGGCAATACGGAACTTTCCATCATGGGCTTTAAGGCAAATATCTCACCTATCAGCCTGGTATTTTTCATTGCCGCCACTGACGACCCATACCAAACATTACTACGCTCTTACCCAGAGTTAACTAACTTAAATTTCGTTGTGAGCAAATCAACTCACTCTACAAAACGCCACATCGAGACCACAGGCGCTCCGGTGTTCTCACGCCCTTGCCGCCTCCCTGCTGATAAACTAAAGGCGGCAAAGGCAGAATTTAACCATATGCTGCAGCTGGGAATTATACGCCCCTCGTCCAGCCCATGGGCTTCCCCTTTGCATATGGTTCCAAAGCGTTCTGGAGATTGACATCCGACTGGGGACTATCGACGACTAAATGCCATTACGGTACCTGATCGTTACCCAATCCCACATATACAAGACTTCGCTTCATCCCTGCATGGTTGTAAGACCTTCTCCAAACTAGACCTCGTTAAGGCTTACCATCAGATACCAGTGAACCCAGACGACATACCCAAAACTGCAGTAACTACTCCATTTGGAGCGTTTGAATTTTTAACTATGCCTTTTGGTTTGCGAAATGCGGCTAGTACCTTCCAACACTTCATGGACGAAGTAGTGCGTGATTTGGACTTCGTCTATAATTATATAGATGACATCCTCGTAGCAAGTGCCTCACCTGAGGAACATATTACTCACTTCCGCCTACTGTTCGAACGGTTTCAAAAGTACCAGGTGAGGATTAACCCTGGTAAATGTGTTTTTGGTGCTTCGTCGCTAACTTTCTTGGGACACATTATAAGCCCCGAAGGGATATCTCCCTTACCTGAAAAAGTGAAGGCTCTACAAGACCTTCAACCACCCACTTCACTTCGCCAACTGAGACACTTTCTCGGTCTGCTTAACTATTACAGACGTTTCATCCCACACTGTGCGGATCTCCTGTCTCCTCTGTCTGACATGTTACGTAACAGGAAAAAGAAAAATGAGCAGATTTCGTTGAATGACATACAGCTAAAAGCCTTTAACGAAGTGAAGAAGAAATTAGCGACAACATCGCTACTTGCACATCCTGTACCCGACTCCCAGTTTTCATTGGTCGTTGATGCATCGGACACAGCTGTCGGTGCAGTTTTGCAACAGCAACACCAACAACAGCTACAACCTCTCGCTTATTTTTCGAGACAGCTGAAACCGGCAGAACAACGTTACAGCACGTTTGGCCGTGAACTCCTGGCAATGTACCTCACAGTGAAACACTTTCAACATTCACTAGAGGGCCGACAATTTGTGATCTACACCGATCACCGCCCGCTTACTTTCGCTCTGCGCTCAAAGCCGGACAGATATTCTCCTCGCGAAACTCGCCACTTGGATTTTGTTTCGCAATTTACAAACGATATCCGACATATCTCTGGTGAACAGAATGCTGCGGCAGACGCCTTGTCTCGCCTTCCCATTAATTCACTGTTCTCACCTTCAGATATCAACTTACGACAGATGGCCTTTGACCAACCACGCCTGGACACCTTTGATCTATCATCACCTGAATTTGCAACTTGCAAGTTCGCATACCTACCAGTGCCTACTGCAAACACGCAGATCATCTGTGACACCTCAACAGGCGCACCTCGACCTTTTGTTCCGATGACACATCGTAGGGTTGTTTTTGACACACTGCACCAATTGGCACACCCCGGACCCAAAGCCACGGTGAAGCTGATTGCAGCTAGATTTTTCTGGCCAAACATGAGGCGTGATATCACTGCCTGGACACGTTCTTGCGTATCCTGCCAAAAATCAAAGGTGCACAAACATATCCGTGCACCCCTCGGAACATTCAGCACCCCAGACGCTCGGTTCAGCCATGTCCATATTGATCTGGTTGGACCATGGCCGGTCAGTCAGGGATTTACTTACCTCCTGACCTGTATAGATCGCTTTACACGGTGGCCCGAATCTATTCCCCTAAAGGACATTTCAGCTGAATCCGTAGCGCAAGCCCTTATATCAGGCTGGATAATGCGTTACGGAGTCCCTACAACAATTACCACTGACCGTGGCAGACAATTTGAATCCCACCTATTCCAGGAACTTTCCAGAATGTTAGGGATCAATCGAATTCGAACTACGAGCTATCACCCTGCTTCTAACGGGATGATAGAACGCTTTCATCGCCAATTAAAGGCCGCATTATGTACCTATCCTGACCAACAGCGATGGAGCGAATATGTACCTGTTGTCCTTCTTGGCTGTCATGCAGCTATCAAAGAGGACCTAGGATACTCTCCAGCAGAACTTGTCTATGGAGTACCTCTATCATTACCAGGTCAGATGTTGAACCCTATAGATTTAACAGGAACAGATCCTGCCTTGTATATAAACAGACTGCAATCTTATTTTGGTAATCTCCCACCAATGCACCCCAGGGAACAGACCATCAAATCATCAGTCCCAAAAGATATTTCTTCATGGACTCACGTTTTTCTAAGAAGGGACGCTGTCAAAGCCCCCTCTCACTCCAACTTACACTGGCCCTTACCGCGTGCTTTCACGCACTGACAAACTTCTCACACTTGACATTAGTGGCAAAAAAGAAACTGTATCTATTGACAGAGTGAAAAAAGCCTTTCTTAACACAAACACACAAGAGCCACATATTCCCCCTACTTACATACATGAACATATCTTTACACCCGTTGAAAAAAATACAATGCCAACAGACAACTATGTCACCACCACACGCAGTGGTCGACGAGTACATTGGCCCAAAAAGCTCTGTAAAACTGTTTATATATAAATTGTACCCTTCTTTGTTTTATGGCCGCTATCTTTTTCTCTGTCGGCTTTCCGCCTAAGCAGGGGGTGATGTAGCAGCCACAGATCTATTTCCTTTAGCAAATCAATGCCCCCGACGGGAGATTCGGTCACTCACTGACCAATCAATGGGCGGAGCGCATTGATTCCTCTCTAGAACTATTTTTCCTAGTCCTGTTTGTAGAACGGAGGAAAGCAGAGAGCCATGAGCCCGCGGCAGTAACGGACGCCTCTCTCACATCGCTGCCACTGATTCCCCATGGAATGCTTTATCGGAATACGCTGCTGCTAGCTTCACCATGGACACTGACATACTATCTGCTGCTAGCTTCACCATGGACACTTACATACTACCAATCTTGTACGTTTACTATATAATAAACCATTCTTTGTTGTTGTTCTAAAAGCAAGTTTCGTCATTCATTTGTGTGCCTAAAAAATATAGTGTTGGGGGAATTAAGCATTTCCCATAACTCCTATAAGCTATTGGCTGATTATAGACAAGACATACTGCTCAACAGAATCAGAATTGGACACATACACACATGCTGAAAGCAGAAACTACACCTTGGTGTATCCCCTGCAACCAATTTCAATGAACTTCTTCAACAAACACTTTTCTAATACAAAAATCTATTCTCTCAAGAACTCCTCCCTCATCAATAAAACAATCCACTGTAATATTAAGTCTGGCAAAATACTCCAAAACTGAAACTGACACATCTGTATTCATGGAATTCATAATATCTTACAAAAACTTACAAATTGTAAACATATATACACTGACAGCTCCAAAAATATTAATCATTGAATGTTCAGCTATACTGAATGAAACCATAATTCAAAAGCATTTACATGACAATTCCTCAATATTTAGTGCAGAAGCTATGGCAATAGACTTAGCCTTGAATATATATTTATGGTGAGTCAGATTCATTATATTCTCAGACTCCCTATCTGTTCTTACATCATTAAAGTATACAAACATAACCAATAATAATGACCTGTAATAACCAAACTTTTAATCAAAATCACTATACTTTGTAACTAAAAACACATTCTGTTGGATCCTTAGCCATATAGGCATCCAGGGAAATTGAAAGGCAGATAAGGCCACTAAAGAATCAATAAAAATGAATATACCAAAAACAAAAGTTATTATATTTCACAAACTTTATAACTTAAAACTTACTAAGATATTGATATTGAATAAAAATCCGATATTCAGCATTAAATAATGCATGAGAGTTGATATGCTGGTAAATCAAACAAACCAAACCAAGTCAAATAAAAATAAATAGTATTATCAAAACCATTAATACAGGAATTGAAAAATTCCTATATGTAGATAATCTCATAATATCATACTCATCACCAAGAATGTCTTCTGAAAGATATCTACAAATATGTTTAAACAAGATAGAAAATTAGACAAATAATATGAAATCAAAGACTGAGATTAAGGCTCGTAGCCTTCCAAACTTCACCCATGCAGTATCTTTATAGATGTTAATGAACCACCTATATCTCTGAGTTGGGAAAATTATCCTTCCAACATGCACTAAAACTACAATCCAACCAAATAATAATGTAACACAAGTCATAATAAACAAGGTAGCTCTATAGAAAATCACTAAACCTCACAGAGACCTAACATTGACTTAAAAAGAAAAGAAACAATCAACAAAAGTATGTATGGAGAATTAAGCGACAAATATTGTGACTATAAACCATTCTACATTGATGGTTAAAAAACTCTTGATAGAATAGGCACAGCAGTCACAAACAAACAAATTCATATACAAGTCAGGCTACCAAATAATTATTGTGGAGTACAACATAGAAAATAGTGCGTTGAATGTAAGTACAAATGTTGGCCCCTTAGGTTCAGTGTACTGGTGGGAACTTTGTATTATCACATAGCAATGCAGGGTAACTTGCCAGGTTGCTGACTCTTATTTCTCTCTGACTACTCGCTACACTGTTACTTATATTAGGAGGGAGAGTCCACTATCCTTAGACAGGTGAGTTCACCATAACATCCCCCTCCTAAAACTTCACTCTATAAGGAGTCTAATAGTTTTTTTTAATAAAAGCAAAATGAGAGGCAAAACAAAGAAAAACTTTATTAACTTTTAAGCAACAATGTAGAATATCTTCTGCGCTTAGGGTCAACTCTCAACTGATCCATTAATTTCCTTTTTTTTTTTTGATTGGCATACTTTTAGTAGATCCATTGCAGGTGTTGGTATGTCAAAAATATTGTAGATTATATCCATCACCGTTTCTTCAGTGGGACCACTGTCAAACTCATCCGATAAATGCCACCTGATTTGGTTGATGTGCTGTCTGCAGATAAACTTCTGACTTTTTACCATGTACATCATGTTCCAAACTCTTCTTTTAATTGTGCCCATCTTCCAAAAAGATTTGTTGCTTTTATAAAGTTTAAAAGAACTTTTTCACCAGGAGTGTATTGTTTTATAGGAACAAAATTATTTCAACCCGGCTTTGTCTGTTTTGGGAGCAGTTTGTTGAAAATAAACCTTACACAGTGTGCAAACATCACCTCAGCTGGCAATTGTGAGGCTGGTGTTCCATCATTGGGTGTAATTCTGTAAACTTGTAGAAATTTTTGCAGGGCTTTGTCCGCTGGTGTCTGCCAAGCTTTTTTTAAGGCTCTCTTCAAGTTATCAACAAATTTTTCTGCTAGTCCATTTGACCTCAGATGGTACTGAGCTGTGGTAATGTGTTTAATTTGGTATTTTTCACAGAAGTCCTTAAATTGTTTTGGAGTGAATTGACTTCCATTATTGGTTACTATGGTGTCTACCACACTGAATCTTGCAAATAGCTCTTGAAGAAAATTTTTTGTGCTCTCCGATGTTGGGTTTTTAATTCTCTGTACTTCTGGCCACTTTGAAAAACTATCAACTACAATAATGTAGTGATATCCTTCTAATGGGCCAGCGAAGTTGATGTGTAATCTAGACCATAGTAGATCTGTTTTAGGCTAGGGATAAAATTTGATAGGGAGTACCTTTGCTGCTAAGGCACAGCCTTTACATCTTTTAACCATGTTTTCAATGTCTTTGCCCATATTTGGCCAATAGACAAAACTATGTTTTTCATTTTTGTGCTGCCTGGATGGCCAGCGTGAAAATCTTTTATGATTTGTTTTTGTAATGTTAACAGTATTACTACATGTTCTCTATACAACAGCACAGTGTCGCATAGTGAAAAAACATTCATCATACATTGGTCTCAGCTATTTTTTTTCTTTATTTGAATAATATATTTATCCTGGGTAGTCTCTTGTTTGATTTTATCCAACGTTACTGGTAGTTTTTGAACTGCATTGCACACAGTGGATTTTAACTCTCCTTCCGATTTAAGTGAGGCAATTACCGTGTCTTCTAATGGTCCCCTAAATTTCAAAATCAATCTCAATAGTCCATCCGCGTAGCCAAACTTATTAGACAGTACATACTCCACATTGAAATCATATTTTAATAAGATTGTCCCCTATTTTTGTAGTCTGTTTGCTGTATGTGTTGGCAAACCCTTTTTTGATCCAAAAATAGAAAGCAGCAGCTTATGGTCGGTTTGCAATGTGAAACGACAACCGTGGATAAACCAGTGAAACTTTGAGACCGCAAATATTATTCTGAGTGCCTCTTTTTCAATCTGCGAGTTGTTCTTTTCAGCAAGAAGTAGGGCTCTAGAAGCATGGGTTATTGGTTTAATTTGCCCATCTGGTAGTTTATGCAAGATGCATGCCCTTAAACCATACATGCTTGCATCACAAGCTACTATAATCTTTTAGATTCGGGTTAGAATGGGTTAGAAATAAGTCTGAGGTTAAAGTATCTTTTATTTTTTCAAATGCCTGCTAGCATTCAGTCATCCAATCCCAGGGTTTTTCTTTTTTTAGTAGCTCATTCAATGGGGCATGCAGATCATACATTTTAGGAATGAAAATTTGATAATAATTCACCAATCCCAAAAAAATTTGCAAAGATGTGATATTATTCGGAGCCAGCATATCTTTAATGGCTGCAGCTCACTCTGGGTCTGGCCTTCTGCCATTTTTGTTGATTATATGCCCAAGATATTTCATTTTTTCCATAAAAAATTCACACTTATTTTCTTTGAGTTTAAACCCATAATCTTGGATTATAGAAAAAACTCTATTAACGTGTTCAATGTGTCCCACTACATTTCTGCTTTTCATTAGTATATCATCTAGATATGCTACCGCGAAATCAAGACCACTTAGCATTGTATCCATTACCTGTTGGAAGATTGCTGGTGCCACCTTGACTCCAAATGGCAATCTATTAAATTTGTATAATCCACAATGCAGTAGTAGTTATGGAACTTTCCTCTTCCACCAGGATTTGTAAATACGTGTCGCTAAGATTGATTTTTGAGAATATTTTTCCTCCATTTAGCTTTGTGAAAATATCCTCTGGTGACTGAAGTGGATAGATGAAATCCTTAAGTGCAGAATTAACTCTGGAAAAATCAGCACAGACACAAATTTCTTTGGTTTTTTTCTTTATGTACACCATCGGTGCAGCCCAATTGCTGTATTCCACTTTTGAAAGAACACCATTTTTTTCCAATCTATCCAGTTCGTCATTGCTCTGCTCAAGTGAGGTGAAAGGCACATTTCATTTCTTTTTAAAAACTGGTTGCGTATTTTCATGGAGTTGAAATTTTGTGATCATCTTGGTACATCTACCCAAACCAGGAGAAGAAAACACAGTAAGAAATGTTTCCTTTAATTTTGCAATTAATTTCTGAGCTTCCACTTTATAGCAAAAAGAATTTATTGGTAAATCCCAAAGCTGAAATCCCAAAGCTGAAATTCAGTTATCCAGTTTGTACCAAGCAGATTAGTAGTATTCTTTATGACAATAACTTTAATTTGTGTATTTTATTGTTGAGTGTGACCTAGGTAATAAATTCATCCACGAATTTGATTTTTTCCCCAGTCACTGAATTTTTCCTATGTATACAAATTAATTATCGACAGATCAGATCCTGTGTCCAATTGCATTTTTTTATTTTTATTTTTTGAATAAAGTGACGGGGACAAATTTGCGAGTATTACAATCGTACACTTCATTTAACTTTAATTTTTTGAAGTCATTAATTTTATTTTTTGACTGGCAATGTGTATTTTTATGACCAAATTTGTTGCATTGGAAGCATTTCTTATTTCTAAAATTACAATGTTTATACCAACGTAATTTACTGTACCCATAGCACGGTTTCAGGGGTAAACCCGTTTGGTTAATTTTCTCTGGTACTTTTCCTTTTGACGAATAGTCAGGAATTTTGGATTTTTTTTTTTTTTGGAAGACTGACTATGTTTCTTGTATCAAGGTAAATCATGAAGCTGACAGACTGTCAAAAGAGGCAATGAAAATGAAAATAATAAATATCAAACTCACATACATTGATTGTAAAAACAAAATTACACAACACATCAAAAGAAAATGTCAAGCAAACTTGGGACATGTTTCCATATAATAGACTATATGAACATCAGCCAACAATAAAGGAGAATGTAGAGCCATTGGCTGACCATAGACAAGACATAGTGCTCAACAAAATCAGAATTACACACACACACACACATGCTCAAGGCAGAAACTACACCTCAGTGTACTCTCTGCAACTAATTTCTCACTGTCAAGCATATCTTGATAGAACGCAAGAAGCACCAATAAATATATAGTAACTATTACCAAGCACAAAATCATTTGCTCTTCAAAAATGTACCTACTGCTCGAATAATTGGATATTTAAAAAAAAAAAATACTTCCAACTTCTATAGCAAATAGAACTTTGCAACTTTTTAAAATAATAATTTCACCCCAAGCAAAGCAGTACTGCCACTGGTGTGCAAGGGGTTACAATGAGAGAAAAGGAAAGAAAAAGAAACGGGGATCAAGTTAACAAGGATGTCGAAGAAAGGATAAGAAGAAGTTGGGAATCAAGAAGACAGAAGGTGGCAATGGATGTTGCATTTAAATTTTTGGAGATTGTAGCTATCAGAGAAAGAAGTATATAGAAGAGAGTTTCAAAGATGGGAAGTGCGAGAGAAGGAACTGAAAAGTAGAAGTGTCAGTTAAATTTGATTATTTTGATTGTAAAAGAGTGGAAACTAATTGTCAGTCTAGTAGCACAGATAAATTCATGAGTTTAGGGCACCAAGAAAAGAAGTTTGTCGGAACAGAAGCCATGATAATATTTGTACAAAAGACAGAGGTTGATATGCTGGTAAAACTAATCACTCAATTGGCACCTGCAAGTATCAGGAAACTGTGAACAGCAGTAAGATAGCATGAACCAACATCTTTCTAGAGGTATTCTAACCCTTGTAGAATTAATACCACATTGAGTGACAGAGTTTGACAGACTAGAGATACTCTTATACTAGGCACATATCCCATAATTTCTTGGCATATTAGTGTAAGTTTACATGAATCTAATCTTCTAAGATTTAACCATTAGTCTTAATACTAGTCAAATCAGCTTAGTTTTCAGTTTACAATGAAAAAAACTTATTTGATATCAATATCAGGAAATCAAAATTTGACTTACATCCATTCATGAAATCAGTTTTCATGTATTTTTTTGCCCACTGCAATCTTCTTTCCTGATGTTTTTTGTTAAAATGGGTTTCTTTATTTGATTTTTTACATCAGCAAACTTTTTTAATACTTTACACCTTGTTTCCCTTGACACCATAGGAGCTCCAGCAGCCTTAAATATGAATGCACTTGACACATTTAGCTTTCTTATTAATTCTCTTCGGATATGTGATAGATCTCGCTTTGTTAAATTCCTGATTTCAGCCTGAGATTTTTTTCTTTGGTTGAATTCCCATTTGATATATTTTCTTGATTGTTTGATGATCCCTTTTCAAATCCTTAGAAATTTGAAGTGAAAACTTTCCTTTGCTGATTTATTTGATTATATAGTTCTTTTCATTCATTGTTAGTTCTTTTTTACAAGCCATAATACTAAATTCTAGTTCTTGCAAGTAATCTCTTGACACTGCAAATTGCTATAATTACTGAAAAAATACTAAATATCAATCTGAAATTGAAAATTTGGACTTAATTGCTTTCATGCTTACTCGATATTCATAATAGTACAAATTATTTCATTGGATAACATATATCTATGAATTTTACATAATATATTTGACAATACCTCTTTTGCATATAATCTCTAGATGCAGTTTAAGGTTATGGACTTATTGACCAACCTTTACAGTTTATGTTATTCCTTTTTCCTATAAAGTTATGTGTAAGTTTTCTACATACTCTTTTAGTAACATGGAATGAAATAAATGTATATATTGTTCAGAGACATTTTCTGTCAGTATGAAGGTAGTTCCTCATAATCATTGATTTTTTAAGCAGAAATTGTTACAACAGTAGACATTATTTATTGTTATTTTCTTTTTCAAATTAAGCATAAAGTCACATCATCTTCAAGTGTCCCCAAATCCACATCCAGTATGACTTTACCAGTATCGACATCATCAAGCCACTCACAGTTTGATGAACATCAGGTCCCCGGTCGTGGAGGAGGAGGAGTTGAAGTTCAACCTGTCATGATTGGACAATCAAGTCCAATGGAAGTGGAAAGAAGATTGGAAGATATGACTCGGTTAGAAGCCATGTGTTTTTTGTTTTTACTAATGTTTATTGATTTTTTTTCTTTTAATAATTTTCAGTCACATAATTCCATTAACAATTCCATTATCTTTTTAATGTAAATATTTATCATTTTATTTCTTGATTAATTTTTAGTAATGGTCATTACAAAAAAATACCAAACTTTAAATAATATTTGCATGTATAAATATGTAATTTGAAGGAGAAATATACACACAATCACACTACTTATAAGATTCACTTTATGGATGGAATATATATATTAAATTGTTTGTATCACTCTAAATGAATTGGCATATATAAGTTTTTATGTTTGAGATCTTTACCAGACAATGTAACACTTGGAACTTGGTCTCTTGCAGCCAGCTGTGTCGTTTGGAAAAAAAGATGAGCTCAGACATATCAATGATCCTGAACATTTTACGGAACCAATATTCAGCTGTTGCAGTATCAGCACCTGCCTCTGTTGGACTCAGTGGGAGTGGATACACTTCTTCATCTCACACTCCAGTATGTGGCAATGGCACCATGCCTGGCACTCAAAGTATATCTGCCATCACAGAACCAAAAACAACAACAACAACAGCAACAACAACAGTAGGAAGTAGCTTTTCAGTATTCCCCAAAGTACCTGAACAACAACAGCAACAACCACAACCTCAGCAAACAGACTCTACTGTGGGTAGCAGCAGTGGAACCCAAGATGAGGATGTATTCCAATTCCCACCACCACCACCTCCTTATTCAAGTGATGTTCAGGTATGAGAAAATAACCTACTTTCATCAAATCTTTAACAGTAAGCTTATATCAAGTATATTTTGTCCTCTGAAATGCATAAGAAATTTATTGGTTATACTTTGAAGATGGTATACTATAAATTATTGAGAGATATTATATTGATGGATCTTTAGTGAATTCATAAATAAAATATTTTTATATAATGTAATGAAAATAGCTATGTGTAATTTTAAAAGCTTCTAGGTCAATCCCAGCTATTAAACTCTTACAACTATGATTGCTATTGTACTTAAATGTCATTGTTATCATGCTAGACAAAGATAGTAGGATTTTTTACATTTCTTTTTAATTGTTGATGCTTTTAATCTCTTGTTTGATAATGTCTTTCTTTATTCTTTCTATTTTTCTTTCCTCTAGGACTCATAGTTGAGTTATACCTATAACTCTTTCCTGCAGGTATGTTGCCTTTATTCTGCACATTTTTATCAGGTCTTTAGTCTAAGAAATATATATTTTTGTTTCCCTATTCAAAGCCTTATTAAATTTCTATGTCAGTGTTTTCATACTTACATCTGAACTGCCTTTTTATATGGAAGGACCATAACATTAATTGATAACAAATTACTTTATAATGTATTTGAATGCATTGTTCCTTTTCCCTGTTGTACAACTTAAATTCTTTCTGAATTCCCAATCTATTTATTGATATAACTCTACTTCCCAAAGTTATGTTTGCACAGCAAATTTTGCTCTGAATTTTCTAAAATGATCTCTACTTAGTATGCAGTTCAAATTTTTTTTAATTAAATAAAAGAGCAACTCATAAAAAAATTGAATATGCTTAACGTTTTATCTTGTTAATACAACATATAATCTAATTACTATTTATATCAATGATAGCTTAAGTTTTTAGAATACTATAAATTTGAAAATGTTTGCATTTCTATGCCTTCTCATATATGTTTGTCTTGAAATGTGACATACTAATTTAGTTTACTTTTGTAGACGAAAAATTTCTGCTAGTCCCCTTGAAAGAGAGTCGATGCCTTGTGGCTGTTACATATTTTACTTGAACAATAAACAGTTGAATTCTCAAGGAGGGTAGCTTTGATTTCCAATAGGTCACCTAAACTAATTTAGATTCAAATGCCAATCAAATGCCATCATTAACTTCTCTAAGTGAGAGTAAATTTTCTTCTTTTTTTTTTTTTTGCTTCCTTGTTCTTTTTGCAAATCTTTATTTGATGAAATCATTCAAGAATGCTTGTTTTTGTGCTAATTATTATTGTAGATTCTTCAAGATTTTCTGTTATCCATAACTAAAGAATGATGATGTCTGTAATTCTCCAATACATTTTAAATTTAGAAAATGAATAAGACAATTCTTATTCTAGCTACATGACAATCACAATTATGTTAATACTTCTGAATAATCATTGCTCTTAACTTAATATTTGATTATTTCAGATAGTCCTTATGAATATTGTTAGGTAAAATATTTTATTTGACTTGAAAGAAACGTTGCAATACTTTGAGACAATGTTTGAGATCAACATTCAGTTTGAAATAATAACAATTATTGTAGTTGTTGATTATAAGGAAAGTCATGGATTGGTTAGAAATGATTACTTAATGCTACATGCTTAATTAATACAATAAATTCAACTTCAACAAAAACTGGTATGCTAAAAGATTACAAGGCAAGTATTAAATTGAAAGAAAATTTTAACCCTCCCTCCTCTTATTTTGCATCTCACAAAAATGTTAATCATATTTTGACCCTAGTAATTGCAAAATTGTGAACAAGGCATTTTGAAACATATTTCCTGGATAGTGATTGATATATCTGTGGAGAACATAAAATTTGATGTAAGCCATAATATCCGTTCCGATTCATGTCTTATTTTAAATATTGAATTTGCAATATGACAGTTGGAATTACCATACTTGCCAGCCAATTATTTCATGCAAAAATCTGGGTGTGTTGTTTCATAAATGGCATGAAATATCTAGGTTAAAAAAATGCATGCCACAATGAAAAAAATAAAAATTATAACCTTACAGTTATGTGACATTCTCACTAACAATGAATAAACACTTATAGTATTACCACAAATTATATGACTGGTATTTCCTATTTTTAATAGAAGTGAGGTATGGTTTAATTACCAGG
Organism: Ascarosepion bandense; assembly: GCA_037127315.1. Taxonomy (NCBI): domain Eukaryota; kingdom Metazoa; phylum Mollusca; class Cephalopoda; order Sepiida; family Sepiidae; genus Ascarosepion; species Ascarosepion bandense. Next base: position 1,673,013 of record JBBBDQ010001889.1, read on the forward strand.
ATCTAATACATCTTCCATTTTCGGTCAAGAACGAAGGGGTCTGAACCTCATATTTCGGCACAATAATGGTCTTAAATCATTTAATACTGGTCCTGCCACATTTTTCTTTGGCCAGGCTAACTCTGTAAGATAATGTATAAATTACTTTGATATGGGTGTCAGGAGAGTAATAACTAACTTGTGTGTTTCAGACATCAAACCGAGCTGGGTACAGGTCTTAATTTTTTTCCTGGGTGAATTTTTCAGGGATATTTCTATTGAAATATTGTTTGTTTCAGAATTAAACTCTATACATTCACTGATTTCTGGTGAACCCCACTATTTTCTTGATTTTCATGACCTTCTCACAACCTGATACTGCTGTTTTAGATGCAGGATAATTTTCTAATGTACTTTAAAAAAAAAAGATCTACATCCAGTGGGCCAGCAAATATGGTAATTGTTTTGCAAAAATTGATCACCAAATCCAAATTGATGATAATTTTAAGGAAATCATAACTATTAACCCCCCTCCTTTCCCAAGTTTATTTAGCTGGATCCAAATGCCATATAGATAAAACAACAAGTACCATGGCAGTAGATTGACAACCCTTTGAAAAGTGTCCTAACTTTTCACACATGTGACATCTAGTATTTCAAGCCAGACACGAATATCGAGGATGTAGAATAAGTTCTCAAAAGTAACATTTTGCAGAGGTACTAGAAGATTTTTGATTTGGCAAAAAGGGTACAGTAGAGGAAGCTGTAGAAGTAGACACATATGAGGAAGCAGGACTATAGAGTGTGTGTTCAAAGTAGCACCAATAGTACAAAACTGTATATAAAACACAGATTGTTTTTGGCAAACTTCACATGTATAGGCTTGCTCATAAGCTATTCTTAAATTGAGTAACCTGTTTTCTAAAAGTCCCTGAGAATTCTGAAACCTGTTCATGAATGCACTCATGATGCATTCATCTTGGATTTCTTCAGCAGTCATTGATTAGAAGTTGCAGTCCATGCTAAGAGCTTGGAACTCTTTAAAATAGTGTTCCATAGTTTTGCCATTTTGTTGTCAAGAAGTGAGTAAGTGATGGGCAACTATCTTATTCATAGGTTTTAGCTCGCAGGAGTTTGATAGCCTCTTTGTAAGACAAATTCTGCTAGTGACCTCTTCCAAGGAAAGAATTTCAAAGACCGTTAATCTTTGAATTCAGCCATTTTCGACTTATACTAAGTTAAACTTAGTAATTTTATATATCCAAATGTATATGGAACGAAGTATTAACAGCAATGGAAGCATTGATTTGAAACAGTGCTCATTATAGAAGTGGATCTGAGTATTTATGACAAATCAGTTAGCAAATACTATTTTTAAAATAGCGTTAACTACCTGAAACATCGTTCCTTCAATGTCGAAACAAAAGACCCTCGTGTTGAGTTGAGAATCTTTTATTTGAATTTTTTTTTTCTGCCTAATTTTAAATTTTAAGCCTTTCATGTTTAATTGGCTTTCTTTAATTCTGTTTTTTGATTTTAGCAGAAATCTCTTGATTGGACTTTTACTACCATATGTTTTTTTTTTTTTCTCAATTAGAGTAGATAGATCTATCTATTGCCCGGTTCACACTCCACCCACGTCTATTGAACAGGTTAAGAGGCTCATCCCTTGTTCCCTGTTTAGGATGTGGTTTCCAGCTTTCTCTTTACCAATCTTCTCACTTTGTTTTTTTCAATTGGAGTAGATAGATCTATCTATCGCCCGGTTCACACTCCACCCACGTCTATTGAACAGGGTAAGAGGCTCATCCCTTGTTCCCTGTTTAGGGTGTGGTTTCCGGTTTTCTCTTTTCCAATCTTTTCACTATTATGTAGCCCCCTGCACATCAGTGGCGTTACCGCCTTGCTCTGGGTGATACGATTAAAAAAAAAACATCACCAGCCAGTACATTCAATAAGGTGTTCCAGTTTTGGCATTCAAGCTCAATAAATTATAATAACAATTCAGAAACATGATAAGACTTATGAAAGCTTCATTGAACTGGAATGGGGAGACACAGTGAGATTGCTTATTTATAGTATGTAATTGAGGGAGAGGTCTTCTTTCAGAAGAGACAATCCTCATCAAGAGAACTAACTCTTTTTGGTCTATACCACAGTAACTTCCTTGGATTAAGAATACTTTCTAAAGGTTTGTGATTAAATTTCAGTCAATTTTCTGCCTAATAAGAATTGGTGAGCTAGTAATGTTTTATATGATTTCTAAAGTCTCTTTCTTTATTTGAATAATTAGACATTGCCTGTGTTAATTTTCAAGAGAGGCACAATACTGTGTGAACTTCTTGGAATAAAATTGCTGATGTGGAATGTTTCCTTGCATCTATAGTTAGGGTAGCATCCTTTTGCAATCAAATGGGCTTTTTAGTAAGTGCATGTTTTAACTCTCAAATACTCTTTGTCATATGTCAGTCCATTTAATTTCAGTGTTTCTCTTATGAAAACTAGAAAAAAGTTCAATCAACTCTGAATACTTCAGCAAATATCATATGTAGAAATTAGTTGGCTATGGGACACTGTCTGAATAGTAAAGCACACAGTGGTTTTCACTATAAAATGGTGGGTGCTGGTTCAATTTCTGCCATGGAATTCATTTTCTTTACTAAGATTTCTCAAATGTACAGACTGATAAATTTAATACATACTGTTTAATAAATCAAAATGAGATGTCTATTTCAAATACAAATTATTCACTATAATAATGTTTGAGATAATTTATATCTAGATTTTTATTGTTATTTCTCCATTTGTACCATTTCAATTTTATTTTGCTTTTTCACTTGTTCTATAATTTTCTATTTTCAGATGAATATGCCATATCACCAGGCCGTGAAGACTGATGATAGGGGACCTGTGGTGAACTTAAAGGTGATGGCAACTGTTCTGCCTCCCTTGTCCTTTTCTTCCTTTGGAGTAGCAGCTCCTGAACTCCCAGAATATTCACTTGTATATTAAAATGTGGCAGATAAGAGACTTGTGTACCTGCTACTGGAACATCAAACACAGCCAATACCACGGCATACTAAAGTATGTTATGGTTTCTGTTGTGTTTGTTGTTCCATCTGAAAGTTACAATACTGAGCCAGTCAGCATGGACCTACATGTGCAATATCTCTCCATTCACTACCTTTTTGTGTTCCTTAGTCTCACCATCATACTACAAAACTAACATGTCTAACTACTGATCACATTATTTTCATCAAATAAAATACTAAAAGATGACCAAGCTGAGGTAAATCTTTCTAGGTGACCTCATGAAAACCCAGTTGTGTGAATTCAATAGCTGATGCAATCAAAATTTTATATTTTGCGTCAATAGTGTCTCTATATCTATATATGTTTTTGTGTATATATACCAACACATTTATTATCACACAGACAAGTACTTACATATGTTAAGATAAATATTGGTGCATATATATATATATATATATATATATATATATATATACACACACACATATATGCAAGTGTATATTCAGTTTCGACAACAAAAAACAATTGTTAAATTTTGATATTCAGCATTGATATTCCGTGCTTCACACAACAGTTAAAAGTTTTCAAAAATATTAGCTCTGACAAACCTGTAGTTGCTACTAGTTTTAGTTCAACTTTATCAGAGCTTTTGGATTATATAGTAATTTCCTTCCATTTTTGTTCCATCCTTTTGCTGTTGCACCATAAGGCCACATACATAGATGTTAATTTTGCTCTATTTACAATACCACTAAATTCATCAGTAAATTTTACTGGTAGCTTCTTTGCCCAACTATCATTGGTTATATTTTCCCCTTTACCTTCCCATGGACAAATGGTTGCTACCACCACCACCACCACCACCACCCTAATCACTTCTCCATGATAATGCTAGCTCACAGATTCCAAATTTTGAAACTGAAGAGCTTTTTTCATTCAACATGCAGGTCTGTTGCAAAATGAATTGTTTCTAAATCAAATATATGGCTCTCTGTGTTATTTATTGCTTGGGAAGGAATTCTTCTTTATGAAATATATTTTCATATTTTAGTAATGGCTGTTTTGCCCTTGAATGGTTTCTTAACCTCATATTGACTTACACTTTGAAAAGGACCAATTCCTTAGTGGCCAGCTCATTTACCATTGTTAATGGTAACCATATTTTTGAGGAATTGTTATCAAAGAATGATTAATGACATTTTGAGAATAATTGCAAATCAAAATTGGCTCCTCAGTAAGATAAGTCTTTTTTATGATTTTAAATAAACCATCTTCCTTTCAATTTACTGAAAAGAGCATTTGGCCAGTAGTTGTATGAAGAAAGCCAAGCTTTTATCAGTTGACACAAAAATGAATATTCAGTTATGCAAATAAGGAAAAATACACTTGCACATTATTGTTACTTTTGCTATGATATTATTATCATTATGAATATGATATTATTATCATTATAATTATATTATTATCATTATAAATACTACTACTGCTATTACCATCACTAGTACTAAACAATTATGGTGTATATACTTAAATACTGCACCCTTTCAAGAAAAGGTCATAAAGAGATGCAAAATGGATTGGTTTATTTATGAATCTATGTCTTCCTGAGGGTATATACAATTCCCAATTCACCAATTTCTGGAAATAGTAGTAGTACAATTTTTTAAACTTGATTTTTATTGTTAATATGCCTATTATGGGAACTTGGATTTTGTTATCTCAACTTAATCATCAGCATTACTATCATCACCATCATCATCATTAAAATTATTACAAGTGACTTTTTTATGAGAGCAACATATTTAGGATTTGATAAGTTTTGCATTACCAACCCTGTTGTAAAGTTGTTGTTTTTTTTTCTGTGTTCATTAGAAACAGTTTATGTCTGTAATGTTTTTTTATCTAAAAGATTTAATACAAAAATCCAGATAAGTGATGAAAACATTTTTATTTTATTTTGTTTGAAATTAGAACTTGGTTGATATTAGAAGAAATATTTATTTGATTCCTGTAACTACAATTACAAAAATCATAGAATATGCATCTTTTTATTTTATCGTTTACAGATCCTCTATTTTACCAATTGTTATTTTTTCAGTTTTATTTATGCATCTTAATCTTGATTTATCACAATGTCATACAAATTTTTTCAGCCAACATTGTCTTTCCTCAAATAACAAAATATTTAGCAAAATTATTTAGTCTTTAAAAGGAAAACAAGCATTTTTTAATATAAAGTATTTAGTCTTGTCTGTAAAGAGTTTATGTAAGTAGTTACTTAATTAGAAACATAATTGGTAGAGTTTAAAATTATGATCAGGTAGGTTTTACATAAGATATCCCTTTGATGTTTCTATATAACATTTGATTTAAAATTTTGCTGCACTCTGGGCATATCACTATACACTGATATATATACTGATCTTGTTCAGACAGAAAATAGCAAATCTCTTTACCATTAATGATAAGAAACCATATCCTCTGATTAAAGAGTTATTGAGAAACTATTTTCAATAATTATTACATAAGCATTTAGGGTATTGAGCCCATTTAACTTATTACAAACATATTTTTAGTTATGTTAATATTTCGTTTTTGAATCCAAAATGTGAATTATAGTATTTTAAGAAATTTTAATTTCTTTACATAATGCCTATTCTTCTTTCTTTAGCACTGTATAAAGTGAGTATTTATTTTCTTCCTCAAATAAAATCCTTTATCAACTTGAATTAATTATTTTTAAGTCTTGGAATGATAACTTTGTGATAAAGCATTTATAGAGCTGTGTCGATAATGCCCCTTACCACAGATTGACAAATTCGTATTTTTAACATCATGTTTTAAAAACTCTTTTTAAAAAAATTACATAAAATGATGATTGTAAAATTGGTATACTCCACTGATCATGCTTAAATTTTTTGAGAGAAAACATCTTGAATACAAGGAATAAAATTATTATTTATTATCATAATTTAAGTTGCCTAATAGTTTTCAAAGGAATTCGCTTTATAGAGGTTTGCATCAAGTCATTAACATCTTGACAAGAAAGGTTTTTTGTTGTTTTCTGCATAAAATCAATTATCATATAATATCTGCTGTATAGATTGTTTTTCCTCTCAAAAGGTTAATGAAAACTTAAATGACAGTAACTCTTGACTCATTGGTCAGTAAATACAGCATTTATATTCTCTTTTGCTTGATGTCCACCATTTTATAAGAAACATAAACTGCTGATACTCTGCCTTGACCCAGGAACAAAACAAACTTTTTTTGTTTTTCCCTCCTTTACATAAGATTTACACAAAGAAGTTTTAATATAAAAACTGAAATTGATTTTAAAAGGCAAACATATATAAGAATTTAGTGCCTAGTCTTTGAAAAATAAATTTCTGATATTTAATGTTTATTCAAGAACAAAACAGGGAAATTGAATCATTCCATGACATAGTTTATTATTAATGTTTTGCAAATAATTTTTATTGGTTTTAATCATTTTTGCTAAGGGCAAAGGGTATTGTATTTTGACCATGATGATTGGTGGCAATGGTGTTAATAATGCTAGTTTGTCATTAGCGTGATTGTAAATATGCTGGCCAAGTGATCTGGTCAGATGTAAATCCAGTCCAGCTCATCAACATTAGGCTACAATTTGACAGAGTTCAATCGAATGAAAGATGATTGAGGAAGGACATAAAAACGATGTAATCGAATTATAAAGCAAGGAAAATTTAGCCCTGGAAAATACTTTTGATAAATGATGAAGTACCAATTGATTTTTCATACTAAAAGTTTTACTTGTTCTTCTGTAGAGATTGTAACAAGCATTATAAAGAAATGGATATTATACTTTCCTATATTTCCAGTGAAAAAGAAATATTTAAAGATGATGGCGAGCATATTTCTGATCAAGCCTCTTTAAAACCATCTACTGTAACTAATAAACCAACAGATATGTTGGATATGGGATGTGTTGAGATTTATATTCATGAAGGATCATTTTAGAGAAAGCGAAAATCTGTTATTGGCCAAGTCATTATTTCTGGGGGAAAATCATTTGAAATTGCTTAACCATTTAATCCAAAACTTGCTACCAAATATGCATGCCTATTCATCATCACTATTGATGTTCTTTTGTTATCAAATCCTGGCAACTCTATATGTCATCATCATCATCACAAGCAATGATGAGTTTTGTTTCCCTGCTTTGTCCTCCCTCAATTCATCACATTTACACTTCACCATTCCTTTTGTCTCTTATTTGGTACCAGTAAAAAGACATCTAGGAAAAGACATTGGAAAGTCAAAAGGTAATAACCTTAAATTATATCATGTCCAGCCACAGGTGTACAAATACTTTTCCTCCTATGTTTACATCTGGTTATTTAAATACAGGAATGATTATTTCATATTGGTATAACTGATTAATACTTATGACTTTTCTATGCTTTAAAGGGAAAGTGTTGATTGTGCTCTAATAACATTTTGAATCATATTGATAACCCTTGCTTATTTATTTTTCTCTTGTGTGGCTGCTTGATTATAGCTTGTCTTTGATGACATTTTGTGCCACCTGCTCATCAGTTTTTCTTTGTTATAATGTCAAAATATGGTAATCTCTGGAATGCCATAATTCTTGCTCCTGTTATTATATTCTTTGTTTTTTCATTGTTAATAGCTCTTTTATCATGGTTTCATTACATAATATTTTGCCAACATAACAACCATCACTGTTTTGTAAAAAAAAAAAAAAAAAAAAATATATATATATATATATATATATGAAGAAAAAAAATGAAAATTTTGAAAGAATCCTTTTTTGCACTTTTTTTTCACAGTTCCCAGGGACTTAAGTCCTTGTGCCAAAACCATTTACAAATATCAAAAAAAGTTAATTTAAAATTGATTTGTTTTATCACCTATATAAACAAAACTAATACACACACATATATATATATATATATATATATATATATATATAAGTAAATTAAACCTAGTGAGCCAACAATGGTTACTTGTCTCGGGTTTTTTCTTTGGGCTACGTGCTGGCTCGGTTCAAATCTCTTTGGCTGATGTTCATGTGCTTAGTTCTTTCTTTTTTTACAACCATTTTTTCCTTCCACGTATATACACAGAGGGTTTTTCAAAATGAGTATAGTGATAAGTTTGTGTTTATATATATATATATATATATATATATAGTGGACATTGAAGTTAACACCCAGAGGTGACAGTCTGTTTCATACTTAAATATAATTGTCAGGCATCTGACATGACGATTACATTTAAGCATGAAGCAGACTGTCACCTTCGAGTGTTGACTTCAATGCCTACTTTTATATTTACATGGGCTCTATCCCTGACATTATGAACTTTAACCTACAAATATAGCATACTGTAAAACTATATATATATATATTGAAAAAAGTGTTCATTCTTTCAAAATCTGACATTTTACATCTTGTTTCTCACTTGATTAAGTAGTTAAATAAGTTACTATCAGGCAAAAAAATTCATGAGAAAAATATTGCTGCTTTTGTCTGGTGACAATTAGTAACACTGTGCAATACATTTTTATGCTAGCTTTGTTTTTTTATTCTCATCAATAACAAAAAGAAAATATAAGATAGATTTTTTTTTGTATCAGGATAAAATAAGCTTGATAAACAAGAAAGGAACAACCAAAACAACAGGCAAATATTTGCAAGCAGATTTTCAAAAGAACCTATGGAATAAATTAACAAAAGTTTTATTTAAAAAATAGTCACCAGTTGTTGAGATTAAATTTTTAAACAGTTCTATGATTTATATATATATATAAGATAACAATATTTTTACATACATACATACACACACATAGCTACATGCATTTAATACTTTTTATCACTTATACACACAATGGTGTTTGTTACAAAAGCTATTTGTTGTTTTAGTATGCTCTTCTTAAGGGCAATTGCTTCTGTCATTGTTTGGTAAGATGAGGGACTATAATACATAAGCAACTCTTAACAAATAAACACTATTAATAATTGTTTTTTGTCACTAGATTGCTATCATCTTTTAAATTGTGTTATTAAACTTGATTACCAAACGGAACTTGTTAACCATTTCATTAATGCTGTGATAATCCCTAACTACAACTATTTCTACTTTTGTTTCACAGCTGCTTTTGCACATTAGATTCTTACCATCCTACATGTGCACTGCTGCAGACTGCATTACAAAACTGATCTCTTAGTAATATACAATTTATAAATTCATTTATTATCTATTGCACAATTAAAGAACACAACAGTTTGTTTTTGAAGTATAGAAATTATCTGGGAGTCTCATCTCTAATTACATGCTAGTTTTTTCAATCTTTTAAACTTATTGCTTCTTTATAAATTTTGTATTGAGGTTACAAAACCAAAAGGAACATGTTGAAAAATGCTGAAATGCAACGCACTTTTAAGCTAGCAAAGTATAAAAAAAACTCAACTATTAGTTAAATTTCTATTAGATTATTAATGTATAAAACATGAAAAAAGATGTATTTGATTAGCGCATAAAGATGAAAAATTGTTTTTTTTACTAATTGTATGAGCAAGCCATTCCATTTCACTTAATACAACACAAGACAAAATCAGTTGAAAGGAACAAGAATATTTTGAACTCTAATTATGCTTTATCAGAAAATTATATAGAATTTGATATTGAGCAAACTTTTTGTCTACCATTTAAATGAGAAGTGAATCATTTTTTTTTCTCACTTGCTTGGCATACTTATTTTTTTATTCAGTCAATAGCAACAAAACATTCTCACTTGCCTCCTGAGTACAATTTATTTGTGTATTCTGGTTACCTACTATTAACAAAATTCTTTGGTATTTTCTAATAATACTTACATTTGTGATTATTCAGTTTATAAGGCTGCTTCAGTTGATTTGTTGATATAATAAAGAAATTTCTTGAATAATAATATTTGAACTAATTTTTTAACTGACAGATGTTTTACTTATTGATATTTTAGGTAGATGTTATTCTTTTCTGATTCAAATTTAGTTGTTAAATTTAAAGCTATAGGAATTGAATTTGAGTGAGAAGTTTCATTTTATTGTGAGTGCTGCAAAAACTTTTTTATCCAAAATATTCCCATTTTTCTAAATTTTTTTCTATGAATTTTTTCAATTTTTACATTTTTGTGATGATTGTTTATAAATTTGTTATTAAATTAAAACTTACAGATACAAAAATGGAAGCAATCCTTCCTTGTCAGACACAAAATGGCTAGTTTGTTGAAGATTTATTTTGGCAAGTCATATAGGTTTAGCATAGATGTTTTCACATACTTTCTTAAATTGAGATTTAATAAAGAATTTGAATGTTGACAGCTTGAAAATTTACACATTTAGAGTTGGTTATCCAAATTCACTCAGCAGAATAGTTTCCAATTTTAGATCATATACTGTCTATTTATAAAAACCATTTTCATATCTAAACAATTTATACCTCACTTGATTATATACCTTATAAGCACAGGATCAACTTTTAATCATCATTTACTCTACTTGGCATGCAAATATTATGACATAACCAAAATTCCAACTTTGGTATTTAACATAGTTCATAAATCATTTCATCCAGGAAATTATTTTCTTGATATTAGGTTTAAAAAATATCATCCTAACAATTTTAACAAGAGTGCCATTTTAATTTTTTACTGTAATTTAATTTAGATTTGAAAGTATAAAGGCTTTGTAAAATTTCAAAATGCATTTAGAAATCTTGTACCACGAAAAAGGCTCTTGTACTTTTTTTAACAACCACATAACCATCAGATTTTTAATGAGAAATTAAGTTGGATAAGAGAATTGTGATATGTAAAAAAAAAAAATCTAAAAATAAAAACTAATGTTTTTTCAAATGTAGAATTAAAAAATTAAATAAAAAATTTTGATCCAGAAAAAAAGAAATGACAAATGAAGAAATATTCTGATTCAGGATGATTTAATACTCTTATGTATTGGAAATTGTGGACAGCCATGATTGCCCACGTCCTGAAGGGACATGATACATAGAAGAAGATATATTTATTCTTCAGAGATCTCATAATTCTTGTAACTTTTGTAGAATCTAAACTACTTTATTAAATGTGTTTATTTTTCCTGTATGAAGCTGGAATTTCTGAACTTGATCGTAGATACGAATACTAACAAGTAATTTATAACTTTGACAGTTTACTATATTTTTTATAGAAAAAATTACATTTTTAAATTCTGGTATCATTCTTCCTAAAATTTAGCTGACTTGAACATCCCACAATTGACACAGCATTCCTTAAAAATCATTTGATTCTTTTTAAAGGTTTTACATTCTAAAATAAAATTTGAATCTCAAAATAAATGTAAAACCCACTTGAGATTTTTTTTTTTTTTTTGCACATCTAATTTCTTTGCAGGGGATTAAGATTCATCTGCACAACTTTATAACTTAAACTGCAAAAGCAACCATGATTATGACTTAGCCCTTTCCTTTATTTTCTTTCTATGTTTTTAAAGATTCTTGGAAACATTTTAAGTTGTTTCAGTAACTGTTGTTGTACAGAATGAACACTAAACTAAAAGTAGTAAAGAGATCTTTGAAACATGGACACACTTTGCTGTTTATAAATTACTAAGAAAAAGAAAAGAAAACAAAACAAACCCCAGAAGGAATGATGGAAATCAGCAATTATGACTGAGCCAACATAGCTGGCCTCAAACACTGCATGTTCTTTATTGGCATTAACACTGTTCTCTTTATTTGCTTGGTTGAGATTTTTATCCTTTTTAAAACCTTTTTTTGTCTTTATGATCATTAGCTGATCACTTTTTGCAGTGAAAATGCTTTGTAATTTTATTTGTGGCACTTTAGTAGGACACTGTTGTAAACCTTAAATTCTTGATGGGGTTTAGTTTCAATTGTTTCTTTAGTCTGTTTTGTATTACAGCAGCTCTGTGTGGGCGAGTGAGTGCATGCGTGCATGTGCACGCACACAGTTTAAAAAGAAACGCGAAAACATTGGTATATACTGATTGCAATAAAAGCAGTTTAATGACCATGCAAAACAATGACAACCAAAAACTGTTAAATCTTAGTAAGTTGTTTGCTTCATTTACATGTGAACATTTTCTCTCCCTTCTCTAATAAAGTTTGTTTTTGTTTTTAAATCAAGCATTTGTTTTCATTTATGGCTTTTGATAATTATTCCTTTTCAAGTCAATATTTGTATCTATATTTTATTACTTTTGTTTCTTTATTTCACTTTATTTTTTTGTGAGATTACTATAGAAATGTTTTGGATTTGTCTTGTGAAACAATATTTGTATTAATGAGTGATATTTAGCAAACAAAATAAACTTGTAGGATGTTTTGTTGTAGATAAAATATTATACAGGCCAATGTTGAATTTGAATCAAGGACATGAAGTCAAAAGGTTTAAAATTTCATTCTAGATGCCAACTGGTCTGAAATCAAATATTTCTTTTGCAGTAAAATTCTTATATCTCAATCTGAAAGAAATCTTTTACCAGTACAAAAGGCCATTTTTCTATATAGTCTATTTCTAAAATACATTCATCATAGACTTATTTCCTTTATAACAGAAGCAGGTAAGCATAATTTAGAAAATGAAATGAATCAGAAATTTAGCATCTGGGAAATTTAAATTTAAAGGAAACATCACATAATCTGCTACAATGAAATTTTCAAAAAGTAATAATTCCCTGGTATCATTATAACCATTATTATTACTGCATAACTTTTTAATTTTGCCACATCTGAAGCCATAAAAATTAATAACTTTAATCAAAAGCAAAATATTGTAAGTTTATATATAAACCTTTAGAGATATATATTATATATAGAACCTTCAGAGAGTTTAATATTGTGAAGTGAAATTTGGTAAATTTGAAACACAATTTATGCTAAGATACTTAAAGATGGACTATAGAAAAGATGATTTTTAGATATCACATTTTTAAGAAATGTTTTTATGTGTGTAGAACCAAATAACAAATTTTGAAAAAGTTCTTGACTCAATAAGGAAATATAGAAATATTTTCTTTAGGATTTAGTCCAGTACCTGTTGAATCAGAAATGAACGACTAAAAGGATAAATATTCAATCCTGAAAATTACTCAGTACTACCAGAATGTACAAATTAGTATTATAACAATAAAAAAAAATAATAATATATTCCAATGAGCTAAATTTGCTCTACTACTTGTTTGTTGTATTGTTTCTTTTTGTAAGATCATATTTTCATGACTATTATATGCAGCAAAGAAAACAGATTCACAAAATGACAATTAGGAATGTGATAAGACAAAAAAAATGATTGTTGGGAAATTGAAGGAATTAGTAATGTTCATACTTGTCTATACTTCTAAGATGAGGTAAGTATTTACATTGTTGAACCTGCTGTCCTTGTCTTTAGTGATATTCATGATGTTTAATTCATTGTACTCTGGCCTTCTTCAGGTGATTGGATTAAAACAAAACCCTTTATTTCAATCACTGTAATGTTCATCTTTGTTACTCTTAGTGAGTAACCAGCTCTAAAATTAACAATACCATAGAAATATTTTGAAATTTTTTGTAAATACTATTTTGAAATTTATTTTATAGAAAATATGATTCTAAGGCAAATTGGGAACCAACTTCTTTTAGTAGTTTTTTTTTCCCCTGGTTTTGAAACCAGGCAAATTTGGTTTTAGTTTAGCTATTTTCTTCAATAGATTCTCTTTTTGATATTTTATTGTCCTTCCTTCCAAATATTTCTTGACTTATGAAAAAATTATTAAATTAGATTAAGATTAAAAAAAAAATTAAAAAATAACAAGCACCGGGGGATGCTTCTCATCACAAAAAAAATTTATTTGCTTACTAAACTTTTTATGCACAAATTGTTGTATATCATTACTGTTGATTGGTTCACTATTTTAGATTTTGTCTTTTTTTTTTTTTTGCTTAGCTTCTAAGTTTACTTTGATTAGATGTTTTTTGTTTTTTTTTTCAATTATTTCTCTGACTGCAAATCTTTTTTATATTTTAGGTTTTAAAAAATGTGGTTAGATATTTATAATCTCTGAATTTCTTTATGTTCATTCAGTTAAGTGCCATACATGATTCACACTTGGATGATTATGTCTCTTTCAATCCATGACTGATTTTCCTGCAGTATTTGCCATTTCTGCAGTAGACTGGTTGCTAACCAAGGCTATCCTGCTATTCAACCCATGGATGGAGAAGAAATAGATAGATCTATACCTTTCCCACAGATGTTTTTTTTTTTTTTTTTTACAATTTAAGAGAGATAACTCGCCAAATAGTACAGTTTAATGAATAGATTTTGACAGCTTTTTTTTTTTGATATTGAAATTTTCTTATTGAGTAAGTACTTAAGTATTTATATATTTTATGCATTAATCTAGTATTAGTATTCAGTTTAATGAGCAATGCAATTGTTACATAAGCAGACAATATTCTTTTAAAAAATAATTATTAACTACAGCTATTCTACAAAGGACCCTTTTACAGGGTGTTGCTGATTTCAATGTGCGAACAACTATTAAATCTTGAGCATTGACAAATTCCATCTGCCATAATAGGTTTTCTACATGCCAAAGTATTTTTATTTTTTATGAAGGTTGTTCATAAGTGATTAGCAACTATACACTTGCATTCTATTATCTTTATTGTAGCCTTCTAACAGTGACAATCCTGGTTCAATAATTTCTGCATGAGAATGTTTAATAAAGATTAAACTGAGAATAAAGGAAAGAGAATGAATTAAAAATAAACCATAAAATGAGTTTGGAAAACGGCTCTATGAAGACTTGAACCTGAAATAAACCAAGTGGAATTCATTGAGATTTAGCAGGACTAGATCTTTCCAAACTTACCCAATTGCCTCCAGGATAGTATGCCAAGATTTATAATCTTCTAAAAAGAATTCTTGCTATGTTTATTCAAAATAGTATCAACCTAACAAACATATATAGCATACCAAATTCAATATTAGGAGATTCTTGTAATTGCACAAGTGGCTATCTTTTTTTTAGACAAAATATACTTAAATGTCATATCTTATGGAAAACATAATTAACTTTAATATGCCAGTATTTAATTATTATTAATGCCAGAAATTTGTGTAATTCTTACATAAAACAGTCAATATCCAAAAACATAGAGACTAGATAAGATAGCTAAAGTCTGGTTTTAATTTCTACTCCTTTGGCTACTGTTCTAAAATCTCTCCATTTATTACAAATTACTGCTAGAACATGCCTGCTGAAAGTGGCTTAACTGTTACAAGTTTTGATCATACATGAAAGTATGTGATGCTGATTTCAAAATTATATGATGTACGGGTGGTAACTTAATTTTTAATGTCTATAAAAATTGAAAATTTACATGTTTTAAACTATTTTTTTTTCTAAAAATTACAACTTAGATATTTTAAAGATCTATTGTTGTAGGTATTTTAGAACATTAAATATACTCATAATTAATTTTGTTTAGTGTCAGTTTGAATTTTTTGATAAAGATGGCTTTCAGAATTTGCAGTTTTCATTTATTATTTTTATGCATGTATAGTCAATTAATATTGACCTAAATCATGGAAATGGACAGGAATATTCATTTAAATATTGCACAATTGATGACAAATCGGATATATGTAAACCTTCTTGATAGCTTGTTTTGTGATCAACATATGTTTTTATCAGACACAATCTCCAAAAAGGATGCTTAAATTCATATACAAAGTTTGATTTTTTTAAAGTTGGTTGTGTGAAATTTAGTAAGTATATGATTAGTTTAATTTTTTACTAAGAGAAAAATACAATAGTTCAAAACATATAAATTGCAATTTTTATATATTGAAAATTAAGTTAACTTCCTTACACCATATAATTTTGAAATCAGCATTGCATTCTTACGTGTATGCTCAAAATTTGTGACAAGATATTCATAACTAACATTTTATAAAAGGACAACTACATTAATTACATTATAACAATCAATACTCTGAAGATGATTTTGGACAAGATTTAAAAGTACATGGGATTATAAATTTTAAAAATAAAATTAATGAAAATACATCTAGCACCTTTCTTGCTACTTATCTCCATACCTGAAAATTTATTCATGACTACAAGAGGATTAAAATAAAAATAGACATGTCTAAATTTAATCAAATATGCTTAAATAAATATATATTGCTTAAATATACACATACACACACTGTATTGAGGCAATAAATGTTCAAAGCAAATATTAAAAATAGATAATTAAAATTGACTGACAAAATGTTTATATATATGTATGTATATATATATATATATAAGCATCTATTTGGGCAAAAATCTTTCATTTAAACGTTTCACTAAAACTGACTGACGAGGATTTTATTAATTTTTTGTTTAATTTTCCCAGTATTCTTATGTTTCCTTTTTACTGGAGATAAGAGGTGTAAAAATGTTACACAATTTTTGACTTTCCAAGCACTTTCATTTCACTGCTCTTTTTCAAAAATGTTATTTTTCCAATGTTGTTATTATGTCCTCATGTTTGACTGTAATATATTTTTTGTGGTTTTTGTGTTTATAAAACCAACAAATTTATCACTTATCTGTATAAAAAAAATACCAGCAACAACTCTTGTCTTAATTATAATAGCCAATGTCCGGAAAGGCATAAAATAGCAGTAATAACAAACTTATTAAATAGAGCACATTAAAATTCTTCCTTCCCAAAACATATTTTTCAGTGAACTAAAACATATAAAACAACCATTAGTCAACAATTATTTTCTCAACTATATCACTAATAAACAAATAAAATTATTTTTACAAAAAATACATGACACTAGTATTAAAAATAACACAAAACACCAATTATTGCAACCAAATGCACAATAATTATAAACAGAATGAATTTTCTAAATGAAAACTTGAACATTTCTGCTGCAATTCCTCAAAAACATGTAAAATTTATATTATAGAAAATGGAAGATTGCAAACCTTCTTGTTTCTAATCAAAATAATACCATTAACTCTAAACTAGTGATGACTAATAGTGTATGAATTTCACTGCCCTGTACAAGATTGTGTATTACCTATATTGGCCATACTACCAGTTTTTTGAGGAAACACTTTGCATGTCACCTATCTAATAATAATAGTGCAATAAAAAAACATTAACCCATAATTTACTCTTAAGAAAAATGTTGGTTAAAAATACTATTTAAATCACAATATCAAAGGCAACTTACTATAAGAGAGGCACTATATATCAAACAATTTTCTTCTACCATCAAACCTACAGTATTACAAATGTAACCTCATCTACATAGCAACAGTGCCATCTACCATAAACTTTCTTTACACAGCAATATTCTTTAATTTAAAAGCTAAGGATTTGTGAAAATATGTTTATATGGACTTTTGTCTTTGTTTCTTAATATAATTTGTTTTTTGTATTTATTCATATCAGTTAACTGCCCTATGTGATACACGTTTTGGGCAATCATGTCGTGAAAGAGACATGACTGACTGTGCAGAAGATTATCCTGCAGTAGGTTGCCATTGCTTTCTGTGGTAGACTGGTTGCCAGCCAAGGCTATAGAACCCAATCTGTCCTATTATTTAACCCATAATTGGAGGGAAGAGACGGATTAATACCTTTCCCAAGGATATTTGTGCGTAAGTGAATGCAAGAAATTCAACTGGAATTCGAACTTGGCTCCCTGATTTGTCATTTCGAGTCGATATCCATTGCACCACAAAGTTTAAATTCAAGCAAGGCAATAAAACCACTAAGACACGGGGGGGGGGGGGGGGGGTTAGAGAATATGAAAAGAAAAACAAAAACACTATCAAGGAGAGAGAACAATAAAAGAACTGGAAGACAGAAGATAACAACTTAGACATTTAAATTTTTGAAGGTTAAAGTTGATCAGGAACTCAGAAGCCAGAATAGTGTTCCACATGTGAAAAGCATGAAAAAAGAAACTATTAGCATAGTACTAGTAGTTCTCTAGCAGCAGAAATAGCAATTGATTCAATATAATCTTTACACTTTATGTCAGTGGAATATGTTAGCCCAAGAAGGTGCAATGAGTCATTGCCGATGCAAGGTAGACAGGGTTCTCTCAGATGATTAAAAGAGAGCAGTTTCTTTTGAAGGCATTAAAATGAACAAGTCATTCCTTGCCCCAGTTAACAACAGATTGTTAAGTCATATTTTAGATAAGCTGCCAATTTGGCCTTATCTAACTGATCAGATTTACTATTAAGACAGGTGGAAATAATTGCGTCATCAGCATAGATATCAAGGCGAGAACTGATGTCATAAAAACTAGGAACAATGTAGGTTCAAGGATAGGGCCTTGGGAAACACCTGCATTAATGCAAAGAGATCTAGAAGAGTGGCCATTCAAGAGAACTTTCATTTCATGATTTGTTAAGAGACTGAATAAGTTCAAACTTTTTTTCTAGAAATAATATAACTTTTCAATTTATGCCAAACCCTCTCAAATACCTGAGATATTCAAAGCAACAGCCCAAGCTTCACCATTCTTAATTAAAACTTGATAGACTCTTTCAGCAATAATCCTTAATGTATTAACAGTTGACCCAGAGAAGTGAAAGTCATTGTTTTCTGAAAGAAGACACTGTGAGAAATTTTGCTAGGAAAATGTATGCCATTTGGCAGGATCAAACAAATAAATTCAATATGTCAGTTGTTAACCCATTTCGTCTTCATCTACAGTAAAATCATTCATGGCTGAGCAGTTAAGGCAAATCAGATCAATTGATGGCTTCCCCTATGTTAGGGGTTGCAGGTTTGAACCTTGCCAAATGACACATTTTATTAACAAAATTTCTCAAAAATATTCAGGCTAGTATTATATATATATATATATATATATATATATACTGTTTAAGTAAAAACAGAATATCTACTCAAATATTGAAATCTATTAAAAATAGTGTTCAAACAAATAAATATGTCGGTTGTTAATCCATTTTGTTAATCTCTGGAACTTTCCATAAAGTTATTAATTTCAAGAGACATGTCAGTCTCTTGTAATCTTCAAACTGTCCTTCTGTCAATCATGGCTTTCATTCTTTGTATTTTGCTACAGTTTGTGGGGAAAAAAAGTCCTCAAACCCTTTTACATATATTACAAATAATCATTAGCACAACTGATTTTATTTCCTACTTAAATAAGAAACACTGATCCTCATTGCATTACTATAGATTTAAAAAGTAGATTAGTCAAGAAATATAGTTAACACTTGATATCTCACTAGTAAATAACATGCTATATCAACAGATTTGTAAAAAAAAGTTGATAAATATTTCAAATAACAACTTTTGTGTTGAAACAATTTAATGAAGTGATCTGATGACATAAATTCACAAGTAAATAATTTTCGTTGGTTCAATAGTGAAGGGTGGTGCTCAAACTATGCCAATGGATTACAAGCATCAGCTCTAAGGAACAATCAAAGTGTGGCATCTGGTTCTAACATCATTGCCATAACAAACTAGGAAAAAAAGAAAAATGTCAGATTACATGAAAATAGTTGTCTGTTAAAGAAATGCAGTCAGATTACAAATGCAGTAATACAAATAGTGGCAACAAGTCAAGTTTCATATATTTATACTTATGGAATATTAGTTACATTAATCAAACATTTCTGCTGAAAATGCAATGAATAAGATTGCAGAAAGACTATCACTGATAAAAGAAGTAAGATAACCAATGTCATCTAGAAACATTAATTTAAAATCAGATATAGAAAAGAAATTGGTTGATGATATATAGTAAGCCAGATTTTAATATGCATGTCATATTAAAATTAATGAAAATTTCAGTTAATGAAAACTTTATTATGAAAACATTGATTTTTATCAGATATGACAGTGTATAATTATTACAATTAAAAAACAATCTAGTCACATGAATTACAAGATTCAGAATGAAATTATAAAATCACTATTCTTATTAAAAAGTTTTAGTGTGAAATCTTTTTACAATATGAAATTAATTTTTTTACCTCAGTGGAGTCAATTCTGGCATACCTTCATCAGCACCTTTTTTAAACCCTAGAAGAAAAAAGTATTTCATATTATATAAAAGTAAACATAGAAATGGACTATATATTTCTTTTTTAAATAATTCAAATCAATCACATTTAAAACAAAACTAAAAACTGGTTTAGATGTCTTCTAGAAAATTGACTTTTTATTGAGAGAATGAAAATATAAATAACCCAAAGATGCTGTTGGAGAAATTCACCATCTGTGAGAATTCTATTAAATGTACTCATGACATTAACACCAAGAAGAGAAACTACAAAAATTTGATGTTGACCTGTGTTCTTTCCTTGAGTCAAAAGTTCACTCTCCAAATGTCTTCTCTTATTAATATAGAAAATTTAGATTCAACTCTGTCCCACCACTGGAATTTATGACTATATCTCTCATTAATCAATATATATGAAAAAATAATTTTCCATCAACTGGAAATAGATCTTTAAAACTTTGGTGGGTTTTAGCCACTAAGCCCAAAAAGATATACATTTGTAACAAACCTTCTGGCCCAGATAAAAATACACTTCTCTCTTAAGAACCTACATTTAAAAAAAATACAATCTAGATGATTATACATTTAAACAAAACATTAATAAAATTTTTACACTTTCTAAAGAGAATGTGTGCTAAACAGATTTAGTTTATTGCAAGTTATTTTTTTTGTAATAGGAACACATTTATTGAAATGTTTATACACAGAAGAGTATAACAATTTACCATAGTTTTTTGTTTTTGTTTTATAGAAACAATTATATGGAAATTTTATAAACATCTGCCTCATTGTTAGCTCATGAATGAATTTTAACCACCGATTCCTTCATGTTTTTTTTTTTTTTTTTTTACTAATATGTAGTGTGTTTTTAAGAGATTGATTCTTGGTTTAATACCTTCAGAAAGTAACCAAGATAATACTACCTGGGTATCAACAGCTACAAAATATACTTCATAGAGATGTTTGAAAACCTCTCCAATATATTTCCCAAACACTTGATTGCTAAAAATACAGCAAGTAGTTACAAAGTAGGTTAGGTTTTAGAATTTAAAGGGGCTACCTTTGTCTTAGTACAGACTAAAGTAGATTTTGTATTTTGAACAATATAAGCCACAAATTTATAAACTTTTTGAAGCCATCACAAAATATGTACAAGTGCACAGGACATCTAGGAAATTTTAATAGACCAAGTAGAATTAAATCTTTGGACACACTAGACCAAACATCCTGATTTTTATCAGAAACTAGCAGTACAGCCTGGCGTTGCTTGGGTGTAATGGAAGCTTTAAAACTAATCCATGGTCCTGGAGCTCAGACTCTTTGGACATTGGCATGAAAGACTAAAAAGCAATAGTTGTTTCCAGTTAAAGCAAAACCGTAGACTGAAAGAAAAATGAATGGATGTAAGTCAAATTTTGATTTCCTGGTATCGATATCAAATAAGTTTTTTTCGTCATAAACTGAATTTTGAAGGCTAAATAAGTCTTCTGAGAAAATGGTATCATGGCTGAGACTAAGAACTACAATTATACTTACTTAGAGCCAAACCCGAAGCAAAAACAAAAAATAAAAGGGCTGAAAAACTGATTTTGATCAGACCTGGTAGGATATCGGGGTATTGATTTCCAATATCAGAGTCAAATAAGTCATCCAAGGATAAAACTGCAACCTTGAAACTTCTGAATATCATTTCTTATGTCTTTGTCTATGAGTGTATCAAATTTGATTAAAATCAGGCCACTCCTTCTATAAACCGATTTTTTCGATTATCGATTTTTTGGGGGGGGGGTATCTTGACATGAAACCTAGTTAAGAACACTCGCAGACACTTATAGTACAACTGTGTAAATTTTCAAGAAAATTGGTTCAGCCATTTCAGAGTCTATAGGTAATGAACAAACACACACACATACAAACACACTGACAAAGTTCCATTTATAAATAAGTTTAGATGATAGGATCCCAATCTATCTATTTTCTGATGCCATAACTCACTAACAGATATTCTCCCTTCAACTGTAATAGGCAAATACAAAGGTAAATGATGATATATATCAGAAATTTGAGATAAGATGTTACTTTTTGTTTTGGCATTTTCATCATTTTGTAGATATGTAAAAATTTATTGTAAATTATTACATGTTTGCAGTGTGAGGGGTATATATGAATAGGATGAAGTTACTAGTTACATTGTACTAACAGCAATATGAGTAGAATGCTGTTACTAGCAGTCTGTATAAAGTTATTAATGTTCTATCAGTTGATTGTTTAGAATGAGAGAAAAGAGAATTATACGTTTTGTCACCTGTCAACAGTGTCTGTTTAGAATACATGCTTGATCCAGTGCTTTGACTCAGTTACATTCAATCTTCTACTGCTCTGAGATCAAGAACACAACATAGGCAAAGTAGGTGTGGATCAAAGTGGCCAGCAACCAATAGTCAGCTTGGACCAGTATTGATCAGTGCAAGGTTGGTTCTGTGGTTAATATGTCAACCTAAAACCCAGAGGACCAAACCACTAAATGTAGTTAAACCATCTGGTGTAGGCAGCATGTAGAAAGAAATTATATTATCTGATTACCATTGACCAGAATTTGACCCAGGGTTGACAATAATAATGGTATGGGATGAACTTGAAAGTATTTTTCCTTTTCATGTAAATACTGAGAGCTACAAATTCTGAGTGCCCTTAAACAGAATTTGATGATTACTCTGGATTTTATATTATGATGGCGAGAATAGAAATTCAGGAGATCATTTTTTAGTAGATTTGCGATAAACACTGAGTTTTTACATATATAGTGCAAAAACATGTACATTGGGGAGACATCATATAATCTAAAAACCAGAATCTATGAAAATAAGAAAGAATTGTGTGTCATGTAGGAAGAAAGTGTTGATACTGACACATGTGGCCAAACACAAATCTCCAGGTAACAAACAAAACCATTGAATGAATTGTGCTACTGGGATCATGTTACCAAAAATATTTAGTATATAAAGCACTCAGACAGAAGTCTATGTTGTGCATCATTGCAGAGATTGTTTCTGAGTGAATTACTCAAGAGAATTATTCCAAGAGCATTATTGTGTAATATCTGAAGTTGACTTTACGGGAAGATACCAAAAATGTTATAACTCGCTAATAGTGAGTTACCAAAAGTTCCCTTCAGAATAACATTATAAAAACTAACACTATAAAAGTTTAGACATACATTCTATCATTTTACATTGAAAACATGTGGAACATAACTTTGATTTTTTTACTAATGCTAGACTAAATAAAAAAAAAAAAAAGAACATAACCCTTTAAGGAGAAACTATTTTGGAAACATAATAGCATTATTACCAACTATAAACACTCGCTTAAACGATTACATCACCATCTTTCTACAGATCCACTCTTCATGAATCTAACTTAAGTCTACCTAATGGAGAGATAGATAAATATAGAGAGTGAGGCCAAGGAGATGCAGTGTGTTGATCTCTAGGAAACTAGCATCATTCATTCTGATGGTAGGTAAGGAAGTTTCTCTATGGTGGTTAAAGAAGAGTAGTTTCATTTTGGAGACATTAAAATTCAAATACCATGCCCCCAAACTGAATAAAAACAAGGTTTTATTGTCAAATTATTAAAAGGAAAGACCAAAAGATTTTTTTAATTATTAAATTATTTAGGTACCTCCACTAAATCGCGAAAAAAACTGCATAGTTACTTTTAAACTGAATTTTTAAAAATGAAAAAGTTTTCTTGAAATTTTTATCTTAGTTTCAACTGAAAGTTAAATGATTAAATTTATTTACTATTTCCAGTAAGCAAAATACTCTGGTTTATTTCAAACAGAAATTATATGGATTGGAATATAAAAGTTCGAGATTTCTTTTCAATTTTTGAATTTTGCAGCCATTTTTGAGCGATCGACACATTTGTAAACAAAAGTTAATTTTCGGTTTTAAAAAATCTTGCAAAAATAAAATATATATACATCTGTGACACAAATTCTATGTTAAATTAATGATCTGCTTGACAAAAGTATTACTAATTTATAGCGTGAATTTTAGAATAAAACTATTTCTTAATCACCAATTTGAACTTTTTGTACTGTCCGCGTCGTAAATGACGAAGTTGTTGACAGGTTCTTAAGCGACAGAAAAATTGTACCAATTTTTTTTTTCGGTTAAAGGAGGAAACTCTGACCTTTTAATTTGCACATAGAAATTACCATACAAAAAAAAAAAAAAAAATCGAATGCACAAAAAAAGTTTAAATTATTTTAAAAATACGGTTCGTTAACGAATTTTATTTTCAATAGGCAATGCCGCAATAATAATCATAAATAATCAATTCTTAACTAAAAAATCTAACCGCAATAGTTCTTAAAATGATTTTATTTTTTTTTTCAAACTTTATAAATTAATAACAAAAAAAAAAATGAAAATTCTTTTAAAATTTCATTAGGTATCGAATGTTTTTTTCTTCAGACTATATGTCCTTAATTTTTATTCAAGCAATTAAAAGCTTATCAAATAATATCAGAGTTTTAAGTTTTATTGCATTTTTTTATTTTACTCTTCGGAGCAGATTTTCGGATAATTTAAAATAAAATAGATTATTTATATTCCCCAATGAGTCCTGCGTTAACTAACAAAATTAGACCACAACACTGAAATTTAAAAAGAAAATTACTTTCTCTCTTAATCGAATTCTCAAGTTGTATAAGCCTATTTGACCTTAAGAATATTTAATTGAAGCACCTTCGACACCGTTCATTTTGAATTGAAATCTTCATTTGAAGACACGTGGTGAAAGTGAAAGAAAATAGAAAACCAACGTAGATTATTATTATTGTATATATTATTGCAGAAACAATAATAAAAGGTTTTCAAAGAATGTCAAGGTTAAATATAAGTAAAAAAGTGGTTTCAAACTCAAAGAAATCTCATTAAACAAAAAAAAAAAAGGAACTGTAAAAAGTGTACACTAGTAAAAAGCCATTATTACTCATTTGGTGTTAAAGTCTGTTATTATTATTATTATTATTATAAGAAGTTTTATAGTTTCTGTAAAATAATCATTTTGAAACATTTTATTATTTTGTTAACATTTACAAATTATTAGTCACTAAAAAAAAGTAAGTTCGCGATCGTACTACTAAAAACTCCATACTTACCAAGATAAATCACAGTAGGGATAAAGCCCCAGTGGAAAATAGTCTTGCCTAACCAAATAACGCTGCTTACTCGGTTTTTCATTTCGGGACTTAATTTTACCATTTTCTCCACTTTCCAGTAAAATAAGCACAAAGTAGATTCTAGAAGGAAAACAGAACACGACTAAAGAGAAAGACAAGAGAAGCTAAAGCAGGGGAGATAATTGATACGGAAAATTCTGGTGATTTACTAAGCGCAGCTTAGATGTTACACAAGTCAGGGACATCCAGTAAGGATCGAACTCACTACTCAATTGTAATGATGCTTGTGAGGGAAGCTTGCTAATCATTGCACCACCTCGAGGTGACCAAGATCAGTTCTCCTGAGACGTTTTAAATTAAATTTGAATTAAATATAAACATATTATTAAAAAAAATGCACAGTCATCTTAGTCAGAGGATAGCGACATTAAATATTTTTCTTGAAGATTTACTCATAATTATAAAATGTTGTAAATGCAGTTTGCAGCCATTTCGTAATTACCTAAAATTTAAATGTTATCCTCCCTAAAGACCGCTGTGTATTTATTTGTGTATATATACTTCTTGTCACACCTAAGGGAAAAAGAAACAATAGCGAGTCAGCGTCAGTTCAGTTCATTAGAGTGTTATTAAACTTTACTACAACTTACTTATGAAAGGTTATGTTGTGTGTTTGCTCTTTAACAGTGCCTTATTATTTCATTTTTTTTTTTTGCAGTAATTATCTCATTGAGTAGTGAAAAATATACACATACTCTCTATTATTATATATATATATATTTGTATATTTAGGTAGCAAGTTTTTTTTAGACTTGTTAGATTAAATAAACTGCAAACATTGTGTCTGCTTATTTTTCATAAAATTCGTTCATACTCACAGATAACCTTTTACGTATTATAATTGAAAGATGTAAGAAATGAGCTTTAACTTTGACAGATGATTTTATTATTCATTTCTTGATGTTCCCAAGTACTTTCAATCTCCTTCTGAGATCATCTTCAGGGGTGTGAGTTGTGGGAACAAAAAATAACTGCAAAACTGTATTGCTAAAAATTAGTGTAAATTTTCTTTTTTCTTCAAATATAATTTTAATTGTTGACAAATTGCTTAGCATTCATTAGAACATGAAAATTATCCAAAATGGAATTTTTTTATATGTTGTAATGTCATTGTCATGCGCGTGTTAAAGCATGAAAAACTGTTCTTTCTATAAACATTTTAGTACATTACTTGTCTTTCAATTATAATGTAGTGGTTTGGACAAATTGGGTACTAATATGTAGTAGACTGACCGTCAGGGTAGTAATTTCAACAGTAAAAAGAAGGTTGGTTGTAAAATAACTCAATGCACAATGTAACGAATATAACAGCATTGTATTAAGTAAGGTTACAGAACTGAATAATTTGTGAATGTAAGATGTCGCGAAAAGAGTTCTCTCTTAGATATTAACGATATTGTCTCAATATTCATGCTAGAAGAGTCCCTGAAAAGGAAATAATAGGTTTGTACTGAATAGTAGTGAATATAATTATACATGTATTGAAATGTACTTATAAGATAGAGAGAAACATTTTTATGTGTTTAATTGCTGAATGCAATTATCATAGTATGTGAGTTGGAAGAGACGAACGGCATTCGGACTTATGCTCCGAAAAGCAGCCTTCAACTGGCTAAGCACATGTGGAAATCAGTTTATATATTTTTAAATAAATGCGGAAAAAAGAAAGTTTCACGTGCGGTCCTCATGTAAGTGTGTGTGGGTATATGTGTATGAACGTGTGTGCAGGGCGATATGTATGTGCATGTAGAAGTGATTCTACAATAATACGCAAAAGATTATCCATCAGTATGAACGGATTTTATTAAAAATAGGCAGACATAATGTTTGCAACATATATATATATATATATATATATATATATATATTAGTATGTAGAGATAATGAAGAGGAAACACATGTTATTTTTAATAAAATAAGATAAATTAATTTACACATTTGAAGTTTCATGACAAGTGATCAAAGTAATTAAATATTAAAGGTTTTGAAAATTTTGTGGTGAAAAGAAAAAACTCCCACTGTGTTACTGCTCCTGCTGATAATTTTTTAAAGAACTTACTGATAACTTTCTTTTTTAAGAACCTGATGATAACTTTTTTATGGCCTGTGATTGGTCAGTTTAAACACCAACCATCACCTTGGAAGGAGTTTTATTATTTTATTTTATTGGTGGATGTATTTTTGAAATTATATTGTTTTATTATTTTCTTTTTATATTTGTTAGTCTGAGAATAGGTCATCCTATTCTCTGCAAAAAGAGACAAATGTTTGCAAGAACCCTTGCTTAGTTTTTTAGTTGTTTAGCAATAAAGTGTTTTTTTCTTTGTATAACTTAAATTGCATTTGCATTTTTTACCTTTGATTTTTACTTTTGGCAGTAGTGAAAATGCTATTGCAGTGAATTTTATTTTCTAAAAGGAAATAAAATTTTCAAAACTTGTTTGAATTTCAAAAAACAGAATTTGTTAAGCAGAATTTTTGCAAACAGTAGATTTGATGACAAATTTGTTATAAATCAAGTTTTAGGATAAGAGTTAATTTTCAAGTGTCTTGCAAATTTATCTCCTTTACAGTTTATAATTTGTTTTTCCTTTTCTTTATTCTTTCTGCCTTGATTAAGATTTTCTTTCTCTCCCAGTTTGAATTTCGTTGTTTACCTCATGGTCGATTATTTTTGCATTTTCCCACCTTATTGGTGGCCAACTTGCCTTGTTCATTTTGGAATTGGCTGCCATCTTGTGAAGTTGAATTTTTTTTCTTTATATAGGGAAATTTATTTTAATGCTTCATTTTTTATTTACATTTAAGTTTTTCATTTAAAGGTACAACAATGTCCATGACCCAAACTACTAAGTTATTCATTCACAAGAGAAAGCTAATTAAGTCTAACATTGACTCATTTATTCAAAGCATAAACTTTCTAGATGAGGTTAATGAGGCCTTTTTATTGCTGAAACCTAAGAATGAAAGCCTGCTCAGTACTGTCAAAATTCTCAATAATGCAATTATGGAAGACAAACATAGAGCTGAAATGTTGAGAGATATTCAGAAAGTAGAAACCCAGTTCATGGTTGATAATGAATTCATTTTAGGCTGTATAAGAGTAATGGTGAAGGGCAGCTAGTTTGCCTGTAAAAAGCCACACAATGATTTCAGTGTGGCTCATTACAAAGTAACTCCAAAGTTGGAGTGCTCTATTTTTGACCATGAAAGTTTAAAGAAAAACAAATTGACCTAACTGAACATTTTTAAAGAATTTGAACACTGTGTTTTGAGCATAGATAGTAAGAGTCTGATGCTGATTATTCTTAGAAATCATCTCAGAGACTGTGCTCTCAAGCTCATTAACCACTTAACCATTTTGGACAACTCTACCTTGGATATATTGAATAGGGAATTTCTTGATAGGGAATGAATAGTAGATCAAATATTTCTATCCATTTCTTACTCCAAAGTGATGAAAGATCAAGAGTGAAATAATATCAAATTGTTTCTCACTAACATGAAAATGTAACTATATGAGTTGAAGAATTCCTTCTCCTTGGATTTCCTGGAGAAAGTTTGTGAGTTATATAGACTTCAATAAACTGCGGGTGTTATTTCAGTGTGAATTTATCAACTGGGTAGAAAATAATTATCCTGATTTAGAAGAGTTATTCTCTGTATATTTGGATTCTATCCAAACATTACAAATTACTAAGCACAGATTAGCTAGTCCTGCTAAAAATGCTTATAAACAGAAAGCTCTTGGTTTGAGATAAAGGTAAAGATAAAGGTACACCCAGTTAATAGAAAGCCCTCAACCTTGGAAAACTCTTTAGTTAAATTTACACCTGAGACATTCAGGTGCAATTTTTGTTGCTCCAGCGTTCATACTGGATATTCTTGCAGGAAGTAGAAGACGGAGAAGGAGGTAAATTGTTTAGTAGACACTGGGAGTCAACGGTCTTAACTTTCAAAAAGTGTAATAAGGACCTTGAATGGCAAGCCTGATTTTGCAGCTAAAAATAATTGTCATTGAAACCTTTTTAGGTTCAATGTAGAAAGTATTAGGTGAAGTATTGTTGGACATTGAGCTGCCTAATGGAATGAGATCGATTCTCTTTCTAGTGGATGAAAAGTTAGACCTAGATTTTCATGTTGTTGGTCTTAGCACAGCAGTAGATAGTATGCAAGCTAGTGGTGTTAGATTGACAGTGGACTTTTCAACTGTCCAGGATTATTCATTCTCTATGCAGGGATTATTAGGTGTGGATTTGCTCAAATTTTTAGGCTCTATTCAGTTGACAGGTTTTATGAATGACTCTGCGTTTAGGTTCCCTCAGGGATTAGTACTTTTGGGGTATGTTTCAGACATTTTGATGCCTGAGACTGGCATGTACGATAAGTACTACCAGGTTTTCCTTGAGCAAGAAGCAAAAGATATTATTGAAAAGATTGAAGTCAAGCCTGAGGAATTTAAGAATTATACTTGGATTCCTCACAAGCCAGTTTTTAAATCGGCCATTCAAAGTTTGACTAAAATATGCTCAGTATTCAATTGTTCCTTGTATTCCAGTAGTTGTCTGTCTCTTAATGATTGTGTATATCCTAGCATCTCTGACATGAGATCTGATGTTACAGTTCAGAATAGACTGTTATGTGTTGTTGGCTGATGTTCTGAAGGTCTTTTTAATGATTAAATTAAAAAGGGATAGAGACAAAAACATTTCTACTTTTTCCTCAAGATTAGAAATAGGTTAGTGTGCATTAGAT
This sequence comes from Ascarosepion bandense, assembly GCA_037127315.1. NCBI lineage: Eukaryota > Metazoa > Mollusca > Cephalopoda > Sepiida > Sepiidae > Ascarosepion > Ascarosepion bandense. The sequence goes on from JBBBDQ010001889.1 coordinate 1,703,153, forward strand.
ACAAGACGCTCATCTTTAGATTTGTGGCAAGCCCTTTTATTCTTAATTTTGTGATTAAACATCATATTGAGAGGTACCCTGAGAGTTTATGCAGAGACATGCTGCTGGGCCATTTTTATATGGATAATCTCATTAAGACTCACAATTGTCCAATTGTTTTTTTGAGTCTGTATCAGGATGCTGTCAACATCATGACAGAAGGTAACTTCTTCTTCAGGTCTTGCACCTCAAACTGTGATATCTTAAGGATTAGAATGAAGTCTGATGGCAATTTGGTTACTTATGATTCTCCTTTTGGGAAAGTTTTAGGTTATTATTTTGAACCAGACAATGATGAGTTGCATATGTAACATATAGCAAAAATATATACCATATAGCAAAAACAACAATGCTCCTAATTAGTGACTGGTAATCAGTGAAGTTTGCTCTCGGGCTTGCAAACATGTTCTTCAACTGTTTCACTAGATTGTCAGTCTGCAAATAGAAATATTTAAGCTGTGGAAAATTGCTTCATTTGACCAATTGTTTTCAGATAAGTAACATCTTGAAATCTTTGATGTCAGCTAGCAGTGTCTTCTCTGACAACTGAACCATGACTGCAATTGCAACTACCTCAAGGGCTAGAATTGACCTACTCATATTGAAATATTCCAATATGGCTGGAGTGAAATTAATTTGATTTATTATAAAAAAAATCCATAATTTATCATTTTCTAAGCTTCTCCAAATTTAGTTTATTCATGTCCATACTCCATGTCCATTTGTCCATTGGTTTGGAAAAGTTTCATGCCATAACTCTCAAGATGGGTTCATACTGGTTACCAACTAAGTTATCTCAATCAATTAACTTTAAATTATAATTCTCCCAGCATTCAATTTTTCCTCTCCCTATACACTTTCTAAACTACACCTATTTCTTTATTTTCTCAAGAATTATCTGAAAATTAATAATTGACAAACAGCAATTCAGCATTTTATCTCCAAAGAAAATCTTGTCGAGCTTTTATCTATCTCATCCCTTCTGGATCAATGATCTAATGATCATTTTGTTTCTCTAACTTACAAAAGTTTAACTATGTCTGAAATAATTCTCTTTTCTTTAAACTGATATTTTTCCAGAGTTTCTTGTCTCAAATGATGTTTAACCATCTGCATTCATCTTAACTGATGTTGAAATTTTACTTTCTGGACATTTGTTTAAAATGGTGAATCCAACTTTAAGTAGAAAAACAAACCCCAGAACACTTCTAGTATGCTAGTAAAATCTAAATTACTTAACTTGGTTTTCTGAGCTTTACACATCAACTTAACAATTTCCATTCCAATGAACCACCATGTATCAATTCACTTACTTGTAAAATCCACAGCACTAACTTTCTTACATGATGCTTCCTATCTACTCCCTTGAAAACTATAACATATACAGGAAGGTCAATAACACTGTTAGATAGAACAACTTCTCAGCTATTTTCCTTAGTCACCACACTAGATTATGCATTTTCAACAATGATGAATAATATTAGGTATGACTGCACCAAAACTGTTGAAGTAACCCATATTTTACATCATTCATGCTGATATCATTGTCTGGAAAACATGGTCTGCATGGTCTTTCAGACAGATGAAATTTTGAAATTTTGAACGTAACAATGAAATTATACAGTAATTCAGCCCAAATTTATTGCATGATCCATAGTATTTAACCTAATATAGGGTCTGGTGTTATTGTGTTACAAGCAAAAAGTTTCTTTTATCTATCTCTTGAGACAGAAAATTCAGTCTTTTACAGAATTTAAAAGATTATGTGTTGGTGTAAGTAGGTGGTGTATGGTTATATACAAACAATTAAAGAAGAAACATACAAAAACTTTGGTTTCTAATAAGCACCATTTATTCTTTTTTATGTTAAATGTAAGGAAACAAAGTTCTCAATGTCTCTTTGGTATGTCCATTTTTTTCTATTTCAAAAGTAAGGTAGGGTAAGTAATGATAAACATGGTTATAAAGGTCTAGCTCAAATCAGCTTTGTGCTGAATTGAAAGTAAAGTAAAAGTACTTACTTTAAAAGTAAAGTTTGTACTTACTTTAATGTTGACGGGTCAGCAAAAACATCCAAATGCAATACCTTGGGAAGTGAAAAAAAATTTTTTTTCTGATCCTTTTTGGAAGTAGGGCTTTCTTTTTGGTCCAGAAATAAGTTAGGGTAAGTCATGATAATGGTGGTTATATTGGTCAAGCTCAAGTTTTGCATGGAGTTGGAATGAGCAAATGTACTTTGTACTTATTTCATCTGTCAGTCAACTAGAAAAAGGAGACATTTCATAGTGGGGACAGTATATCTATGTACTGTTACACTTTGGAGCAAGGAAGATAAAGAGGAAGAGGGAGAAAATGTTTATCTTTTTTATAGAACTTAAGCAGTGCCACCTAACAGGCACAGCTAAAGCAGAGTAATAAAATTTCCAGTTCCATTATTACTAACATAGGGAGAAAATAGTTGTTTTCTCTTGGATTGTGGGAATTCAAAAAGAAAAATCTTTAAAAAGAAAAATTCCTTTTCTTGCTGTCATTCTTGCTGTCATTCACTTTCCCAATTTTCGAGAGTTCACATGGAGACCAGACATTATGTTCACTGCTTTTTATTCAGTGGAAAACGGACCTTGGTTTTCAACTTCAGTGAGATACTTTATTTCTCCTTTTCAGGAAAGTAAAAGACATGCTTGTTCTTGGAGCAATGCATACATTTATCTGTTTTGGAACATGTAATGATTACTGTAACATTTTTGTATAATTGATACATACTTATCAAATATTTTAGTTGTTTATGGGTGTTTATCTTGTCCTTCCGTGTATTTAGTGTTAGTGTATCAACAGGTACACTAATGCTAATACTGGTGAGTTGGAAAAGATTGTATATCCTTCCTAGCATCAAACAGCCAGTGAATAATGACTGGCACAATAATAATACTAATACTAGCATCATGGGAAAATGTAATTCTTTTTCTTTTCATTAATATTATTTTATTTATTGAGTTTATTTAATTTTCCCATGCCTCCAACTTAGAGCTGTTTGCCCAGGTTTCAGGAAATCCAAGAAGATTTTTAAAATCTTTGCCATTTGTGTTTACATCTTGTGTGTCCTTTTGAGTTAAATAAAACCTGTATCACCTGTAGTTATTTTCTTCAGTCTTTTCATTCACACAATGCCTTTTCTATACCAAAGTTAAGTGCACATTCCTTTGCCTACCAATTGTTTCTTGAATATTTAATGAATTAACCATTGCTTTGATTCTGGCTTGTAGTGATCACATTATCTCTTATCACCAGGAGTGATGGAATGTGGAAACTGTTATCTTCATCTGTGTAGTGTTTCAATAGATCCTGAAGTACTTGCACTTGATAGGCTTTCTACTTTTGTGTAAGTATCTGTAGTACACATCTGGCACCAACTTAGCTATATTACAATATTGTCAATACCATTTTCAACATATTCAGCTCAACATTCAATTCTCTGGTTATAATATATGGATGATCTGATAGAGATACTCTTGATTTCAAGGGATGGTAGTTTTGCATGGAATGTGACTCGTAGCACTCATCATTTTGGCCACTGCTGAAATGCATTAATCTCTACCTAACTGTGCTCCCATTTACTGTTTGGTCTCTCTGTAATGAAAAAAAATTGTACTTTCTTCTCTGGCTTGTTAACAATTCCTGCAATCCATTTCCTGTGTAGTCACATTCTCCAAAACACTGACCTACTTGATCTAATAGTAACCATCTGCCGCTTGTAGATTTTAAATGAAAATAAGATTTACAGCAGTGCATATTCTTTTTACTCTTTCTTTACACACATGTGCACATGTGTGTGCAGAATGAAAAGATATTTTGTCAGTTTCTTTAGTTTTTGTTTTATCTAAAATCAATTTACCTAGATAAATTCATAAATCCATTTATAACATTACATTCTGTTGACAAAATGCCATAATAGTTAAAATATTACATATACAAAAATATTCAAAATACTAATTTGTTTTCTGAATAAAATTCAATTCAACAATATTTTCCTATAGATAATGAATGTGGACAAACTTGGAAGAGGTTATGCTTCCATTAAAGTGAAAATTAATATGAAAAATATAAAATGTTGTATTAAATCAATAATTTTTTCATGGCACTTGCATAAACAAGCCAAATACATTAAACCCCATGGTGAATGTGGGAAAATAATATTATTATTCTATTTGTCTGCCCTTATTAAGGGATTATTTCCCCTTCATAGAAAAGTTTTAAAAATCACAAATCTTTGTTTACACCTTGTGTCCTTCTGAGTTGAATAAATCCTGAATCATAAACGGTATTTTCTTCAGTCTTGTCATTTGCAAAATTTATTCAACTCAAAATTTCAAATGGATGAAATATTAAAAACTACAAAAATTCAATGTGGACTACAATTCATCAACTGCCACTAAAGGGTGGAAATTTTCCTACCAGATGTTTGGCAATTACTTGGATGCTATTCCGATGCTTGGTGTAACGCTGAATAAATTCAGTGTTTTGTAGAGTCACATTGACTGGACAGTGTATGATTACATAAAAAGCTGTGATATAACACTATTTTAGCCTGGCCGTATGGAAGTAATTAAATTAGTGGTATTATTAATTACTGCAAATAAGACGGAAGAAATTGTGTTGGTCCATATTATTAATTTTTATAAATCGAAAAGAACCAACTAAAAAATAGTTGTTTGTTCTGATATGAACGCCGGTAATAAAATTTATTATGGGCAGAGGAAGGTAAGTGGTTGCAAAACCCAAAGCTGAGAGATATAAATGAAGTTATATTTTGTGGGTGTGTTATTTGATAAACAGCCAAGTCAAAGGAGGTTATTGTTGACAATTGGAAATAGTTTGACTATGAGAAATACCACTGAAGCCTGAGTTACACTGCAGATAAAAGAAATTATTTTTTTAAACAAAACATAGTTTTGAATTCAGAAAGAATTGTCCCAAATAAAAGGAAATATTTGATGAGAGCAAAAGGTTAAATTCCATGAGAATAAAATAGAATTTAAATTTAGTTGGAAAATAATTATACACATAAAAGCTAAATAATTTTTTTTTTTTTTTTGGCATTGAAAGAAAAAAACCGAAAGAAATGATGTCACCAACCAAGAAGCTGCTTCATTGGTTGAACTGGAGGAAAAGAACCGAGAGAAAGGTGGTGAGAGTGATTTCATTTGCCAGAGATTAGATTTGCATGTTTGTCATCCTCCCACCAGTGAATTTGGGACAAGCATAAATACGGGGCCCGGAGGGTGGGGGGCACGGGCAGTAGCAGTTGTGCCGAGCTGAAGCAGACAAGACAAATCACTACCGCCGCCGCTGTTCAACATACGCACAAAGACCAATCTTCGACAGTTTCTGTAAATTTTTAGTAAAAGCAAACAGATATTTTTGAATCATCACAAACTTGAAAATTCTGATTGGAGTGAACTGACATTACCAACTAAAAACTCTAATTAATGTTAAGAAGACAAACACTTTTCTTGTATGAAACTTCTACTCCGTCGTCGGCTAAGTAGAGATAAGGGATTAACAATTGTTATATTCTATATTTTTTTGTGTGTGTTTGTTTTTTGTATGTGTATAAAGACTATTCCGCAACTTATTCGGGCGTCATTCAATTTATTTTTGGTGCCGTTTTCATTAACTTCAATGTGCGCGCGTCCAGTCTATTTCAAGTTGGTGAAGAGTCAGGTAGCAAGATTTCAGTGTGACTTCCTTGAGATCAAAATTCACAATGTGGGCGGGAAAGAACACCGTTGTAATAGTTGACTTGAAGATTAGCTGCTGAATTGAAGCCATCAAGGACCAGGCGGCGAGTGTCCGTTCACAGTAATACATACAAAGAAATCTATACAGACACTAGAAAACATTTATGTAAAACCAACAAACAACATTTTTGCATATAATCTTCTCACAACTCATTGCCAGAAATCTGATGAATCAATCAACCAATTCCTACAGGCACTGTGTGAGTTATCTAAAGACTGCAACTACAAACCAGTAACTGCAGACGCCTACAGAGAAGAAGCCATTAATATACAGCTTCCCAATGTTGGGGTAAACTCTGCCAATTTATTGGGATGCCATTTGGTGTGACCAATAGGACTGCTTGTTTTACAGGACATGCCTATGTTGATGATTTGATAATCAGTGGCACCACATTGGAAAGACATGATGTTAATCATATCCAAAAGTCTACCAATACAATGAAAAGAAATGTAAATACTATGTCCAGACAATTGATCACTTGGGATATTGCATATCCAAAGGAATTATCAAGCCTAACCCAGAATGTTTGCTGGCATTAAAAGAACTACATGTCCCCCATAAACGCATTCCTTAGAACGAATCATTGGAATGTTTGTATATTATGCAAGGTGAACCAAGAAATCTTCTGATAAAATCAAAAAGTTAAAACCAACACAAACCTTTCTGTGATTAAGGAAGGATTTGTTAGCCTTCTAGACACTGAAAACTAACCTGATAAATGCCAACATGACTGCAATCAGTGATAATCTGATATCTGTCATAGAAACTGAGACATCTCACAGCTCTGTATCAGCAATACTCAGTCAGGGCAATCGACCAGTTGCCTTTTATTCAAAATTACTGTAAGGCAGTGAGTTAAACTATGCACCAGTAGAGAAAGAGGCTCTTGAAATTGAAAATGCTGTTGAGAAATAGAGGCACCTTCTAATTGGCAGACACTTCATTTTAAAAACAGAGCAAAACCTGTGTGATTTATGTTTGATGAACAAAATCATGGAAAAATAAAAACTGAAAAATTTCTGTGCTGGAGAATCAATCTTCCTTCCTTTAGTTTTGATATTCAGTACCATGATGGAAAGGAGAATGTGGCAGCAAATGCTCTCACCCAAAACAGTTGTACCACCCTCTCAGACAACAAACTGTTAAGATTACATGAATCCCTGTGTCATCCAGGTCTAACCAGAATGATACACTATGTTCAAGATAAAAACTTAGTATATTCTGTTGAAGAAATTTACACAATGACAGCCAAACATGCAACATAATTTTTTAAATTTTTTAATCATTTCACTCCAAGCAAGACAAGACTACGGCCAGTGCATGGAGGGGGGTTACATTTGAAGAAAAGACTGGGTACAGGGGGTATTGAAGAAAAGATAAATGAAAATAGAAGATGACAATTGATGTTGCATTTAAATCTTTGGAAATTGTAGCTATCAGCAAGTAAACAGAAGGGTGTTCCACAGGTGGGTAGTGCGAAAAACTGTTTGGGTAGAAGTGACAGTTAGATTTAACTATTTCAATGGTAAACGGGTGGGACCTAATTGCTGATCTAGTAGCGTGCTTAAATTCACGTGGACAGGGCACCAGGGAAAAAAGTTTGTCACAACAGTTACTATGAAAATATTTGTAGAAAAGACAGAGGAAAGCCACGTCATATTGGTAAGAAAGTGACTAAAGGTGAGAGGCCAAGTTAGAACAGATTACATTGCAGATCCTTCTTTAAATTTTGTCGAGAACATTGAGATGAATAGTACGAGCACCTGACCAGTATGGCAACAGTATTCAATGCACTAATGAATGGTAGATTTATAAATGTGCAAAATGGATTCTGACAAGAAAAACTTTCTGGGCTGACCTTGAGATTAAACTTTCCTAGCAGTAGATGCAGCTGTAATATTTGTATCTAGTATGTTTTGGATAATAATTAAGAGATACAAATATTAACCTGTTAAAACAAACTTTATTTAACTTCATCTACATTCTTGTGTGAGTCCCTCAGGGCTGGCTATGAGTGACTGGTGTGAAATCTTTTGAGGAACTAAAAAAACTGAACTGCTACTAGTCGTTGGTCAGTAGGGATGGGCCACAGAGAGAAAGAGAGGGAGTGAGAGATGAAGGGATTTCTGGGATAGTAGTGCGTGACCTAGGTGGAAGCACCTGAAGAAGAGGAGGGAGAAGAAGACAAAGTTAATATGTTTAGGTAGTATTATTTCTGACCTCTAGTAAGTGGGTACTACAAATACTCCTATACCAGGACTCCGTGGCTTAATAATAAATGTATTTGTTATCCTTTTTCCATCTAACTGTTCTACCTGAAGTTCTTGTCTTCATTTTATGTTCTTGTACTTTTTCAGGTGGTAAACTATCAGGCTTTTTATTTGTATTGGTGGTTGCATTCTGCGTACATTTTGATTTTTGTTTGTTTTCAATGTACGGTTTCAAACGGTCTATTGAAACTTGTATATGCGTGTTTGGGTTAGTTTCTATTAAGAAATATTTTAGTGTTCGTTCGAGTACCATGTAAGGACCTGAATAGGGTGCTTCTAGCGGTTTCCGAACGCGATCTATCCTAATCCAAATTTTATCACAGGTTTGAAGTTGATCTGGCACGTATGATTTTTTGTTGATTTTTCTGTTTGAAAAGTCTGTCAGATCAAATTTTGCCATAGTTTTGTGCAGTTCTCTTGTAAAATCTTGTGTAACCGTTTCTGTATTTCCTGTATTTATCATTAGTTGTGGCAATAACATTTGTGCACCTGCTACCGCATAAAAGGGGGAAAAATTGGAGCAGTTGTGTATACTTCGAATTCCTAAGAGAACTATTGGTAGGGCTGAAATCCAAGATTCTTTTTGGGTCATAATAGCTGCTTTTAAAGTTCGGTGGGCTCTTTCTATAAGTCCATTACATTGTGGATGATAGGATGTTGTACGTAGCCTATAGAATCCAATAATTTTTGACAATTCGAGGAATAGTTCGCTTTCAAACTGTGTGCCTCTGTCTGTTATGACATGGAGAGGAACACCAAATTGAGTAATCCATATGTTTACAAAAGCTTCGGCTACGGTTTGTGCTGCAATATCCGATATAGGTTGTGCTTCTATCCATCGACTGGTTCGATCTATACATGTCAAAATATACCGACATGGATTGATGTAAGGATTGTTGGAGCATTTTGCTGGTGGTAGTGGTCCAATTATATCTAAGTGTACAGTTAGAAATCTTGATGATGGTATTTCCAACGTTTGTACAGGCGATTTGGTATGTCTGTATATTTTTGCTTGTTGGCAAGATGTACATGATGCACATAATTCTTTGATGGTTTTATCCATGTGTGGCCAGTAAAATCTAGCCTTAATCATTTTGATAGAGGATTTTGTTCCAGGGTGTGATACTGAATGTAAGCTATTGAAGATAGATTTTCGCAGTGTGCATAGTACAAAAAGGTCTAGGGTATGACGTTGATGTATCACATAACACAAATTGATCTCTTCCAGATAATGTGAATTTCTTTAAATCTGGGAAGGACTGTATTTCAGTGTCTGATTTTTGTGCATCTGCAAGTGCTGGGAGATCGTACATATCTATTTGTACAGAAAATGTTGGGCGAGACAGACAATCTGCAACTATATTTTGGTTACCCTTCACATGGGCTATATCTGAAATTAATTCTGTTATAATTGCTAGCTGTCTTTGTTGTCTATCTGATTTGGCAGGTTTTAGACTGTGGATGCACCGCATATTGGTTTATGATCTGTCAAAAGTAATACTTCACAGCCTTCTATGAGGTGGCGAAAGTGTAACACTGACAAATATGCAGCTAAAAGTGCACGGTCGAAAGTGGAATATCTTGTTTGTGTTGATGTCAGTTTCTTTGAGAAGAATCCTATTGATATTGGATTTCCATTTATAATCTGATGTAAGGCAGCACCTACTGCATATTTGCTGCTGTCCGTGACCAGTTGATATTGTGCACAAGTTGGCTGAGGATGGGATAATTCTGTTACGTCGCCAAATATTTTTATAATGTTAGAAAAGGATTGTTTTTCCACATTATTCAATTTAATTAATCCTCTAGGTGTTAATTTAATTCTTTTAGATAAAGGTAAAACTAACTTTGCAAATCCTGGTATTAACTTTCTGTAAAATCCTACCATACCAAGAAATCTGTGTAAGCTTTAGGACACAGAAAAGATTCTATTTCTTTTAATTTATTAGCAGTTGGTGTGATTCTCTAGTGATGTTGCATTGAAAATAGATTTCGATAATGATATTTTTAGGTTATTTTCTTGTAAAATTCTAAAAACGGTGTCTATATCTTTCTTGTGGGACTGCTTGTCGTCACTGAAGATTAGGATGTCATTTATATATATAAAGACACAGTCTATATCTCGAAAAATTCTGTCCATGTATCTTTGAAAAGTTCCTGAAGAATTTGTCAGTCCAAACGGCATAAATTCATAGTGAAAAGGACCCATCGGCAAAGTAACAGCTGTTTTAGGAATATCGTCTGGGTGCATTTTAATTTGATGGTAAGCCGAAATTAAATCAATTTTTGTAAATCGCTGTTTATTAGCGAGTTTTGTTGTAAATGAATTTATATTGGGAATGGGGTATCTATCATGCTGTTTAGTGCACGGTAATCTCCACAACAGCGGTATCCTCCACTCTGCTTAGGTACAAGATGTAGTGGGCTTGACCATTCGCTGTCTGAAGGAGCTATCATGCCTTCGTGTATGAGTCTTTTAAATTCTTCTTTAGTCGCCGTTAGTTTTTCAGCAGATAGCTGTCTGGATTTTGCAAAAACCGGTAAGTGGCTACCTGTATCAATTCTGTGATAAACACCGCAGTAGTTGTTATTTTTGTTTATATGTGGAGAGATGATTTCTGGGTATTTATCCAGACTGGTTTGAATTAGTGTGGGTAGTTCCACTTTGTTAATGACCACGTTTACTGGAGATATGGAGTTTAATTTTAATTTCTTTTTGGTGGCTGTTAATAGGTCGTAAATTGTTTTATTTTTGCAGTCGATTATGAGACCAAATTCATTCAAGAAGTCAAATCCAAGGAAAGGATTGGTGATATCTACAACCACAAATATCCAGGAAAATGACCTTCTCAAACTAGGTATCCCAGTCTCTAGGTCTGCTTGTCCGTGGCATTTTATCTTCTCGCCATTAGCAGTGGTGAGTGATACTGGTGTTGGATTTAATGAGACGCCGTTTAACATAGACGCTGGTATTATTGAGATACTTGCGCCAGTATCTACTATGAATTTTGTCCCTAATCATGCATTGATTTGTCATAGCGGCGAACTCAAGGGGACAGACATGGTTTGCGTTGCTAGTTTCCCCGAGTCTGTTGGTGTTGGTGGATGTGAGCTTGGTAGTATTTTTATATTTTGTTTCTTCGGCCATTTACACCAAGGTTTGCAAGTTCTCGCTTGATCGGCAAAGTAGAGGTGTACTCTACATATTTTGGTTTTCTGTTCAGGGAAATAAGGTTTAATTCCTATCGGCATAGGAACATTGTTTTTGTTTTTATCAGTTTTTTGTGTATTATGCTGAGCGGTGAACGCTGTCGCGTTGATGTTGTTAAGCAAAGGCATGAGCTCATCCACTTGCTTTCCAAGCCGAGTTGGACTTAACTCCTTTTGTGAGGCAATGACGGGGGAAATTGTCGCTGGTAGGGCCTGAAGGAGTTTGTGTGTTACAATCTCTTCACCGATACCTATCCGTTTTGCTATCGATAGCATTTCCTGTAAGTATGTTGAGGGACGGCCGGTAATGGTAGTTGTTAACATTAATTTGTCCAGCAATTCTGGCTTAGTCCTTTCATGGGCCTAAACTAATGAACATTTTATTTCCTCGTAGTTTCTTGATTCTAAAGTTGCTATAGGTATTTTTGCTACCAGAATGGAAAACCAGCCATTCACTGTCATTTCCATGAAATCTGGTGTTTTTATACTAATTTGCTGTAGATAGGCTTCTTCCATTGTTTTTTTTTTGTATATATATATATATATATATATATATATATATATATATATATATTGTGTGTGTGTGTGTGTGTTCTTGTAGACGAAGAAAAGAGAAAAAATTTTTTTTCTACTTACATCGAAGGTTCTCTCTTAAAACGTTTACAACGTGAAGTTGAAATGTTGCATTTATCCTGGAGTTTCGACAAAATTCCTTGAAGTTGGGGTCACCATTGTAATATTGTACCTAGTATGTTTTGGATAATAATTAAGAGATACAAATATTAACCTGTTAAAATAAACTTTATTTAACTTTGTCTACATTCTTGTGTGAGTCCCTCAGGGCTGGCTAAAATGTCGGGAGTAGCACGTGTGACTGGTGTGAAATCTTTTGAGGAACTAAAAAAAACTGAACTGCTACTAGTTGTTGGTCAGTAGGGATGAGAGAGAGAGAGAGAGAGAGAGAGAGAGAGAGAGAGAGAGAGAGAGAGAGAGAGGAATTTCTGGGATAGTAGTTCGTGACCTAGGTGGAAGCACTTGGAGAAGAGGAGGGAGAAGACAAAGTTAATATGTTTAGGTAGTCATATATCTGACCTCTAGTAATGTTTTATCGTTGTACACCATAAACAATCGAAGCCACAGTCAAATTCTACTGAGGTTTGCCATTGTGTGACAGGACCCATACTGCACCTCTGAACTCAGTTACTAATCCAGAAACGCCTCACACCTCCACATTCCCTTCTCATCAAATACGCCAATATCATCACTGATGATGACAATCAAAGCACATTTATTAAGCCAGTGAGCATATAACACTTTCATTTAAGTGTCAAAAAGTTGACTGGCAAAATTAATTAAATGGTAATTAGAGTGCAAGTATGGCACAAGGTAATAAATCATTGATCAACCAACCACAGGGCCTGCTTCTTGTTAGCCCACCCTGATGACTGCGACTAATTGGCTGATTATCTAAATGAATCAGATGCAACCCAGGGGAGTTGTTACGACGATAACCATTGGCTGGTGATCCCTATTGGCTGACCAATCAGGAGCTAATTATTTGGGATTCAGGCCCATAAATAGAGAACACCCAGAGCAAAAAATCGAGTCGGTCATTCTTCGCAACCCAGAACCGAATCCGTTGCCACTGCATACTCCATCATTGACACTGCCTAATTGCAGTTAAGATTTCTTCGAGTTAAAGAAACTTTTTTCCGCCAGTCAACTGCATTCACCCCTCACTTCGCGGTGTTTGTTTTAACTTGATAAGAAATTATTGTATACCCGTGTAAATAAATGTTTGTTACTGTTTATAACAAACGCTTTTCTTCATTTCTTTGATGGTGTGACAACTATTCTTCTACTCTGACGCAAAATTCAACACTCCATTGACTAAACTGTATCCATCCCCCCTTTCGTGGATATTAAGAAACAACGTGGACGCGGAAGGAATCAGAGAACAACCAGTCTGGAATATGTGGTAATCACGAAACCATCGGCCAACCTGGTATCATGAAGATATAGTACCACAAGCATACCAACCAGTCCCTCAGCCAAAAGCAACACCCGATCGAATACATTTGTGTCATTGTCAAGATAAAACCATCCACTACAAAAAAGGAACTGCAAAGTTTTATAGGATGTCTTGTCTGAACACGACAATTTCTGGAGACTCGCCTTTACGAATGAATCAAGATGATTTCATTTTCCTACTCGATGGTCCATTCATATGAACTCAACAGGGCCAACAAGCCGTTCGTTTGGACAGAAAAGGCCGACAAGGCTTTTGAAAACATTTAGAGATGCTTATCATTACCACTAATCATCTCATTTCGATACAGGTCGGAGAGAAGGTCTTAATGCAGATACCTCATTCAGTCACAGCCCATATATCACATCTGTCTTGGATAAGTAGTTACCAAGTCATCAAGACGAATTACATTGTACTCCAAATCATAAACGGTATTGGCGAAACTTGTTGGGTCCATCACGCTCACGTATGTTGCCTTGTACCTCGGCTTGACCACCTTATTTAGATGAACTTGCCCCCTCTTTTATGGAATCTCTAAGCAACACCCAACTCAGCATCTCATCCTTCGTCTAACAGCCATGTAAACAATGAGGACTCCAGATATATCGATCTCGCACTGTCAGCCATCCCAATATTCCATAAAAGAAATCCCAAAAGACAAACACGTGGTCAGTTACTGAAATGTTTAAAAATTTCAATATAGACTAAAAACAAAAAACAAACAAACAAAAATATAGAACAACTTCACACCATACATACAACACACCAACTCATTTGTAAATCAGAACAAGAGCTAGGGAAGCTGTTATAATCTTCCTAAAACCAGATCTTCTGATTGATGTTACACAAATTTCTACCACTGACCGGATATGAACACTCCAAATCCCAAGATAAACTAAAAGTTCCGTCAACTGCACATCTGCTCCACACATAGCTTCCACTTTACTTACACACTCAAAGAAAAATACAATCCAGAATTTCCACCTAATAGAACCCACTCCTGCCTAGAGAAACAAAATAAAAATTTAAGCCGGTCTGAGCCTAAGAAAAGGACATAAAAGCCCATCAAAGGAACATCTTTGGTAGTCGGCTGTTGTGCCAACAGCCAGGATTCACAATGCTCGTCGAAACGCGACCTCCCATCTCCGAAAGACAACCTGCCAAAGGCCGTCAGCGCAGTAAGTCACAACTCACCCTCCCTCTCCTGTCGTATGCCTCTGCGGATGACTTTTACGATTCTACTTATCGCTTTCTTGTAACGAGAGACATTTACACCAATTTATCATTTTTTTGTATTTTTACGTTAATACAATTATTTATTTCTGTCGTTTCTTGCCACCATATGTTTAAAATAACAGTTCCAACATATCACATGCTGGGAACTGTCTTACCAACAAGAAGGATACAAGTTTGTATTTGTATTCAAAATGAAAAAAAAAACAAACTCTCAAAACAACGTTTGCTAAGAATTCATTTATTTTAAATCTAAAAAACATTCTGTACCAAACTCCACAAAATCAATGTACAGATAAATATAATAAATTATTTATATTATTTACATTGTTCGGACTGTTGTCCTCATCTTCGGTGCCACATTCCCGATATTTCAACTGTTGTACGCTCCGGCCTTCTTCAGGTGTGTGGAATTTCAAACTGAAAACAATAAGAACAATGAAATTGTAATATGAGCTCTAGTAAAAATGGTTACTGAGAAATTAGATTTTATAAGTTCCAAAAAGTAATACGCTGTGGATAAAAACATTGGTTGAATACAGTGACTTGACACAGAGAGTTGTGAGTTCAATATTTGGTTACAAAATCTTTGAGAGTTGAGTTAAAGAGAGATAACTGATACTAGGGCATGACTCGTGGAACTAGAACAATCTACCCTGCTGGACAATATAATGGTTTTAGTTCAAAATTTCAGTCACCTGAAGAAGGCTGGAGTGTACAATATGGCAACAAGATGAGGATAACAACATAAACAGTGCAAATAGTTGTAATCTCAGAAATATAGACAAATATGATAAATGTCATTGAATGAGTGCCATCGATGACTTCAGTTAATGTTCTGTATCAGGTATTACTACATACTGGATAACCAATGTTTCAATGTTTAATATTCTCAGAGGACTATTTATGACAAAAACTTGAAGTTGGGTTCACTGGCTAGGATATTCTGTCAGAAAGGATAAAGAAATAAATATCTATCTAAAAGACATATAAGAAAGAAAGAAAAATTATACTGAGAGATGCCCGGTCCCGAGGACAGTGTCCCGAAGAAGTGTCCCAAAGCTGCACCACCCCATTGCACCAAAGGGGTGGATTGGTGGTCGCCACTGGGGCCAGCTTGACTGACGGTTGCGGTGACTGGGCAATTTTTTTAACCCTTGCCCGTTCACATGGGTTCGGGCTCCCCACATTAAATCTTGACACTGTGTCACATTCACGTTTAATATAGCCGTACGGTACTGTTTCCAGTATGGTCTGATGTGTTTGTAATAATGACGAACAAAAGCCATCATTTTTATTATTTTGTGCTTGACTCCATTAGTACATATTTTCGTTTGTTTAGGTGAAGGATCATCACGTGTATTTTGGTGTGTAGGTTATAAAAAGTTTTATATAAATTGTTCTGATATTTGCACGTGTGGATGTTTCCTTTGAATTTGTCATTGATTTTCCTGTATCTCTCTTCTTGTGTCGATTTAGGTACGTCCACTCCAATTTTACCGTGGGAAAATCAGCATAGTCTGACAAGGCCTCAAACTAAATAAAAACAAGGTTTTCTCGGCAAAATGTTTATGCTAAAAGAGGATAGATCAAAGTATTTTTTAATTAATTTTACAAATTTTTAAAATTGTTCTAACATGTTAGAAATTCTTGCAAAACTCAAATAATCGTCTGATTTTGATGAAAATTTCAGGACTTATTCACAAATGACTGAAATGATTTTTGAAATAATTATTTTTATAAAATATTGGTAAAAAATATTTTTTTAATTTGTTACCCCCCTCCAATATTTAATTTCCAGAAATGTCGAAAAATGCAACTAGGCCACAACATATTATAGATAGTTTTCATTAAATTCAGGAGTCATTAAGGAAAGCTAATCAACTGTCTTTTTTTTTCTTCAAAACAAGCTACCTTTTAGAAAATCAGCTCCGAATTAGGAAAACAAAAATGCAATAAAACTATGCCAATTTTTATTTGGGTAAACTTTTAATTGCTTTTATAAACAGAAAAACAGTTTTTCTGTCATTCTCTTTGTTAAGAGTAAACTAAAAGGGTATATCTTTCAATAAGCTTACTACTTTTCACCACATGAGTCTTAGTGGGAATGTTATATTATACGAGTTGTCCCCCTTAGACTATACTCCAAAAAAATAAAGATAGAAAAATAGATACTTCCGGCCCCTCAGAGTCCCCGTCAGATAATAAAAAAAAGCCTGATGACTACTATTTTCTATCTCCACACTGACTTGTCTCCTGTTAGTATTGTCATATAGACCTATATGGTCTATATGACAATACTAACATTACAGGATGGGGAGAAAGAATTTCCATGCAATCAGAAATCTTCTCCAATGCAGGGAATGGCAACTTTTTCTTTTTATAACTTAATTTAAGACCCTAAAAATTCAACAATATTTTCCTTCCCTTGTTGTTATATATATTTCTAATAAAATAATGGATTTATATTTAATCCGACATTTTTATTACTTCAGTTCAAACATTACTGTCGTCGACAATTCGTAACCGTGTGTATTATTAAGTTTGTTTATTCGGGAAATTAAATCTTAAAAGAAAATGTGTTCACCTTTTTGTAATCTGGCTTGCTTTTACCGCTTGTTCATGAAGAACGTCACAGTAAGGCTATATTTTCCCTTTTTAAGGATCTTGCTTACCGTGACGTCCTTATAATTTTTTTATATTACTTTTAAATACATTATATATTTTTTGTTCATCAGTTGCTTTTGACATTTTTCGGCTTCAATCAAATATATATTTGGTTCGTTTTTCAAGCATATATGTCTGTTAAAGTTTAACAGACACACTCCTCGGTATCTCTACTACAGTTTAACAGAAACTGTAGAGATACCGAGGAGTATCGGACTGTTTCTGACTCTGGTCTTATACGCGTGAAACGCCTACTTTAAATTCGGCCTTGTACCATTCGGGAGGGAGTGCGGATAAAAATGTTATCAGTTTGACCCGACTGACTATTTTAGAGAAAAAAAGCGGTATTGTAAAACTAAAACAAAAGCAAAGAATCTAGCCTTGTTTCACTGGAAAAGGAGAAAGAGGAAGTAATATTCATCCAATGTTGTTAATGCTGCTGATATTTCAACTTAAATTGAAAACCGTTGGTCTTTTTTTTTTTAGGGCGGTAGCTAAGTTACTTACACCAAATATCTCAAACTGAACTGCTTTTTTATTTTGTGGCAGAAAACGTGTTCCACCTGGTTCGGTAATTCATACATTTTTGTTTTTAGCTTTTAATACAATTTTTATCTTTGTTTGAAATTTGTCGTCTCGTTTGTACTTTGTCAGCTTAAGAATTCAATCAAACTAACTTTTTAAAAAACGAATACGAATCTATTTTTAGTTTTTATTTTTTTGGCGCAAAACTAAACAGATTTTGGGAAACTTGCTTTATTGCAGCTTTTAAAATTTTAACTGGCTCTTAGGAATTAGGAATAGGCTGTCTAAAAAACAAACAAACAAACAACAACCACAAAACAAAACAATAATACAATGTGAATGTTATCTGTTGTCAGCATTATCCCATTCGTCACAATAACGTACGTCAACACTACAATTCGCGTTCGTACCCAAGGTAGATTTTGATTTTTGATTACTAGTTTTCTGTGCGTGTAGGCCTTCCCTGCTTGTATTGTAGATTGGCGCAATACAAATGTTCTATTACCGTTTGCCCTATTTTGCCTCATAGCACTGTTGATAAACTAAAAACATGGGTTACTTTTTTTTCGGTATTTCGAACATGAGTCCGTTTGACTTTCAAAATCAGAACATTACCAACTCTTTAAATTAAATTTCAATCTAAGTTTGCTTATTTTAAAAAGTTATCCATATAATCTGTCAAAATAAAAATATTTTCATGACTTTTTCTCCGTTTAGGATGAATTTTTCAGTCTTTCTTTATTGTTGGGAGTTAGAGGGTGAAAAAAAACTTTTTGTTTTTTCTGGTTTGCGTGATGTGGCGAAAAAAATGAAATTAAAATATAAACAGTAATAAATGAGAATGGTTACAATAAAACACCAAATAATTTTAACCTTTAAGTTCTATATTACCTTGTTAAAATTATATTTGTTTTACAAATAAAAAAAAAATCAAATAAACCACCATAGGTTAGGTCTGCATTTCATTTGGAAAAGCTTTTTTAGCAAAATTTTATAAAATTTAACTTTTTTCTTTATCTTCCAGAGATCAAACGTTTGTGTTATCATGAGTAATTTGATTTTGATTAATTATTGTGCACAATCTTATGGCCTCAAATATCTATCTATTTTTAATTTGTGTTTGGACATCGTGAAAACAGCTGAAAACGACTTTATGTTAGGAAAGAAAGTTAAGTAAACTTTAAAACTAACAAATCACATTTACGCACGAAAAAATGTCTGTAGCAACAGAGTTTGAAGCTGATTCCTTGGATTTTAAAGATTTTCTTTTCATAATGAAACATCCGCATTTCATATGAATAGTTTTTTTTGTGTATAAAAAAGTTCATGGTTAATTTAGTTTACGTATTTAATGGAATGTTTGCAGAATAAAATTGAAAAGTGCAGTTCTTATTGCATTCAATAAGCGTTACCTGTTAATTTTTTTTAAATGTTACTTTTCCTAATTAAACTATTTTTTTCTACTATTAGAATTTTGTTATATACACGGTCACACATTGTAAAACTAAAACTAAAAATTTTAAAAACATTTAATTTGAAAATTTACATTTTTTCAACTTTAAAAAAAATAATGAATGTTTGAATGCTTGAGTTGAAAAATCTATATTGAAATGAGAATGTGATATCTCCTTTGATGTGCCTATCCGTTTAGGACGTAGACTTCCATTGTAGTTTGTCTTTTTTTACTATTCCCCCAGTTTCTGTTCTACCATACATTTTTTACACAAGCTGATTAGGTAGATTTACTTGCTATTTCCATCTACCTGTTTTTAGCATTTGATATTCCATGTGAGCATTGAATTCTCCAAGCCTTTTCTCATGTCCCAGTAATTTCTACTGTTCCTTTCTGATTCTAATTATAAGTTTCCTTCTGTTTCTATTTTCCTTGAAAATTCCTTGATTTTCACATGATCTGTTCAATAGTATTCTCAGCATCCTTCTGTAAAACTACATCTCTGTTGCTTCAAGTTGTCCAGCATTCACCACTGTATATGAGGATTTATTGTTCTGTCTGCTTACAATTGATGGGTAGTCCTTTCTTATTTTCATTGACTACCTTGTCTTGAAGTTCCTGCAGTTTTCTTTTTGTGTCTGCCATTAACAAGATGTCATCTGTATATAGTTCAGATTGTGCTTACCAATAATATACTCTTTACTTTCCAGTTCTCTTAGGATATCCTTACTGTAAAGGTTGAAGAATTCTGGTAAGAAAACACATCCTTGTCATAAATCCTCTATACCAATAAATCCTAGTAGAACTTCTAGTTGTTTTTTAATTGCCTTGCTGTAATGGTTAAATAAATCTGGTGAGAAGATGCATCCTTGTCTTATGCACTTTTCTATTTTTGTGTGCTTACTCAATATCTGTACACAGATGCTTTGCTTTCAGTAAATGTTCTGTAAATGCTCTGTAAAAGCCCATGGTATTTTAAATAGGACATGTTATGCAACATTTTATCAAAAAACTGTCATACTATTTAAAGCAATAGTTATATAAAATTAATAATAATTGCATTTTAAGCTTTTTGGTTGTATTTAATTACAAAGAACAAATGTCAGATTAAATTTTTCTTTTTTAATCAATTCACCCCAAGCAAGGCAATAATGGCACTAAGACATAAGTGGTTCCTGAGAGTAAAAGTGAATATCAAAAATATTTGGAGCAATCATTTCCCACATTTCTGATTTTAATAATAAGAAATAAAAATTATTTTTTGAAACTGATTATTTAAAGATTTTTTATAGGGTACAAAATCTTATTGCTATTAAAGTAGATATACTTAATGAAAGAAGAGGAAAAGAAAAAGTATAATTTTCTTTTTTTTTTAATTACTGTTCACAGTAATTATACTTTTTTCTTCCATTAAATATGTCTGTTTTAATAGCAATTTTTTGATTCAGTTTTGTTTTACTTCAATAATATATAAGCAAAAACAATTTTTATAAAGTGTTTTTTATATCTATTTTTAAAACAAAGATTTTATGCTATTGCAAACTTCATTTCAAGATATGGCGGCAAGCATATAATTTATTTCACATCTAGAACAAATCAAAATTACAGGAAAGTTTGTGTGTTTATAGGATGTATAATAGTATTCAAAGCAAAATGCCTTGAAATCTCTGAGGATAACTAGAAACCTGATATCAAATTACATTACCTTACGTTAGATATAAAAAAGACTATAATGTGTATATGTGCATTGTGGTGCAGTGGATATCGACTCAGAACGACAAATCAGGGAGCCGAGTTTGAATTCTAGTTGAATTTCTTGCATTCACTTACTCACAAATACCTTTGGGAAAGGTATTAATCTGTCTCTTCCCTCCAGTTATGGGTTAAATAATAGGACAGATTGGGTTCTATAGCCTTGACTGGCAAACAGTTTACTGCAGAAAGCAAAATTAAACCTACTGTGGGATAATCTGCTCAGTCAGTCATGTCTCTTTTGAAATATGATTGCCCAAAGTGTGTATCATGTATAGCACTTAACTGACTGAATGTGTATATACATGTGTGTGTGCGTGTGTATATATGTATGAACAGGTATATATATAGGTGGGCATTTTTGTGTCTGCCTGTATGTGTACATATTAAAAACAAAAAAAGGCTCTAATACATATATATATATATATATATGCATGGGTGGGTGTGTATGTCTGTGTATGTATATGCAAGTATATATATATATAATAAAAAACACTCTCTAATTTCAATTGAATAATTAAAATCCAACGCCACCAATGACCCTAACATAGATAAAAGAAACAGGTGGTTTGACACACTTTGTCTTTCT
The DNA here is from genome assembly GCA_037127315.1 of Ascarosepion bandense. Classification (NCBI taxonomy): domain Eukaryota; kingdom Metazoa; phylum Mollusca; class Cephalopoda; order Sepiida; family Sepiidae; genus Ascarosepion; species Ascarosepion bandense. The sequence goes on from JBBBDQ010001889.1 coordinate 1,724,719, forward strand.
TTCATTCCAACCTGAGGAAGATAAAAAGAGCAGACATTCACCTCTCAGTGAGAAACAGTTAATAAATTTTTCATTTTTTCTCCCCATCTTCATATGAGATTTGATGTAAAATGCAAAAGAACATCTAAGTATTTTTAATTGGAATAGCAAATTTTTAAGTGCTGTATTTTTTTGTGGTGGATTATAAAGTCCAAATTAGAATAACTGCAATAAAAATACAATTATTTTGTCACATAGTTGTTCTTATCGCTATTTTGCTACTAAAAATAGTATTCCAAGCAGTATATTTCTCTCTGGAAGCATCCATAAAATTTTTTCACATGATGCATATAAAATAAAAAACAGCAGTGTACATTCAAATATTTAAGTTTTTGTTATTTAATCATGTTTTGTAAATATTGCATATGTAGGACAAATATACATGAGAACAAAACTTATTAAAAATTTATTTTGAAAAATTAGTGTGAATTTTATAGAAATTTTTATTTTCATATATTTTTTAAAGATTCATATTGATGCATAAACAATTTTTTCTTAATTGTTTAAAATCTAATGGAGCAGTAAAATACAAATTTAGACCATCCAGTTCAAATAACTTGCATAAGTTCCATTTCAATTTATTTTTGGTAAGTTCCTATTACCTTAAAACATTAGTAAGTTATGCTAATGTTTTAAAGATTCATATAGCAAAAAATAAAATTCATTTATCTCCAAGCAGAACAAAGAAAATATGATTATTCTGTCCTTACATAATTCAAGAAGACTCTGAAAAAATGTTTCTCTAATTTTGTCTGTTTTAAAATGGCATAACATTTAAGAGAGAAATTATTACTTTTAATACATTGAAGCTTTTTAAAAAGGATTTGATTTTTTGTGTAAATTTTGTGGTGAATTAAAAGTAACTCTATTCTCTATACTGTTTACAAATTTCATAATCTAGTGTAAAATCTTAATTTTGACCAATAGGAAAAAGGATTGACACCCCTCCTCCTGCACTGAAGAAAGAAAGAGGAAGCCAAATGTTGCAATCCAGTGTTCATAAAAAGTCTTGCTAATATATAGAGAAAAAAAGTGGAATCAGTCAGATTGGAGCAGAGATCAGATCACAATGTAAGGGAGAAATTTCAAGCCTCTGAACCGGACATGCCTTGACAACATAGATTCCCTCTCCTTTTCTTTTTTGCGTGCTATTTTTGTTTATCTCTTCTTCTTCATTTTTACCATTCTCACTGTCAACATAGAAGACAACAACAATAATAAGACTCTTCAACTGACTCCTAAAAATTAAAAAAAAGTACAATTTTCCTTTATTGCTTTTCCTTCCTTTTCATTTTCTCACCGTCCGCTAAAAGAAAGCAAGGAATGCAGACTTTATTACTACCCTGTTAATCTTTGTTTGCATACACACTTTTTGCTACAACTATGAACTTTGGATTCATTTAACTCTGTACTACACTTTCTCTTTGAACATTTACACGCTTAATAATGTCACTGCATACAAAATTTATGTTATTCTGTTCTGTAAAAAAGATTTCTGTTTAAACATACAAATGAAACACTTTTATTCTTTCAAACCTTCTGATGTTGATATTTTAACTTGTGGAGAGTTCAGTTATGTTTGGCACAAAACAAATTTAATAAACATTAGAGCCCTCTATAATTTCATGTATGTATTTATTAGCTATTTAGTTCCAGAGGTTTTATTTTAATTTGGTTAGATAAAAGATTAATGGATATAAATCTTTGAATGAATTATGCACTATTTTTTTTTTTTGTTTTGCAGCTTATGTTCTATAAACATTCATAAAATTTGATTTGAGATATTCACTGTGAATCTGTCCACCATTTATGTTTTATCTGTTATCCAGTTTTAATTTTTCCCTCTTTTCCTTGCAGCAACATGGAAGAACTGAAACTTGAGCGTGTACGGAATCGTCTGCTCTATTGCCCAGTATGTTTGGATGAATTTGAAGATCCACGGTGGCTGCCTTGTCTTCATACAGTTTGTTATGAGTGCCTACAACAGCTAAAAGTGTCTTCTTCTTCTGCCTTCATCCAATGTCCAGAATGCCGCAGCAATATATCCACAAAGGAAAAGTTTCCAGTCAATTTCTTGATTAACAGTTTAAAAGAGGAAATTGAAGCACCTACTTCTCCAAAGTTGTGTGATGTTTGCCACAAAGGATTTCATTTTTCCAAGTACTACTGTGAAAAATGTAATCTGGATCTTTGTGAGTCTTGTGCACCAGAGCACAGCCTCTTCATTCATATGTTCACAAAGGAAGATTTCTTGACACTTAAAAGTGACTGGCCTAAACTGAAGATTCCCAGTAAATCAGCATGCCCAGTACACATAGATGAAACTCAACAGATGTACTGTAAGGATTGTGAACTAGGGCTGTGTGTACAGTGTTACTATGCATCACATAAGAAACACAGAACGGTACCATTGAAAGGACTGAGTGAAACATTTAAAAACAATATGAAGAAAGAATTGATATCCTTTTCTAAGCTATCTGATGAAATCAATGTCTGTCAGACTGAATTGGACTTTTTTGAAGAAGACATAATTAAGCTGTATGATTTAACTATTGAGCAAATGAATCAGGAAAAAAAACTTCTTTTGGAAGCAATTGAGTGCAAGTTCACTGAGCAGATTGATCGTGTTCATGCATGGCAGAAACAGTTACGCACATCAATTCAATCATATCGGGTCAGGATGCATAATTATTCTAATAATATTATTCGTGGTAAGAACATCTTTGTGAAAATTCGTGACAATCCAATCAATATGTCAGCCATGAAATCTTTTGATAATTATGTGAAGATGTTAAAATGTGAATGTGAACAACTCAAGAAGACATCTTATCAAATGAAAAAGCCAATATTTCTTAAAAATTGGCGTTTGAAGATTGAGCCATTTTTATGGGTGTTTCTTGGCTATGCAAGCTTTACATCAATTTGTCTAAAATGTTTTCCAGTATGGAGAAGGCCTACTCAGACTTTAAAATCTTTAGGATTTTTTTTATACATAATTACTTTTATTTTTGTCTTCTTTGCAATTTGTAAACTGAATTTACATATTCTCAACAATGGATTGGGTTATGATACAGGTTTTGCTCTTATTATTCAAGTTTACTTTCTTATTAGTTTACTCTTATGTTGGCTTTAAGAAGATTAAACAGTTTCTTATTTTCAAAATAAGATAACTTAATAATAAATTAACTAAATTCAATAATAGAACTCAAAGCTAGCTAAAAAAACAAAAAAGAAACAAAATTTCTGTTATACCTGACTTTTTATAATTTTTTTCTAATTTTTTAATATTATACATTTTAAAATTCTGCAAAAGCACCATTAATTAAGCTGGAGATTGTATAGCATTACCAGTGTTTGAATTGCAACATAGGAAATTTGGACATAGCTTTTATGAACTTTTAGCACTGACCAATGAAAGTGCTATCAACATGCCTTTTATAACATCTCATTAACTTCGTTAATCATATAAAAAAGGTTTAATTGTATTACTTTTCTGCTTTATGTGAAACTGATCAGAGCATTTACAAATACAACTGGTAAATTTAAAAACATAAAAGCTAGGTTTAAGTTTTGAAAGATATATATATATATATATATATATATATATATATACACACACACACACATTCAACAATGATTCAGAATATCTGAAATTGCTTAATATACAAATTTTGGTGAAGTTTAATATTTGTACCTGCAATAAAATGGTGTCATATTAAAACAATCTTTGTTTATTTACAATATCCTAAAAATACAAACCATCTAATACAATGCAATGTTTATCATTAACCAATTTATAGAGAAATAAATATGAAAACTTTTTAAATTTATAAAAAAATAACTAAATAGTAAAAATAAGTGAATGAGATCTTTAATATTTACCATTTTATAGCATTCAAATCAATTGGCGATTTCCAAATGTTTTGCCAACCATTCCAATGAATACAATTTACTTGAAAATTGTGTAGGTTTTTAAGAATTTTTAAATAAAATGATTTCTTTTCGATATAGATATCATGTTGTACCTGGTTCACATATATGTATAATCTTCCATTTATAATCTTCTAAACAAACAATACTGATGGAGTGTCGGTAGTTTAAAGTCAATAGAAAAAAAACGTCCTTTTGACACATACCCATTTTTTGTGGGCATGAAGGTTAAACATTGCTGGAATCTTTTTTGAATTTTAGGTACATCTTATGTATTTGATGTAGAATGTGTTCCAAATCGCAATACTTTATATTACTCTTTAAATTATTTTAAAGATTCCATAATATTTTGCAAAGTGTAGTTGTTATTTTAGAATTGTTTATTTGTTTCTTTTTTACAAATGTTATATTTCAATACAATATTTATAATAATAAACATTTGGAGTTGTATGAGATGTAAAATAACTGATTATAAAAGATGAAATATCAGCATAACCATACCTTCTCATTTTCACAGTGTCTTATAAAATAATACAATTTTATGCTCATAATTTAACAATAAAAATTCATTAACTAATATATTTTTTTGTAAAAACACCATGTTTTTCTGGATATATTTTCAAGTGTATCATAAAAGCAGTTAAAATGTAGGTGTATATTTGAATATTTTTTTGTTTTACAAATTGATTTTCTATAATTTACCGGAGTAAAACTATTATTTTTATAGTAAAAGTATTATTTTTATCTTCCTACTTTCATATTTGTTAGCTAAATTTGATATGTTACATTTTTATTTTCTGAAGTTGCAAATGCATCATCATATTTGATTTATTAACAAAAGTGTTTATAGGGTTTACTTAATGTCAGCAAGACAGTAATTTATTTTAATGATGTGCAAGGGCATCTCAACTTGCATACTAGGTTGCTTTTTAAAAAGCATAGATCTATATACAACTCATGTTTTTTGAACATAGAAATTTATTACAAGTAAAAAAAAACATATGAATTGGTTTTTAAAACCCTTAAAAAAATGAAAGTAAGCTATAATAAATTATTTTTTAAATTAATAATTAATTTTCTCATTTGAGAATGATAAATGACTTCACTTTGCAATTATGCTAATTTGATGATTAAAAAAAGGACAATCCAAATGTTAAAAATGGTGAGGACAACTCATGTTAACAAAAAAATTTCCATAAATATTGTAATATATTTTTTAACAGAATATTTAGATATTTTATGAAATTTGACTAGAAATTTAATTAGGTTTGGTGACATCTGGACCAAAATCTTCATTATAAAAATTAAATACCCCCCCCCCCTCCTTAGCTGAGATGGTTACAAGATCTTTTTATTCAGGATAATGTATATATGCTTGAAAATAGTCATTTCTGTTTATAGATCTTTGCTATCTGCACATGTCTATGCCATACAGTTAACACAAGAAAAAAGTTGTTAATCATTAAAATAAAATATTCTAAGTTAATGTTTGAATTGAAAATAGTAACATTAATACTAATCAGTGTTCAAATTTTGTTATATTGCAAAAAAAGTTTTAAAGTTGATAATTTTTCTAGTGTTACAAAAATATCCACTAGGCATATGAGTGCCTTCATTTGTTTATAACAAAACTTTTATCATGTTGAAAATATGTTAGATGTAAGTATGCATTGATTTCATACATTTGTACAAGTATAATTGCTGCATAAAAACTTATTTTTATATTTAATATCATATTAAACATGAGTATCAAATAAATGAGACAGTTTATTGGGGAAAAAAATCCTACAACTCGTTTCCTAGCATTACCTCATTAAAAATATTGCAATGAAGGTTTTACTTTCGCTAAGTTGGTAAACTAGGAGTTGAACCTTCACAAGCTGAACTAGTTAGCTATATGTGATAGATATAAATAGGCTGCCCTAGCAATATGACTAAAGTTAAAATAAATTCATAAATCCGGATGATTTATGAATTTGTTTTAAGGGTGAGTATTAATTTTAGTCATATTGCTAGCATTTTTACAAACAGAAATAAAATTATTTTTTTTAAAGAATCTCTGAAACAGCATAAATTTACTAAAAAATATTTTTCGCACTCATATGCCTAGTGGATATTATGGCAGCATTCACTCAAATAAAATTTTTATCAAAAGTTTAAGTTTGTTTTTATTCTTTAATATATCATTCCTTTGCATGGTTATGTCTGATTTTGATGATGATACCAAATTTATTTATAATCTTTTTAAGAAGCCATGATTTGAACCAGAAACTGTTTTAATCTCATTGCTTTTAAAATATTTACTATTTTTACTTTGAAACTTGACAATAATTATTGTCTGCACATCAAATATGTCACTTTATTCTACAAACTAAATCTAGCCAGTCAGTTACTTGTAAAATCCTTGACAAATATTGCAGAACTGGAAATATAAATGAACTAGTAATACATAATAAATGGAGCAAAATTTACAATTTTCTTTTCTATGAAAATATTTAAAGCATTTAATTTTATGAAAAACAATATTAATATTGACTGATCTGTCATGCTGTAGATAGTAGACACTGCTCAAATCCTGGGTATTGCAAGTTTAAAATACTGAGAAAAATATATTTAAATTAAAAATATACAGAGAGCAATGAGTAAATTGTCACCAATTTATAATTATAATTTTGCATGTGCGCATCTTGTTGACTGCACTACTCAGTTGGACACTGTGAGACAAAGAGCACTATGATATAATTCACTTTGCTAGAAATTTGGAAATGACAAGCTGTACTGCTTGGTACTTGTGTTGGAATCTCCAATATGACCATTTCAGGGTGTTTGTAGTGTCAATCTGAGGACAGTGCAGAGGTTTTGAAAAGAGTTGGATGAGTGTAATGGTGATACAATGGTATTTGGAGTAATTACTAGTGATGGTGACATTATGTCTCCATTCATCTTCCTACAGGGCCTCAGACTCAACATAGGTGCCTACATCAAGTGGTTTGAGGAAGGAGGTGCTGCCCTGGGTCGAAAGGGTGTCTGCTGGAAGACCCTATGCCTGGCAACAGGACTCTGCACCATGCCATACATACAAGAGAACCCAGTCATGACTGTCAGATGGTTTATGCAACCACATAAGACCTTACATCTGGCCACCTAATTCCCCAGACTGCAACCCTCTTGATGTGTGAGGCAGAGGTGAGCAAGAGATCAACAAAACTCTTTGTAATACCAAAGATGAACTGAAGGCAAGGATTATGGCAGCATTCACCAATTTGAATGAGGAGATTGTCCAGAAGAGTTGCAGAAGATTCTGAAATAGTTTAGAAGCTATGGTTGAAGTCAATGGCAATTTTATTGAATAAATTTACTCTAATATTTCAAGATATTTTTGTGTAATTTTGGTCAATATATTTGTTAATATCAGATATCTGTTATTTTTATTTTTGTGTAATTCAGACAATTCATCCATTGCATACTGTACCTATCTCAAAGTGATAGGTTTATCAAAAGCTTTTCCAATTTGATCCTAATTGGAAAATAATTTGTTAATAACTTGTCTAGATGCTTGAAAAATGGCATTCTGTAGGAAACAAATTTAGTGAATAGCCGAAGTTTAATAATTAATTTTCACTTGATTCAATTTCAGTAACATTTTTGCAACCTAAAGGTAAATGCTACAGAGTAAAAAAAAATAATGCAAAACACTATATAATATATGAATTTTAAATGTTATTTTAAGTTGGTTTGTCTGTAATGCATTGTTTGAACGTTGTAGAGGCAAAATTACCTTCTAAGATAAGATTTATTTTATGGTTTCTCATATCTTACTAACCATTGTGCTGGTCTCTGCTTATACAAAATGATATGATAAAGAAATGAATAAATTTCATGCCACTTAACATCTGATGAGTGCAGTTTTGTACCTCTTTCATCTAAAGTGAAAATGGCTTAATGAGATTTTTCTTGCCAATCACATAAATGTGACTTGAAATGATGCTAATTCTCTAACAGCATTTTAATCATTTTTTAGTACAGGCTTCAAATCATATTGAGTGATGAATGTAGCTGGTTTCTCATACTGGAATCTTGTTTGGTCACTAAACACTTATCACTCAATGCAGTGTGTTTCTTATAGCATCAGCTCCATTATGGTCAAGTTAAACTCATGTAAAAATTAGAAGTTGAAAAGCCTTTTCTTTTTAGTTATTTGGAAAAAAATAGAGAATAAAGGAATAGAATTAAATCACTAATCTATAAAACAAATAAAATATTTAGAAATTAAATATCACCTTAATAACATGTAAAGTTATTAAGTTGATATGAAGTTCAAAACCGTTGATTTTATTTTCAATTTCTAATCTTTCTCTCAAGAAAGATTTCTGTAAGATCTCGTGAAGTTACTTCCCCTGTAATTACTTTATGAGAATATGAATTCTGTATGTCATTATCAGACTACGAAGTTGAATAATGACAAAGTGAAAAAAATTCTTTTGGAACACATTTCGTCCTTCAAAAGGGTTTCTTCAAATTAAATAAAATTCTTTATTAATGGAATCATATATATGTAGGTGAGAACTAAATTATGAATAAACATTGGTTATAATTAAACATTGAAGCACTGAAGATGCAAGGGAATATAGCTTTAAATTTCTGGTACCTGATGTTTAGATGTACAGCTTCGTCAACTTCATTCAGATCCTTATCATAATTGCGGTGGTTTATGTTTCAAATTGTAAGAGCAGTGATTTTGTTAAAAAGGGTGAAATGCTGTATGAATATGGAAAACTCGGAATGCAATTTGAATACATTTTGCTTTAATTACTTTTCCTCTAAATTAAAACTGCATTAGTCAAGCTAGTGCCCAAAGTTATATGAACAATAATGCATTAAGTATATTGTTTTGTAAAAGTTTCTTTTTGTGTTCATAATTTCAATCTCCATTAAAATAACCTTTAGTCTAATGTAGTCGTTTTCAAGAATGAAATGTGTTACATTGAATTTTTTACATTTTGCTATTAAATTTACTTTAAATTTGACATAATAAATATAAAAACAAATAAAAAATGCACCAGTCACTTAAGTTTGTTTTAATTGCTTTTTTTAACATTGCTACATGACAATTCCAGTTACAGTAAGGAACATTAGAGGAAATGTTTCTGAAAAATAGTATTAATGATTACATCATTATATTTTTGACAAATTTCATTTTTCTTTTTTGTAAAAGAAACTGCTTGTATTTTCTTTGCTTCTAATTGTTACTTACATTTTGAGATAAATATAAAAAATCTTTTTAAAATTTTGACACATTTCAAACCAAATCACTGACTTTTTTTTATTGATGCATAAAATCTTTCACCAAATGTTTAAAATTAAAACTTAAAAAAAAAAAATACTGATAATGCAAATAATTTTAAATCCACATAATTGTAACATGGCTTATTTCTTTTATAAATTTGGTAATGTTAATTTTTTAAAGAGAAAATTACTTATGTCATATTTTATGCAATGTGTTTTATAAAATAATTTTTTGGTTGATTTCTGTCCATTTCTCATTACAATGCTAAGTAAAATATCACTAAGTTGTTAATATAAAAATAGTTTTCTATTAATAATTGTACAGGAAATAAAATAGACTGCTTGTCTTTCCATTAATATTGAGTGTCTTCTGAAAAAAGATTTTGTCTTTAGAAATTTTTAATCAACAATTTTCCCAATTCCTAGTAATCAGACAATTTTATGTGACCTACACAAAAGCTGAAAGGTAACAGATACACAACTTATGATAACACTAATCAAGTATTTGAAAATATGTATGGCTTTGCAGTAGATCCTATTTCTTCAATTGAATCTAATTGCTTGAATGTAATCTTCAGGCCTGAAGATTGTCTTCAAACATGAAAAAGACTGCTGCCACTTATATATTTACATATGCTCTATCCCTGATATTGAGCACTTTTACCCATAAATATAGCATATCTTAAAAGTACATTTTTATCATATAATGGAAAGCAAGAATCAAAAAAATAGTAAATCTTAGTTACTCAACTCATTCAGTGCATAAAAATGGATTAATATTAATGAAATCAAAACATCTTGCTATTTACAGTAATCAATGGTAAACAATGTACAATGCTAAAAAAAAAAAAGAAGAAAAAACACAACATAAAAAGAATTGAAAATACTGTGTGAGTGTATTGTTAAGAATATTGACAGAATTAAATAGGAGAGGCACATTTAAAGAACTCTGCTCTGTTCTCTTATTTGACAATGGTATTAGCAGACATTCCTTTGTTACCACTGAGAATGACATAAGGTGTCCGTTCTTGCTTCTGCTTCTCTTGCAACAAAGTCAATGTATTGAGTGGGGTATCAGTGGAACTCATTTGTTTCATCAGTTGCTCTTCTTCAAGTTTTTTCATGCGTTTTTCAGTCTTCTTTTTGCCTGGACCTTTACCATGGAAACGATGAGACAACTGGCGGAAAGCTTCTTTCTCATTGAGGAGCCTGCCCGAATCATCAGCATATTCTAGTCGTACATCAGGTTTATAGCCTTCTTTTTCTTTAAAGTCTATCAACATCCCTGTATAACGATCACGCTTCCTGTATTTCTCATCCAGGTCATCATATCTTTTATCTTCAATAGAATAATGGATTGCTTCAAGGCCACTGTGCTTGGGACCACTGGGTTGTCGTTTTACTTTGTTATCTAAGTAACCTTTTTTCATGGCTACTTGAAGAGCAGCACTCAGACCCATATTTATAGCTGGTTCTTCATCCAAAACAGAATTTTCTTCTTTTATAATGTTGACTGGCTTGGTATCAATGTCTACCTCATTCCATTGACTGGACATATCTTCTTCATCTTGAATTTTTTTCTTTTGTTCCATTAATTCCAGTTCAAGATCAAGAAAAGCACTGCGTTCTTCATCACGATTACCAGCCAGGCCATAGGTTGGAATGTCTCCAAGGGCTCTACAAAACTCAGAAGTAGAATTGAGTACAATGTCACTTCCCTTAATATTAACCACATGATAATCCATTTGAGATTTGGCATGATTCACAGTCTTCTCTATAGCATCTGCCACAACTACCAATTTCTTTTGTTTTAATTTGCGTACTTTGTCTAGAGTTGCATGCAGTTCATTCATTGCTTCATCTTCTTCAATTATGGTGTTACTATAATCATCATCATCATCGAATCCTCCCAAAATCTTAGACTCTTCAAATTGAGGTGGATCAATTTCCATCTCTTCTGTGTTATCCTGAGGTTCTGTTTGGGATACAACAGAATCTCCATTCTGACTATAACCAGATTCATTCACTTGTTGAAATCGTGAACCAAAATCTTCTGAAGGAATGTCATTTGGTAAAGGAAGCAAGTCATCTGCTTTCAAAATTGTCTTTTTCCTAATTTTTCTCTTAATTTTCTTTACCTTCTTGAACTTGATTTCTTCCATTTCTTCTGCAGTGTAGAATTCCTTTGCTAGGACTGAAGTTTGGTTCAACATCTGTTCTTGCTGTTTGAGCTCAGAGCGCATTCTCTCCAGTTCTCTCTCAGCAGAAGGAATGTATTTACCACTTGATCCCAACTGAAAACTTTTCACCCTCTTTCCACCGATTTCCTCATCGTATTTGCTAAGTATAGCCTTTGGTTCTGCAAGTCCTTTTTCAGTAAACTCATCATCATCATATGGTTGATACTGATATTCATCTTTCATTTTCCTTTTCTTAGCTTCTTGAATTTTTGCAGCCTTTTCATCTTCTTCAATGTTAGCATTGATGAGCACTTCTCCAGCTGTTTCATCGAGTACACCTTGATCTTTTAATGTAAGGATTACCGATCGTCCCTCTTTAAAGCTTTCTACATCATGTTCAACTTTAATTCCTTTCAAATCCTGAGATGAATATTCCTTCTTTTTCGTCTCCTTACTAAATTCCTCTTCCACTAAACTGCCAATTCCAAAGTCCTGATCCATTTGATCAAGCATTCTCGCCGTTTTTTCGGCTAACTCGCGCTCTTTATCAAGGCGACGACTTTTATCTAGCCATTTATTCAGGTCATCATCATCATCATCACTCTCTCCTAGAGTTTTAATCTTATTGAGTTTTTGTGTAATTTTTCTTTTTTGACGCTGGTTTTCCATTTTTTCTCGGAGTTTAGCAGTTTTTTTGATGTCACCGATATTAACAGCCGGCACATGAACATCTTCCTTCTTTTTGGGTGCATCATCTCCGTCTTCTTCCGTCGCTGGAGCAGCGTTGGAGACCCCAGCACTACTCCCATTATTACTATCGACATCTAAAGGCTTTAAACCTAGTTTAAGTCTTAACTTATTAGTGTCTTCAATGCTCAGAGAACTTGTATCTCCACTTGCCGTGACAGACTCGCTCCTTTCAAGAGAATCAGTTTCAACTCGACTGGACACGTGCTGTTTGGATTTCTTCTCTTCATCTTTTTCTCGACGTTTTTTATTTAAATGTCTGTCCTTCGATCGTGATCTTGATCGAGATCTGTGTCTGTGTTTGTGTTTGTGTTCTCTGTCAGATTTGTGTTTCTTTGAAGAGCCCATAGTGTCAGTGATAATAATAACAAATAATTAGTGTATAAATAAAACTACTTTAATATGGCCGCCAAAGCTAGCTCCGCAGCAAATATTAAGTTCTTTATAATTAAGTGATAATAAAAAGTTGGTGGTTACATAGTTTGAAAACTAATTAATATAGTATATATATATATATATATATATATATATATATATATATATATATATATATATATATATATATATATATAAAGAAACCACATTTGAAATTTTAATTCTTTTTAAAAAAACTCATGTAAATTTAACAAAATATGGTAGAGAAGTTGCTATAAGATTTCAACCAAGAAGTTAATGTCTGTTATTATATCACGGAGATGCGAAACGTGTAAATTAAATAACAGAATTTAGCTTCGCAGCAGATATGAAAAGTTTTTATTTCATTACGTGGGTTGCTCCCCTTGCTCCTTAAGGAAGCTGAATATCATGGCAAGTTCTCTTCTCCCGGCTAAGAAAGACGAGGAAAAAAATGAGGAAGAAAACAATGCAAATCAAACACGCCGTAGTGTTGTTGAACGTTATTATACATGTAGATATTGCATAGGTAATGTATCTCGTGTTAATATCAAATCTACTTTTTAAAGGCAGAAGAAATCGCACGCGTAGAAACAAAATTATGTGATTAATTTTTTTTTTTTATTAACTTTAGGTTATTTATTTTTAGATGTAAAAATGTCCTATTTTATAGCCTAATTTTTTTAGTTTTATTGATTAGGTAAGCAAACAATTATTTCGTTTTCTTTTATAACCTTTTTGATTTGAATCCTTTGTTATTTTTCTTCCGTTGTTGACTATGATGATTCATGCTTACATTATTTTTTTTTCTCTCTTTCGATCGTTCGTAACGCTCAAGTGGCAGCGAAAAGTTCATTTCAGCGTTAATGACACTGCAGGCAAAGTGTTTTTTTTTTTTTTTTCATTTTTTAAGATGAAAAGATGTTTTACTTTGCAAGAGTGGTCAGCCACTGGTCATTTTCACCTGGCGTTGGACAAACAAAAACTAAAAAAAAGATGCTAACAAATTCTTGTTTTTGAAATTGGACTACAAAAAAAAAAAAAAGTAATAGTTTTTCTATATACCTTAATTCAAACTGCCAAAGTTTTAATTAAACTTTTTTTCTTTTTTTTTTTTTTCTTGCTAATAAAATTCTCTCTAGAATGACAGGAAAATGTATAGGCTACGGATTTTACTAATAGTTGGGAATTTTCTATAAGAAATAAATTTATTTTACTATTGCAAGTCATATTTCTTGTAAAACTGTACGCTTTTCTCCCAAAGGTCTGGTTCACAATTTTTTATTTTATTTTTCTGTTTGAGCAGATGTAAAAGTTTCATTTTGTTTTTTATTTTTTTTAACCACTTAAAAAAAAAATTCGGTAAATTTTTGATTTATTCCCCGAAGGCCTTTACCCCTTCAAATCTTTCCAAAACATCCTTTCTTCCGTGCAAATGTATATGCGGAACTCAAATCGATAATTGTTTATTGAAGAAACCTACCTTTTTTTTTTTTTTAAAAATCTTAACGCCCAGAAAAAAATCGAACTATATCTCACCCCTTACTACGGTTCTCATATTTGATTTAGTGCAGAATGACTTTAAGCGTAGGATGCTTATTTCGGCCTATTTACTTCCTTTCCTTTTCCTACGCGATTTGTTTTGTTTCGGAACTCAATTTCCGCGGAAATTTGCGTTTTTTTCTCTCCTTTTTGTTTGTTTTTGAGCTGTAGAATATTTTTTTTTAAGAAAGTTAACTTTCAAATACAAAGTTTTTTTTAAACTTTCAAATAGAAATTTAGGGTTACGGTTTGCGCGTTTTTTTTTTTTTTTTTGTAATGAATTTAAGAAAGTTGCGTGTACTTAATTTGAGAAGAAAGTTAACTTTCAAATCAAATATATGAAAATAAGTGATAATTGGGTTAGGGTTATTGCGTGTATTTTTTTTTTCCTTTTTTGTGTTATGTATCTGAAGGTTAATTAAACTACGCTCGTCACTTATTCATATATTTGAAAGTTAACTTACGCCGTAAAAAAATTAAGTAAAACTACATTATCACTTATTTTCATAAAAAAAGGAAAAAAAAACACGCAAATATATTTTCATATATTTATATAATTTAACTACAGTTATCACTTATTTTCATATATTTGAAAGTTAACTTTCTTCTGAAAAAAGGAAAAAACGAAATGCATTTGAAGGTTAATTAAACTACACTTATTTTCATAAATTTGAAAGTTAACTTTCAAATAGATATTTCTTTAAGAAAGTTAACTATCTTAAAAAAAAATAATTCTACAGCCCACGCAACTTTCAACGGAAATTGAGTTCCGAAACAAAACAAATCGCGTAGTAATTGCACAAAGGAAGTAAATAGGCCGAAAAACAGCTAACTACGCGTCCGTACAGTCATTCTGCAGTTAATAACAGATTTCAATGGTGGTTGAGGGGTGAGATAAACAGCTAGAAGTAGTTCGATTTTTTCTTTTCTTTTTTTTTTCTGGTCGTTAACAACAAAAAAAAGGTAGATTTCTTCAATAAATAATTATCGATTAGAGTTCAGCATATACATTTGCACGGAAATAAGGATGTTTTGGAAAGATTTGAAGGAGTAAAGGTCTTGAGAACAAATAAAAAATTTACCAAAAATTCTTTGCACACAATTCAATCCCATATTTTTTTATTTTCTATATAACTACCTATTGCTGTTTTTTCCCTCAGGTTTTATTTTAATTTTAGGTGTCAGTTATGCAGTCAGTTAATTGGATGTTGAAAAATTGTCAACCCGACAGTTGACTAAAGAATTTGTGGAAAGGGCTTCTTGATTGAACCTAAAACTTTTCAGCATTCCCTTGCATACATTATGAAGATGTGTATAGAAAACCTTACATTTATTCCTTGTACCATGGAGTTATTTCTTTTCATCACATCTCACAAAGTGAAATATTTTAAAAATTATTTCTGTAAAATATTACTAATGTAGCAAAATCTGTTAGATTTTTTTTTTCTTATTTACAAAAAAAAAATGAATTAGAATTCGTAGAAATGTCTTTAAAATGAACAGAAAAAAAGAATCTCAATATTTGCAATTAAATGTCACTTTTAGCTTCTTCCAATTATTTTAAGAGGTTGCTGAATTTTGAAAGACTTTTCAATGATTGCAGAAATTTGATTAAATTATAAAAATATCTAAATGTCAGATTGTATAACAAAGTAACCTAATATCTTGAAGTTGCAGTTTGCCATGTTTTTTCTGTGAATTTGACAAAAAAGTATATCAAACAGAATGTTAGTTTTTACCAAAATCTTATTCAGATGCATTTTAATTTTTGTTTACATTTATTATGAAAACAAAAAGCAGAAGTAATTTAGCCCATTTTTCTAGTTTCCTATGCATAGTTTTTGACCTGAAAGGAATATATTATAATAATCTAACATTTTTTAGCAAATTGAGTTATTTTATTTAATCAGCATCACTCTAAACAAAGCAGTAAAGCCGCTAAAATGCAAGGGGTAACAGGATGTGGAAGAATTAATAACAGAAGTCTTATTAAATGAGCAGAAAGAGAAAAAAGTAATCAGGACAGTAAATAGTGATTAACATTTCATTAAAAATTTTTTTCAGAATGAAGTGGACTGGAAAGCATGGAGCCAGAAGGGAGTTCTACAGGCGAGAAGTGCAGGGTGTGTTGGGGAAAAACTGTTAGAGTAGAACTTATGTCTGCATTTAGCCAGCTCGACTGTAAATTGATGGGCTCTTGGTGCTAGTCTATTACTGCACTTAAATCATAAAGTCTAGATACAAAGGGCTCTTTCAAACAATTACCATGAAAGTATTTATAAAAAAAAAAAAAAGGTACTCTTCTTTGGTTCTTAATCAAGAAGCTGAAGGTAAATAATAGGGACACGGGACCATATGTGACAGCAATATTCTAAGCATGGATGAATGCTAGACTTGTAGGTATTTATGATAGATTCCAGAGGGAAAAATTATCTCGCCTGACAGTGAACTGACTTTCTTAGCAGCTGACCTAACAATGGATTCAATATAGTCTTTCCACTTCATGTCAGCTGAGAATGTTAGCCTGAGAAGGCACAATGTAGTCACTTTCTTGTTAGGTTAGTGTGGTGAACACATGCCTCCTAGAAGAAGCAGGTCTCAGGGTTGCCTGCATCTTTTGTAACTGCAGAACAGGTGCTAGATGAGGCAAGTAACATGATGGCAAAGCCTGGAATGACTGCATGCACAGGATAACCGAAAAGGAGGCTTGCATGAACTCAAATCCTGGTCGGCCGAAGAGAGATAAATGGAGACACAATTTAACATTCAGGCAGACTTGATCTGATTTCTTGAAGGGGACAGATTGTTAGCACGTTAAGAAAGAAGATGAGAAATCTGTTCCTGTGCATACCACTCAACAAATACAGTTAGCATCAGCCATGCTGATGGAAGGCAAAGAGGTGGTGGTCTCTCAGATGATTAATGAAAAGAAGTTTAGTTTTGGAGGCATAATAAGTGACAACCCTAGTTAATGATGGTCTTACAGTTGTTCTGGCCATTAGCTGCCATTTTGACCTTGAACTGATCAAACTTACTATTGTGGCAGGAGTAAATGGTTGTCATCAGTGTAGATGCCAAGTTGTGAGTTGATGTTATTGTTAATTAAAAATTAAAAATATTGTAGGACTAAGGATGGAGTCCTGGGAGACATCCATGTTAGTACAAAAGAATCTACACAAGAGACCATTCAGGATAACTTTCATTTTATGATTTGATAGGAAGGACTTGATCAGCTCAAAAATATGTCCAGAGACATCATAACTTTTCATGCCCATTGTTACAGCCTGGACTTCACTGATTTTTATCAAAAGCATGATGGTCTCTTTCTGCAATTAACATCAGTATATCAGCAGTTAACCTAGAGAAATGAAAGCTCTATGGCTTGTCTGAGAAAAGTCCTTGCGATGAGAGATGATGAACCAGTTTAGAATTGATTAGGGCTTCTAGGTGTTTGCCAAAAAGAGGTAGAAAACTAAAAGGCCGATAGTTGGAATGGTCGGACCGCTCACCAGACATCTTAAAAACTGGAACAGCAGGTAACTTCCAGCAGGCAGGAAACAGGAAATAGCGAGGCATTGATTCTACACTTTAGAGAGAACAAGAGCCAGTTTAGGAGCACACTTAATAACTAATAGTGGAATACCATTGGGTTTACATGTTTTGTGAAGATCCAGGTTAGACATGATAACAGTAACTATGGAAGTGGTTATATACATATCACACAACAGACTCTGTTCTAAGTAAGAAGTTAAACAGAAATATTCTGGATGAGTCAAGAGTAGAGCTTGAGAATTTAAGGACAAAGCATTCAGCAAAGGATGCTGACACCTCAAGTGTGGGAACATAGATTTTGCACTTATTTAATACCCTGTTACAGAAATGCCAGTAATTACGAGAACCAAAGTTATTGGAGGCTACATAGTGCCTTATTCTTTTGGCAAACAGGGACTTAGCTCCTTTGAGAACTCATTTATATTTATTTCTTTGTTGCTGCTTGTAATAAATGTGAGTTCTCAAAGGAAGTTGACAACTCTTATCATTACTGTTATGATGAGAGCTTTCATACTGGTATAGCTAAAAATAGTAGTTCTCATGTGCTATGTGGGTTGAGCATGCTGGTCTGAACTATGGAGAGGATTGAATTGTCACTTGGTATTTCTGAGAAGGGATGAAAGTTTTCATACTTGCTTTGACCCAAGAAGAAACCCCAGTGGCACAACTTTCAATGGGGAGGTTGAAGATCTCAGTCTCTGGGGCGTCACGAAGAAAATCACTGAGAGAATCCCAATTGGCATACTGTTGACGGAAAGAGGTTTTATGGATAAGTGGGTGGGGGTCATGTTTAATAGATGATTAGAACGAAATATCAATAGCTACTACAGAGTGGTCAGAATTACCAAAAGGGCAGTATTGCGAAGCCCGGCAAAGAGTGGAAATAAGTAATAAATCAAGTATCGAAGCCTGTTGCACAGTTTTGCTTGGGAAATGAGTAAGGAAGATCATGAGTTGGGTAAGAGTTTGGGCAATGGAAAAGTTTAATGTCTGAACACTGGCAACATCAGTATCTTTTAGAATGTTTCAGCTATGGTGAACATTTAAAGTTGATGCCTGTGAAAGATAGTTAACATATAAAAAACTTGAAAGTAAAAATACCAGATTTTTTAAAAAATTTTCACTTCTGTATCTCATTCCCTGATGAAGCTTTAATGAAAGATTGATTTGTTCTTTATCTTATATATTTAAAGTAAATTTTTATCAAAATATTTTACATTATAATTTCTCTTAAAATTTTTTTTATATACATTTATGAAAGGAACTGTTTCGTTAATTTAGAAAAGTGAAGATATTTATTATACCTATTTTTCTTTTATATTGCTGTTCTTATTTATCAAATTGTAGCTTTTCTCCTTTTCCATATGTAGATAATCATTAATAAATATGATCATGGCAAATTCTATTTCTTTAGAAAATATGTCCTTGACATACTTTTTTAATTTCTTTTTCTAAGTAATTAGTTTTTAATTTAAACTCATAAGTAGAGATGTTACAGTTTATATTTCTTTTCTAAGTAAAAATATTTGGGTATTATATATAATGTCAATATGAAATATAGATTTTAAATATGACTTCTCTAGATATTTCATATTTAAGAGAAAGGTCTGTAAATATATAATTTTTAAAATTTTCTTTTTAAAGATAGGTTATATGTTTAAATATGTAAATAACTTGTACCAATTATTATAAATTCAATAACTGGTAATTTTATCTGAATAAAGATTAATGGTTATTGGCACAAAAAATATCAGGGTAGACTGAGCCTCCTAGTCTTGGATAGTATCCAGTCTAGGAGAGGAAAAATGTGAATTCAAAAATCACAGAAAGCACTGGGGAAGCCACTCCACTATCTTTCCTCAATAACAGATGGCTGTTTGTTTTAAAAGGACATGACATTATTTAAAAAAAACAAACAAACTCTTCAATGAGATCAAAGATCACTGGCTTGATAAGCAGAATTCTTTGGTGCTTATACTTTATGCTCCTTCCACCTTTTGGGACATGGCAAGGACTTGTAATAGTAGTTAATGATTTTAAGTTGGTGTCAACCTGGTTGTTGAAGAATGACCTTTTACATTAGATGTTTTTCTTTCTTTCCTTTTCGCAATTTTATGCCTCAGGAGGAGGTTGTGTGTGTGTGTGTGTGTGTGTGTGTGTGTGTGTGTGTGTGTGTGATATCAATAGATACCCATCTTTCAACTAGCCTACCAGTCACTAAAACATATCAAAACTAGCTCTGTCAGATTCATTAAATGCATATATTGAACAAGAAAACAATATTAGGATCAGTAATTATAGTTTCTGTAAGTTAAGATTTTGGATGTGCATTGTGGGGCAGTGAATATCGACTTGGAACGACAAATCGGGGAGCCGGGTTCGAATTCCAGTTGAATTCTTTGCATTCATTTTCGCACAAATATCTTTGGGAAAAGTATTAATCCATCCCTTCCCTCCAGTTATGGGTTAAATAATAGGACAGATTGGGTTCTATAGCCTTTGCTGGCAACCAGTCTACTGCAGAAAGCAATGGCAACCTACTGCGGGATAATCTTCTACCCAGTCATATCTCTTTTGAGACATGATTGTCCAAAGTGTGTATCATGTATGGCACTTAACTGAAGTTAAGATTTACAATGTTGTAAATTTTTATGATTTTTAATGCTTGACTTTTTTTCCTTTTATGTTTTGAAAAATGTCTTTACACAAAATATTTATTACTTAAAAAAAATTAAATCTATCAGTTTTCATTTTGAGCTGAAAAAAATTGATTTTGATGGTGTGAATGTGTAAATCCCATCATATGTGCATATATCTTTAATATGGTAAGGATTTAAATGTACTGTATAACTAAGTCCTTACCATCTTGTGCATTTTATTTTTTCTTTGAGGTTCTTGCTATAAGAAAATGTTTCATATACAATATTTCTTTCAGTTACCATTATGTGGTATCTATTTACATTATATAGTTTTCATCTTTATATTACTTTTAATTTTTTTTTGTACTCTCTGATTAGAATATACTATGAAAAGTGTGCTTTTATAACATCCTTAAGTTTTGAGCAGTTATCACCCTTGGATTAATATTCATGCTTTCACTGTTATCAATAGGTAATGAGCATTATAAGTTATACAGTATATTTAAATCTAAATGATGGCAGATAATCTTGTTTCATTTTACCCCAAAAGATATGGTTGTGTACAGCACCTTTAAGTTCGGTCTGTAATTTTTTTATTATTTTTATTTTTTTACAGATTCAGCTTGTAAAATTGAAAAGCAACTATATAAAATTATGTATAGCCAGATGTTTGTGTATGTTTTTTTTTTTTTTTTTTTTTTTTCCTTGATTTTAAGTTTGACCATCTTCAATGAATTTTTGTACATCTGCCTAATAACAATAAAATTATAAACAAAGCCTTTCCTGGTAAAGGACACATTGTCAGCAACAACAGCAGAAACAATTCACGAGTGTTTAACAAAAAATGAGGCATAGATGAAAACTCTGGCTATCTAGAACACAACAGTCAACTCCTTATGAACCCTAACTGCATTTATGGCTAATTCCTTGTTATGAAATGTGTCTGTAAATTGGGCTGAGATTCCCCCCTCCCCACACAAAAAAAAACAATATCAGCCAACATTGTCTGTGTGAAATAACTATTTGGCTGTTTTTTAGATTCAGATGGTCATGTTGAAAAAGTTTCTAGTTCTTTCCTGAATGTACAGTGAAATTTTCATCACCTTTTATCGTTTGTATTCTTTATAAGTAGATAGATTTGGCAATAATTTAAGAGGCTGGTGGTAATAGGGATTTTCTAAGTGTAGGATGGAGAACTGAGTGAGGATTGAACTCATTACTCAGTCGTAATTTATCTAGTGAGAGAAGTTTCTTAACCATTGCCCCACGTTGAAGTGCCCAGGCTGGTGGTGATAGACCAAGAGTAGATATCCTACATATCATTTTGACAAATAACTGGATCCAATTCCTGCTAATTCCACTGAGGGAAATCTGTGAAGTGCATGTTTTGATAAAAAATGTAAATATTTTATACCATTAGTTCAACTGATAAAAGAAACCAAAGATTATAATAAAAAAAAAATAAAAAAAAGATCAATAGAACATACGGTAGTGAATAACAAAGTAATAGTAGATCTCTTGGTTGAAAATTATTGTGATAGGAAGAAATGGACTCTTCTTAGAGTCCTTCAAGCATGAAACTTAAATATAATACTTTGGTATTTTGATGAATCACATTGAGGTTTAATACTAACAAACCTAGTGTTGTATCAGTGTTTATGTGTGTTCATCAACCCCACAGGTGTGACTGCAAAAAAACAAATATCAGGTGAAACACAGATGTAGTCATGCACTTGATTAGTTTTAAAACAAGTTTCTACAATGTTGATTTTTTTACCAAATCTGCCAACAAGAAGTGATTAAACTAAGTAGACATTAGGAATGTACTAGATAATTTGAGTAAATTTGTTTTAATGACCTCTTTTCTGTTAGCTGAGCTTGGGACTGCCTGTAAGAATTTTTTTTAAGATTAAACTCAACAAAATTCTGACCACAGAATAGGCCAGTGATATGATACACATTTTTAATGCTCTGTTAGATTAATTATATCTGCTTCAATAATTGATTAATAATAGGGAGGTAATTAAAAAGACCAACTTTCTTAATGGTTAAGACCTTATACTGATTAAAAACTTGATTTCCTCAATTTTGATTTTGAAGAATAGGTTGCAATATTTGCAACATGCTTCATGTGAGATTTGACTTTGAAATGAATGTTATATTTAGAAAAAACCTAGTTGAAAGAACAATCTTTTTTTTATGAGTTAATATTTCCATTACTAATAAAAAAAAAAATTTGGTAGATATTACACAACTCATCATAATACTAGCATCCTATATTTAACATTTAATAGAATAGACTGCATATGGAAATCTAAAAGTATATTCATAGTATATCAGTATGAGATATATCACTTCTAGAATCAAATAATAAAATTAAAAAAAAACAAACCTCATTGCATTTTCCATCAGCTCATGTTTCACTCATGGGCATTATCATCATACCACATGAAACCTGCCCAGCATCTCTTGCATTTTGCAGTGTTTATATTCCATTATATTTTATTTTTGATACAATCTGTGAATGCCAGCAGTTTTGATCAGTGTGATTTTGCTTAACATGAATTGGATCATTCTTTTAGCAAAAATACTTCAGAAGATTTTTCCTTTCTAATTGAGTAATGAAATTGGTTGAAAATATATATATATATATTTTTTTTTTTAAAGGATTGTTCTTTGGTTTGTAGATTTATAAGCTAAGCCTCAATTTTCTGCAATTTTTTTTTAATGTGTTCTTTGTACAAATCTTCTAGAGGAGTTATAAAATCTGTTAATTTCTTGCATAATTTTTAGCTCTTGCTTTGCAGACCATATTCTGTTTTATAAGGTTTTATGGTGGAAGTATGATAATGTTAATCAATGAAATTTCTTCAAGCAACGAAATAACTTCAAGGAACATCAATTTGTGGTTCAATGTATGTTTTGTGCTTCCAGAATTTCTTTCTGTATTTTAAAGAATCCACTTACGAAGAACTTTCCAGATTAATTTATATAGATGCTTATTGAAAATGTTTCACTTTTTATCTGTTGCTTCTTTATGCTCTCTGTTTATGAAATAAGTTTTTTTTTCTCTTTGTATTGTTCTCTACTTGTTATAAAGTTTTTTTAGTGAGTCTGTTGAATCTATGCTTAGGACATTCTGAAAAAATGGCTTCTCTATGATAAATCTTAAGTTATGCTGCAAAGTAAGACTTGTTGATTATCTTCAACTATTATAAGCATTCTTATACTAATTGTGTTTTTTTTTAATATATATGTGGTGCCCTGGGGTAACAAGCTAAAATATTTTGGGCATTGCAGTATTAATTCTATTGATGATTCTTTTTCTTTTGATTTATTTATCGCAGTAGAAAAGTTATGCTATTGTCAACCCAGACATCCCATTTTTGTTTTTGGACAGTCTTAGTTTGTTACAAGTTTCTGTTGAATTATTCCCTCTCACTTTTTAGGATGGAATGATTTTATATTGTTTTTCTATAGATGTCATGAGACTTGACAATTTACGGATTATTTTATTATCTATTTTTGTTACACTTAAAAAACTTCTCGTGCTTCCAATGTAAAAATCATTTTTTTTTAGTGTAAGTTTTGATTAAAAGGAAGGGGATCATTTTTGATATCAGCAATAAGTAAATTTTGAAATTTTTATTTTTTTAGCTTCCATTTCATAAGATTTTTTTTCCCAATTTGTGTCAATTGCTAAATTTGAAATCTTTAACATTTGGGCAACTTCTTAAATAGTTTATCAGGAATTCCCATCCACTAACTTTTTCTCTTGATTGTTTGCATCTGTAGCTGAAAACACTTTCATTCTAATCAGAAATCATAGAATATACTTAATAACTTTTGTAATACAGTTATTAATAATATAGGATTGGTGATTTTGCAACTATCATACTAAATGGTCTAGAGCAGTGCTATTCAAAGTGTGGTATGCGTACCGTCGCCTTCTCCTGTTACACCATACAACCCTCATTCCATCATCCACTTGATTAGGTCCTTCAAATATGTTATCCATTGCTTTCTCCTGTCTCTTTTTCCCTCTGGCCTGTTAGTATCAGGTTCTCCAAGCCCTCCTTCTTCATTGCATGTCCCAGGAACTTCAGCTGTCTCTTCCTGATGCTCAGTATTAATTTTCTTTTTGTTTCCATCATTTCTAAGACCTCATCATTGCTCACATGCTCAATCCATGATATTCGCAGCATCCTTCTGTAGAACCACATTTCAGTTGCTTCAAGTTTTTCCTTCATCTTTGATGATATTGTCCAGCATTAACTGCCATATTGAAGAATGGACAGCACATAGCAATCTAGTACTCTCTTCCTTGTTTCTAACAAAATTGTCTTGTTTCTTAATACCTTACTCAACTTTTGGAATGCTTCCTTCGCCATGCTAATTCACCTTTGGATCTCTGTGTTGCACATTCCGTCTTCTGTTATAACACTTCCCAGGTATTTAAATTTTTGTACCTGCTTGATTCTAGTATCCCTGACCTGTATTTGGCATTTTGGGCTGCCCTTTTTACTGATGACCATGTATTCAATTTTCTTGCAGTTTATTTCTAGTCCTCGTTACTTTCTTCATCTACCTTCTGTAGGAGGTCTTGTAGTTTCCTTTCTGTGTCTGCTATCAGCACTGTATCATCTGTGTACCTTAGGTTGTTTAAATTGCGGCCTGCGATGATAAATCCAGGCATAACTTCTAGGGTCCTCAAAATTTTTCTCACTGTACAAGTTGAATAGATCCGGTGAAAAGACACATCCTTGTCTTATGCCCCTCTCTACCTTTGTATATCTGCTGAATTCATTACCTCTTTGTATGCAAGCAGTTTGCTGCCAGTAAAGATTTTTGATTACTCTCAAGTCTTTCCCAAATATGTCAAGGCTGCCGAGCATCTCCATCAATTCTTTATGGCGTATTTTGTCAAACGCCTTTGTATAATCAATAAAGCACAGGTATAAGTCCTTCTTCATTTGTATTGCCCTTTCAAAGAGTATCCTAATCATAAATATGGCATTCCTTGTTCCTGTGTCTTTAAAGAAACCACACTGTTCTTGTCCTATCTCTGGCCAGATTCTGCTTCTTGCTCTATTCATCAGGATTCGGATGATGAGTTTTGTTATATGGCTCATTAAACTGATGGTTCTGTGGAGTTCGCACTCATTTGCTCCTGGCTTCTTAGGTAGTGCTATGAAGATAGACTTGCTGAGGTCATCTGGTATTACACCACTATTATAAATTTCATTTATTATTTCTGTAATTTTCAATTATACCAAATTCTTCCAGGTTTATCAGCAGCTCTATGACTAAGCCGTCTGGTCCAGCTGCTTTGTTTCTATTCAGTTTGGCGACTGCAGATTCCACTTCAGACTTTAATATTTCCAGTCCATCCTCATCTTTGCGTATTATTGGTTGCTCTCTCTTGTTGTGGAAGAGATCTTTTATCTTAAAAAAAATTCCAGGGTTCACAGTCCAGCCCCTCTTACTCGGCTGGATTGGCTTGCTTTGCTTGCCGGTCCCTGGCACATTGAAAAAAAAAACTACCGGTCCGCCATATCAGATAGTTTGAGAAGCACTGATCTAGAGAATTTTTGTTTTATTATCACAAATGTCTGGTGGGTGTATATATGACAGTTAAGAAACTTTTGCCATCTGTTACCTAGAGTTAAATCAGTTTAATGAGTTTATCTGTGAAATCTCAGAATAAGTAGTTCTCAGTTTGAATCTTTTCTTGCTAATCTAAACTTAATCTGCTACAATAATCATGCCAATCAATTGCTAATGTTGCTCATATTTCTATTACATTATTTACATGTGGATCATTGTCTTCATCATTGGTTTCATGAGGTATTTTTTATTTTTTTTATTTTTTAAGTTCATCAAGTATTTGTTGATCTGGTAATCTTTAAAAAAAATTTAAGTGAACCCTTTATGTAGCCTGTCTTGAACTTGGAGCCTTAAACCTAATTTGCCTGCTGGAGAAATATCAAATCATAATTAGGAGTGAAACAATGAAATCTGGCATAGGCAGATCATGTAAGCATTTTTAAATTATATGTATTTTGTGTAATTTACAAACAGTGTGTATGAAACAAATGTATTTAATCATAAACCATTTGCATAAACTATAAATATAGAAAATAAACTGAGCTTAACTGATTCCAAGTGCAGTACAACTATTATTTTGTTGAATTATAAATTTTATTGACATATTTAATTGTTTATTTTGATAATTGTTGATTTGATATTTAGGAATATATATTCTCGTATTCACAGCATTTTCTCCTTGAATGAACCATTTGTTTACTTTTGTTTTGATCACTGTTATTCTTTTCTTTCAGCGACTTGACTGATTGATATATTATGGAGTATTAACTCTTGTAAACATTCTTCAGAATCTATGCACATAAATTACTAGAAAATACAATGTAAAAAAAGTGAAACCAGAAAAGAAATTGCCATTTAATGAAGTGTTTCAGAATAACTATTGAAAGAAATCTGGTTACCCTTCAACATTCCATGGCAAATTTTATAAAAAAAATTTATTTTATTTTATTTTTTTGTCTAATCATATGGTGTCATTGCTTCCCTCTCTCTGTTTGGCAGGTGGCACTTTTGAGAAAATATGTGATTTAGTATAGAAAAATGTTTGGAATAAGATAAATGAGTTATCTGTCATTTTTACCAAAATTTCTGCACATTTATGATTGTACAAAGATAAAACAAAAATACAGTTGAATCTTTAATGTAAGGCTGGTGAATGATGATCATCATTAAATGTTCGTTTACATGCTGTTAGACAGGGTTTTCTTGATGGTTCTTTTCCAGGCTGCCTGATTTTGTGTAAGGCCTCCTAGCTGTAATCTCAGCTTCTGTAAATTGTCTTTGATAAACTGGATCCACATCTTATATGGTCTATTTATCCCTCTTTGGCTCTTGTATTTTTTTTAACAGTTTTATTATTTAATGTAAATCTTGTGTATGGATATTTTTTTGTACTCTTATATGAAATTTATAAACATTTCAGCTATAAAAGAATTAATTTTTTGTTGATTTATAACAATGTATTTTGCTATTCATTTTGCATAAGCTTTTGGATTTATGATTGATTAAATGTTTCAAGATTTACATGTTAATCCATCAAGAATATGCTTCACCTAATCTGCAGGTTTATAAACTATTTAACTGCTTATAAAAATTCTTATTTAAAACTGTTACCAACAATGAAGAAGATGCTGTGCAATTTCCCTTCTTTATAATTCAGTTTATAATGTTGGTTAATCTGTTGCTAAAGCGAAATAATTGTTCATCACCACATGCAGATTTTTCTTCTGACTCTTACCATTTTCTGATGCAGATGTTTTTAAACAGAAAGGAGAAGACCAATGCATTCTTGTACATTCTAACAGGTAAATCACTTTATTGTAATGTACATATTTAGTTTATTTTAAGTTTATTTTCAAGAACTTTGATAGATGGTGAGATATAATTGAAATTTAGATCTTTGTATGTGTGCATGAATGTCTATGCATATTTATATATAAGCACATAATTTTTTTAAAAAAAGCCTAAAACTATGAATAACATTTGAATCCAGTCATTTATTGCTTAAATAATTTTTATAATGAAAATTTTAGAATGATCTTGTATAAAGTAGTTATAATTCAGAGCTTCACTAGAATTGCTTTCATGATTATCTATTGAAATGTATATTTTTAGCCACCCTATTGTTATATGTGCCAAATTTTTGCTATTACTTTAAAAGCCACTAGCAGATTTAGATTAATGGGGTTGAATTCTCTGTACTGTTATGTTTTCCTTTGTTCTATTGCCTTTCTTAGTAGAAAGTTTTATTAGCTACTTTGCCAGACTGTTCATAGCTAGTGGAACATTTGTCAAACTCATTCATTTCAAGTAGTTTTTGTCCATAGAAAAAAGTAAAATGTTGATAAATATTCATGGACTCTAAAAGTAAGTGTATGATCTTTTGACTTTAAAACTAAAATTATTTCAATGTATCATAATTTCAGTCTTAAATAGTCATGTAGTTAATTTTAATTTCATAAAATCGTAAATATATTAACTAAAGCAAATGACATTTTCATCTTTAAACATTGAGATGAAAATCAATCATTAAAAATCATTAAAATTTGGTCCTATCATTTGTGATGCTAGTTTACTAATTTGCATATGGAAATGAATGACTCATTGGCACTTTGTATCTAAGACTTTTAAAATGATTTTTTTCAGGCTGTGATGGTTCTTTGACATTTTTATATCAAACTTATACATTTAATGAGTAGACAAAGTGCTGTTGGAATTTTGTTGCTCTTTGCACTGTATGTTGTTAAATGTACAAAAGTTTTCACCATTTTTATTTTGCATATTAAAGAAACCTTAGTTGTATATGTGTGTGTGTTTTTTTTTTTTATTGCTTGTGTGTATATAATAGTTTAGAATTAATTTTATAACATTTAGAAAAATTATATGATTGAATATAAAATAATCTCGAAAGAAAGATGCAAATCCTACATGTAAAACTTTAAAAAAAAAGTCTTGTATGTTGCTTATAAGTTTTGAGAAAAATTCAGAAGCTAGAAAAAGTATTTTCCATACAAATGAAAAGAAAGGAACATTAGTTAATATTTAAACATTTTTCTTTTTCTTTTCTTTTTTCTGACACCTAAAAATGTCATTTTTAGATGAGATAGTTACTGGATTTAAGCACAAGAATCCTAAACAAATAAAATTTTAGTTAGTTCTAAAACAGTCTTCAACATTTTATATGAAATCTACTGGGAAAATTTTCCCCTTATTTGGTAGGATTCAAAGGGAAATCTTTAATACAAATTGCTTGAATTTGCATAAACAACTATTATGCAATGTCATGGTGAACTTTTCATATTTTTCAAATGAATGGCATGTTGAGATAAAAGCTTTTTTTTTTTGTTTTTCACATAATAAATTTTCTTTTCATTTTATTTCTCTGCAGAGTTTGTATTGTGACTGTTGCTCAAAGTCATCCTCTTTTCACACAGAATCATAAGGTGAAAAGTATCAGCTTTCAGGTGTCACAAGACATAAACAGAATGAATAACAAAGTTTCTGGGAAAAGCAAACGTGTAAATATTACATTAATGTTTTAGATGAAGCATTCATTTTTATGTAGTTTTTCTTTTTTCCTAACTTTAAAATTTTGAACACATTTTCTTTTATATCTTATTTACTCAAATCTATATTTTATATAAGAAATAACTACTGAAATAGTTCCTTACTTTGTAAAATTTATTTAACTCTTTGAGTAAATGTTATTCTCAAATGTTTGAGAATTATAGTGTATTATAGAAGATATTCTTAATGGTAACTGATACATTAGAATATATGCATTTTGTTTATCATACTATTATTTCATCTATGAGGTAGCGCTGAAAATTTCTTAGCCTGACTCACTTCCAATATTTTGACCAAATGTCAAATTTTTGAAAGCTTCTTGTTTAGATTGAGAGCCTTTCAGGACCCTCTTGTGTGTATGTGTGTATATACATATATATATATATATATATATATATATGTATATATATATATATATATGTGTGCATGTGATATAATCTCCAAAATGTATAAATGTCTACATAATTTTGTTAGAAAATAATTGTTTTAATATTTTGTCTTTCCAATCAGGGAGCTCAATGGTTGGGAGTAAATGCTCCTTTATGTAAAGTAACCAGTGATGATGGCAAAATATTTACTTTGGTTAGCTGTGTCAAAGGCCAACTGATTGAAGTTAATGAGGCTCTAATTGAGAATCCTAATTTGATATTGGAAAAGGTAATTGCTTTCCTTTGAGTTCTACTGTATTTTGAGAGAAAAACCATGCAGGCTGCAGTGGCATTTTAACAAAATTTAACAAAATTGATCTCTTGAAAAATGAGAATAATATTTGAAAAATAATGTAATATTAACTTGTAAGATTTAAATGTTTTCTTGTGTTCATTAATAAGTGTGTTATTATTGTTGAAAAGAAACCTAATATGCCAAGAAATATCTGTTTATTGACTTTTATTTAGTAAATAATAGGTAAATATTTTTAGTAAGTTCATTAAACTTGCTGCATAAAATGTTACCTGGATTAACTGGTTTAGTTGTGTTTATATTTGATACATTTATAAAAAGGCAGTCAAATCTTGCAGTAAAGCAATGTAAAAATTTAAACCTTTCAGAAATTGTTTTCCTCTTTAGATGAAATTGTGAAAAAAAAAAACAAACTATTATGTCTGCAGAAGATCAAAACATGATTTGCTGTCAAGTGAAACATTGATAGACAAAAATAAGGGAAAATGTAGATGTTAATTTTTTTTCAAATGGTTATTGCTATTAATATTTGTGTTGACATTTCTTTTTTTTTTACATGTCTGCAGAACTGCAAACAATGGAATCAATATGTAAATCAATTACCAAAATATGTTTCCTAAAAAGTTAAAAAATTGAAATTTAATTGTTTGATTGAATTTATGACAATATTTCCCAAATTATTTTAGGTAGAAAAAAGTTAAAACCCCCATATTTGCTTCTAAGTTACTTATTGCTGATTTTATTTTCAATATTTCAGCCACAGACAGAAGGTTACATTGCAATTGTATTACCTCGACTTGATGAACCTGCTCTTGGCACACACAATTTACTAACAGAAGAACAATATCTGGAAAAACTTAAAGAAAGACAAAATGAAACACAGAATGTTTGAGACTTTCATAAAAGTGAACTTCTGAATTTTCAAAAAATTATTGTATACAATTTGGATAAACTGAATTTCTTAAATAAATTGTATTATTTGATATAACTGTTAATGTTCAAATAGACATTGCAAAAGGACTATTTTAAGATTATTTTATCTCCGGAAGTAATTTGAGGTTTTATTTGAGGTATATAATTGAAAGTTTTAATTAAATTTGATATCTGTAATAGACATATTAAAGACTTTTTTTTTTGATAACCCTGTTGTAATTTAGTTATATTAGTGCTATTTTCATATTGTTTTAAAAATCTCTTGAAAGGTTATTTCAGAAAAAAATTATTCATTTTGTTTTTCAGTTTCTGCTTGGCACTTGAGTGTCTTTTGCTAGAATTAAATTCCATAAAATCAATTTTGTATTAAAATTTATATTGAATTTAGATTTTCTTTTCATAACTTTTTGTATTTTTAGAATTGATTCATAAACAATAAATTTTATTGGATGGGAACTTAACTATTTGGTTTTATAGGAATAAAAGAATAAGAAAATACCTGTTTGGTTATAGAATATACAAGTAAATTTTGTTGTTGTCAATATAACTTATGGCAATACAAATTACAAAGATTTACATTGGATATTTCTCTTGAGTGTTAGCTCATAACCATGATTTCTATTCTTGTTGGCACCATTACACTATTTTGCATTACTAATATATAAATTCTAAATTTTGTCTAAAGTTGATTCAAAAGAATCACACAATATATCCTTGTATTCTATCAGTGTTGAAGGTGAAATAATTTTGATAAAATTATCAGAATCTTGTCTTTTTGGCACTGCTGCTCACCAACGTCTTATTTGCATGAATCCTATGTTTCTATCAGTTGTTAACATGTAGTAAAAATTATCTTTATAGCATCATAACCATGTTCCACATTCATATTTTTACAAAATTAATGCACATCTTAACTTCAGCTCTTGCTTACTACTAGATTTCAATGAAAACTTTCTCTGTACGTTTGTTTTTTTTTTCTCTTTTGTTCCATAACCCGACCATTGTGTCTTATATTGATAAATAATTTTCTTATGCCATAAAAATTATAGCACATTTGATTTTTACTATTATTTAGTTTTCCCATTTAAGACTATATTTTCTAATTGTTCTCTATTTTTTTCATGGTGGCAGGTTTTATCAGCTTCTGGCTTCATAAGCATGTTGGGACAGTCAGTTATTCACTGCAAGGTAAATAACTCTAGCACAGTAAAAAATATGACATAAAATTTGAAAGTACATTCGTTTCTGAGGTAAATATTTTTGTGTAGATTTAAGTTATTGGACACTTGTTTCTTTACTGTATGTTTTGAAATTTATCTGCTGGTAATGGTTGTTAATAAAAGGTTTGGTTTTGAATATTTAAGAAGCATTTGTCTTTAAAATGAATTTACAGGGAGGATTTGGTTTCTTAGTGCAACAAAAAATACCTAGCTCTCTAAGATAAGTGCCAGCTGAAGGTTTTCATATGGATGTTTCTGTAATTGACTTTAAATAGTCAATTACAGAAACATTCAAATGAAAAGCTTCATGTAATCCAAGACAGATTAGGGTTAATGTATCTAGCAATTTTATTTTCACTCCTTTTCTTTTCCTTTAAATTTTTTGTGTAGAATTTTGATGAAATTATATTGTATGAAATTTTTTGTTTCAGATTCTCTTTATCTTCAAATGGAATTATCCTCTCATTTAAAGTTTCTTTTTTATTGTGAATATATTTACATATGAAAATCTTGTCACCTGTTATCTTTTTTCAGGCAGATAGGAATTAATTGTGGCACAATGCCGAACATATGGAGCACCCAGTGAGCATCATACTTGCTACTCGGTCAGAACTGATTAAGCAACCATTACACCACACCAAACTGCCCACATATATATATAGTAGTATCCAAAATTAGGAAACAAAAATGAAAAATTCAGTATCTTCAAAACTAACCATTGAAAGTGTGTGAAATTTTCACTGATAGTAGACATACACCTCCCCACTAATGTCACTAGCTTTCAGGTTACAGAAAACAATAGAAAGGAATTGATCACATATTTACTGTTTTTCATGCTCCCAAAATTAGGGAACAAATTTAAATTTTAGCTAAATAAATCAGAACAAAACAAGACAAACTTGCAATTTAATACTTTGTGCTAAGACCTTTATTTTCAATGTCTGCTGCACATTTCACTCAAGATTTTACCAAATTTTGACAATCAGTAGCTGTAATTTGAGGCCATTCTTCACATAGTTTTGGCCACAAATCTTCAATATTCAATGAATTTTGTGCCATTTTCCATAAGTTTTCAATGGAGTTCATGTCAGGACTCTGAGCGGGTGAGTCAAGAATCTTAATTCCTTGCTCCTCAAGATAATTTTTCTCGAGCTTTGCCTTATGGCATAGAACATTATCCTGCATAAATACAGAAGTATTAATACCACAATTTTGCAACACAGAAACATGATGTTCTAATAAATTTTTATATACGCTAGCATATTTAAACATACAAGAGGCAAAGTGCCAAGCTCAGAAATCATTCCAAAAACAATTACTCTACCTCCACGAAACTTCACTTTTTTTGGTACAATTCTTATTCATTGCTTCACTAGTTAGTCTTCATACATATTGCTTGCCATCACTCCCAAACAAATTGAACTTTGATTCATTATTAAAAAAAAACTTTAGACTAAACAGCTTCTGACCAGAGTACATTCTTCCTTGTGAATGCTAACCTTGCTATTTTGTTTTTGTTGCTAATCAGTGGCTTTTTCCTAACACAGCATGCAATTAGGCCAATTTTGTAATCGTCTTGACACAGTTTGTCTTGAAACCTTGATGTCGTATTTAATGTTTTCAGAAATGTTTCTTGCAGTTTAAAAATGGTCTTTTAATGTGAGGCAGTGCATTATCCTGTCCAGCCTGACAGTTGTTTTTTGAGGTTGGCCACATTTCTTATTGGTTGTACTACTGGTGTCATTATATAACTTCAAAACTCTGCTAAAACACTTTTCAAATAGTTTACCTTTTTTGCAATTTTTTCTAAGTTTCACAATTTCAGATTTAGTAGAAGAATCAATTTTCTTTTGTTGAGGCATAGCAGAAACTGCCATAGTAATATTAAACAACCATCAGGTTCTTTATCTCTACAGGCACTTATCAGAAGAGTGGATGATCAAACTTTAATCTTAATTTTTTGTTCATTGTTTCCTAATTTTGGACACATGTGAAACATTAAATATGTGATAAATTCCTTTCTATTATTTTCTGTTACCTGAAAGCTAACATTGTTGGGGAGGTGTATGTCTACCATCAGTGAAAGTTTCACACAATTTTGATGGTTAGTTTTGGAGATACTGAATTTTTCATTTTTGTTCCCTAATTTTGGATGCTGCTGTACTATATAATTATATATCTATAGCAGTAAATAGAAAAACAAACTAGTAGCTAACTTTTTATTTTTTCATTAGAAATATTAAATATTCAAATTATTAAAATACTTTGATGCATGAATGTACTAAGCAACTATGCTACTTTGTAATGTGGAAGGCCATATTCATTTTTAGAAAATGTATTTAGTATTTAGCTTCATTAATGGATCATTAAGGGATTTGAATGATATTAAATGAATCCTTTCTTATTTGAAAATTGCCATTTTTTTTTTTTTTGTTCTTTAATCACACTTAATTTACATATCCAGTGGTAGTTATGACTTTGCAAAATATTTCAACTACTAATTTCTACAAATTATTGCTGGATAACACCAAACTGATTTTGTGAAACAGTTAATTTCATCAATAAATGTTGTTAACATTTATTGCATCTTGGGACTTTTGCTCATATAAGTAAACACAAATCAGAAGTTAACACAATCCATTTTTTTTTTTTTTTTTTAAACCAGTGACTGGTAAATAGTCATAGGAGAAAAAATGGGTCTATTATGTTAGGAATTTTCAGATTAATATCTATTTTGTGATTAAGAAAAAAATGCTTGTATGCTTTAGCAAACTTGATGGGCATGAAGAAAGGGTCTAGTTTGGTTCTGTGCTTTAAGAAACTTTAAATGTTTTGGAATTTTCAAAAACAAATATGCTAACATTGTATTAGTAACCACATAAAAATTAGTGGCTATTTCTTTAGATTTCCTGCAATGACAGACAAAAAAGAATTTGAAGTTTTGTAAATTTACTAAAACATTTTATAGATTGTGTTCTTTTCTATAATTCAGTTCATGTGCAACTATATTTAATCCCATGATCCAAAATCAAACAAAGTAAGATTAATTTTTATATTATAGATTTGGTTGTCACAATATTTAAGAAAAGTCAGATGAGAAAACAAAACCTTTCACTCTAGAATCTGTATCTTGCTAGAAAAAGTCAGTTTTTGTAAAAGGCCTCTTTCAGGAAGCACCAAGTGGTAATGAAACTCAATAGCAATGACTTGCAAAATTCATGTACCATTAACTATAGTAAATATGCTTGCAAGATAATTAAATGGATTACATAGTCATTTTCAAGAAAAACTTCAAGCTCTGTCTTTTCTACAAGTATTTTCATGGCAACTGCTCTGACAAGCTTTTTTCTCTAGTGCCCTAACCCCCATGCATTTATGCATGCTGCTAGATTGGCATCAAGGATCCACCTTTTTACCATCAAAATACTTAAATATAACCACCACTTTTACAGTTTTTCTTGTCCTTCCCATTTATGGAATTCCATTCTGTTTTATTATGATTAAAAAAAAAAAAGACTCATGCTGCACAATGACAAGATCTACAGAGTAGTTTTATTTCAAAGTAAAAAAGTTTTTTCTTTGGAGTGAATTTATTAGTGATTTCTCAACATTCCCTGCTGTCAATTAAAATTCAGATAATTCATAATTGATTATAACCACTATGGTAAAGCTTCACAACATTAAAAATATTCTATAATACTACAATCATATATAGTATTGTCACTATTTTTACTGTTTTTTTTTTTTTTTTTTTTTCTTCCAAGTTGGAATTTGTTAACTGCTTGTATTATTACCTGTCACCTTGGAAAAAAAATCCACACAAGAATTGAAATTTTATTTTCAATGCCACTTTAAATTTAGTTTTCTTCTTTCTTCCTTTTTTATTCTTCAAGAATGCTAGCAAACGGTTGAAAAACACACATTTTTTTTATGCTTTTGTTTGCCCAAGAAAATATTCTATGGATAAATTGTGAGCAACAGCAACACAAGCCCAGGACACACTTAGTTTGTTTAGTCTAGATAGTGAATTATAACAAGTAAATGCACAGAAACATAGTGGTGGCAGGCTCTACATACGAGAACTGTTTTTTTTATATTGAAGAATGACTCAACCAAATCAAAATAAAACGTGGCTAGAAATTGATTGTATCAACTCAGTTGAGAATCAATGGGTTATGAAGAATGTGGTTGGATTTGCACATCAGGCTGAAGTCATATTAAGAAATTAACAAGCAAAGGATGTTTATTTAGCATTTGAAAGTGTGTATTAAGTTGGGACTTGTAGCTACAAAAGCTTGTACCACTTTTTAATAGATGGTATTTGAACATAGTTGAAATTTATGACATATACATTTTGAAAGATGATATTTCAGTGAATCTTTTTTATGATTCATGTGAATTTGGAATTTTAAATGTTTTTACATTAAAAGTGAAAATGAAAGAAAATTAGATGAATTTTCATAATTTTTCTGGAATTAAAAAAACATACGAACAGTAAGAAAAGATGTGCCATTTATAGAGATGGTGCCATAACTGAGAGTACTGTTTAAAAGTGGTTACTAAGTTTGGAAGTGAAAATTTTAACCTGGTCAATAGAAAATGTTAGTCATTATTGACCAAATTAAAATGCAGATTAAAATAATCTGACATATTTCATGTGAGCATTGCAAAACATTGAAAACTTAAAATTGTATAATGTTTGAGTGCTTCATGATTTAACAAACAAAAATTATGGCATATACATTCTGAAAGGTGGCATTTCAGTGCATCTTTCCATCTTGGATTTTCTGCTCAGACATAACTCATTTTTGAAAAGAACAATAACAGGCAATGAAAAATAGATTTTTGTAATGTGTTCAATGGTGAATGCTCAGTTAGTAACCAACATCCAAGACATATGGGCATGGAGAAGCGCAAGAGGAGAAACCTAATTTAGTAATGATCTATAAGAGATTCAGCAATGCAGTTTTACACTGTAAAACATACCCAAATACAAATTGCAGGAGTGCCCAAATTGTGATACATTAGACTCCAAAATGACCTGAATTTGAAGAAGTGTATGGACAGCATTAAAAGAAGATACAGTGAATTAAATGAGAATGGAAATTCGAAGTGGAGTGCATTAAGAGAAACTTTAGTAACATCAGCAAATGACAGACTTCTGAGAAAAAAAAAAAGAACATGATATTCTCAACGTGATGAAAAAGAGAGCAAACAATGACACAAAATATAGGACATTGTACAAAAAAATTAGAAACAAATACAGACATGCAAAATAATCATGACTCAGCAAAATAGAAAGAATGAGTATCACAGATAAAGCATAAAAGGACTTACATAACAAAAGACATGCTCATCAACAGGGTGCATAAAATCCAAGGATGAAACACTGATAAAAGAGAAAGAAAAATACTTCAAAGATGGAACGAATACATTGGAGCTCTTTCATGACAAAAGAGGACAATTCACAATACAAATATTGAATTAAAATCTCAAGTGAAATCAGCATTGACCAAATTGAACAAGAAAGCAACAGGATCATATGTAACAGATGCTGGCAGCTTTAGATGATTTCAGTTTTGACAAAATTACAGACATAATAAACATAATATCTGACAGTGATGATTTGGAAAACTTGAGCAGATCCATTCTCATAGTGCTGCCTAAGAAGCCAGTTGCAAACAAATGCAAACTCCATCAGACTATCAACCTACTGAGCCATATAACAGAACCTATCATTTGAATTCTGGTGAATAGAGTGCGCAGCAATAGACTGGAAATGCGACAAGAACAGTGTGGATTTGTTAAAGACATTGGCACAAGGAATGCAATATTTATACTTGGAATGATATCAGTAAGACCAATACAAATGCAAAGATTATGCAAACTCATTTGATAAAGTGTGCTACAATTAACTATTTGAACTGTCAGGTAAGCTTGATTTATTTGTGAATGATATTAGAATAATATAGAACTTATACTAGGAGCAAACCATCTGCATATGGATAGAAAATGAATTCAGCAAATACACAAAAATAGAAAAGGGCATAAAACAGGATTTCTTCTCACCAGACTTATTCAATCATTACAGTGAAGCAATCCTGAAAGAATTAGAAGTCCTACCAGGATTAATTATTGGCTGCCATAATCTTAACAAAATTAGATATGCAGATGACACAGTGTTGATAGCAGACACTGAAAGGAAACTACAAGAACTCTTACAGGAGGTAGTATAGAAAAACAAGAAAGGACTCAACATCAGTTATAAGAAGACAATGTAAGGTTGTCAACAAAAAGAACAGCCTGACATGCAGGAGATACTAAAACCAAGCAAGTACAAAATTTATATATCTGGGAAGACAGAAAATGCAATACCAAAATCTGAAGGTGCATTGGGATGGTGAAAGTTGACCTGAAAAGGCTATCAAGTATTAAGAAATAGTAACATTTCATTAGAAACAAAGAAAATGAATACTGAACGGCTATGTAATATCAGTGTTCCTATATGGCAAGTGAATGCTAGACAATCTCATTACAGATGAAGAAGAGACTTTAATGCAACAGAAATGTGGTTATACAGAAAGATACTGAGAATACAATGAATAGAAGATGTGAACAATGACAAAGCTTTACAAAAACTGTAAATGAAAAAAGAATATTTTGCATCAGAAAGAGACAGTTGAAATTTCTTGGGCACATGAGGAAAGGGGGCTTAAAAAATTTGGTGCTCACAGGACATTGAAGAACAGGAAAGCAGTGCATAACCTACTTAACAAGCTTATGTAAATGGTTGGCAGAAGAGTGATTAAAAGAGATAGCAAGAATACAAACTTCAATAAAGCTACAAAGGATAGGAAATTGTGGAATGTCATGATCATACATGTCGCACCCATAGGAGAACTGTTCCCATTTGGACCAATTAAAGGCAGCAATCTTTAAAAAGTATCTGGAATTGGCCAATAGGAAGGGTGTTATCTTCCATTAAATCAATGCCAGACCTCACATCTTTTTACAGATTCAACAGAAATTGTTATGGCTTTACTAGGATGTCTTACTACATCTGTTATACACATCTGATCATGTATATTTGGATTATCACTTATTAAAAACCTGTAAAACCAGATCAGTTCATCACCTAGAAAAATGGTAAGTTCTAGGAGGATGGAATCATGAAACTGTCCCAAAGATAGCAAAATGGCATTAATAGACATAACCTTATTAATACAACAGGAATTATCTTATAATGACTTATGAAAGCTGAAAGCCTTTAAAAAGCATTGAAATGTGTTCTAGTATGTTCAAACCTTTGGAAACCATAAAATGATCTTTATTGAAGTAAATTAAAAAAACAAACACTTTTTGTTGGTCTTTAACCAAATGTATATAAGTTTAATGTCACGGCAATATATATAACTGTATAATTATATTATATTAAGCTCTATAATACTCATTATATTGAGCACTGTTTATAATAAAATAAATGCCAGAGTACTCAAAATAAAAAATTAAAAAAAACCTTCTCTTCACTTGGAATTATATATATATATATATATATATATATATATATATACTAATCTGCAAACATTTTCATCATTTGAAAATAATCAAATATCATTAAAAACAGGCCAGTGTGAAGTGAGAAAAATACTTTACCAAAATTGCACAGAAATATTAAACTGTAAATTGTTTCAATAATATTGCCATTGGCTTCAAACACTGCCTCCAGAGAACTTTGGAATCTCTTGCTTCTCTTTTGGACGGTTTCCTTGTTTAAGTTGATTAATGCTGCCATAGTCCTTGCCTTCAGTTCATTTTTGGTGTTAGTTTTGTTGTTTTCTCACTCAACTGTGCCCCACACATAATCATCAAGAGAGTTGCCATCTGAGGAGTTAGGTGGCCAGATGTAAGAGGTGACGTGGCCGCAGAAATTGTCTGACAGCCGTGACTGGGTTCTCCTGCTTGTGTGGCATGGTGCA
The DNA here is from genome assembly GCA_037127315.1 of Ascarosepion bandense. Classification (NCBI taxonomy): domain Eukaryota; kingdom Metazoa; phylum Mollusca; class Cephalopoda; order Sepiida; family Sepiidae; genus Ascarosepion; species Ascarosepion bandense. The sequence goes on from JBBBDQ010001889.1 coordinate 1,765,008, forward strand.
GAGTCCTGTTGTTAGACATAGGGCTTTCCAGCAGTCAACCTCTTGGCCAAAGGTAGAATTACTTCAAGATACTTGATGTCAGCCTCCATATTGAGTTTGAGGCCCTGTGGTATGATGAATAGAGGCATAGCGACACTATAACTAGTGATCACGCCAAACACATTCCTAATTACCATTAGACTCACATACCTCTTTCCAAATCATCTGCATTGTCCTCAGATTGACACCCAAATATTCTGGAATTTTTGTATTGGTGCTTCCAGCGCGAATGCCAAGCAGTACAGCATGGCGTTTCTAAATTTCTGGTGGAGTGAATTGTCATGGTGCTCTTTTTCTCACAGACTGTACAGTTGACAAAATAAAAAACAAACAACGCGCATGCACGAAATTAAAAATACAAAATGGCAACAATTCACCCATCGAACCCCGTACATATGAACAATCGACTGGAAAGCATTCATGAATTTCATTCGTTGATTAGTCAATTCAATAGCCTCATCATTTTTTGTTTAATTTTTAATTAACAATCTTTTGACCATAAGAATATATCATCTACTGAATTTCACGTAACACATTTTTGTGATCAAGAATATAAACAGAGTTTGTTCTAAATTTCAATTTTTTTTTTTTTTTTGCGTAAGAGGAGAATTACATAAAGCTGTCAGTCGAGATTACATGTTTTGTCATTACATAGACGCATCTATGAATGGTGTAATGTCGACATTTCACGAAAGGAAGAAGAAAAGCCAATATTTTTAATAACTGCCATCCTCAAATCAAACATCGTCATGATAAATTCATAACCTACGTTCGTAACACTTCTGCAATTTGTATCTGGAAAGGAAGAATTTGGTTTTGTCTAAAATTAAATGAACGGTTGGCTGTTTAGATCGTCTCTGATAAGTGCATATCAACTGAGACCATCTGTAGAGGTGGCTTCATGAGGTTATCATCATTTACCAACTGTAAAAGACATATCTCATTTAAACAGAAGACTACTGTATATCAGTATTCCTCCATGTTACCCGAAGATTACAGGATCTTTAAAATTCAGGTTGACTTATCTTGACTTATGGCTAATGGAGTGTGTAGGGCGAACGGGACGTGATCTGAATTTTCTATTGAAATGCCATAACTGTTATCGTAATTTAACATTTTGAAAGTAAAATCAGTTGACGTGACCTGATGACGTTGAAAGTGAAACAAAATGTTATTTTGTAACTTTCCTTACTATAGACCACAAAATGGGACATAGTGGACAGTACAGTTAACTATTAGTCAACTCGGTGTCCTACATTCTTAATTTAGAACAACAAAAATATTATCGTCATAATGTAACATCATTTCGCCCCAATGTTACATCACAGATACATGAAACTCTTTTGATTCTACCGCCTACAATTTTCACTCTTGAGAATTTTTAATTGATTATAAGCACAATATGATCCTAATATGGAGTACACATACTTGCTGTTACCTCGTCGAAAAAGAGAGACACCAGTTTTGAGGCACCCCAAAAGACATCTGTCAAAATTATAATGTTTCTAACGTCTATCATTCTATGTTCTGTTTAAAAAATGCACCGTGAAATTTTCAAGCAAAGTTTTTTGTGAAGTGTACAAAAACATGCGCGTAATGTCCGATTTTCTATGCTTTGATGGACGTCTCTTTTCAGAACAGGTAATCGTGAATTATTTCCGACTAAAGTGAGAAAGGTTTTGATTGGTTACTCTCTTGGTTGTCGGTAAAAGTTGTATGCATGCCTTTTTTGAGTTGATTTGTGAAAAGTGAATATACGAAGGTTTAGTTTGAATTCTTCTAAGTCGGTTCACCAATTTTGTTTTCTGTGCCGATTACCGTGACGTACCTTGATTCATCATCATCAGCAGCAACAGCGAAAACGCAATCCGCGTTTACATCACAACATATAAGTGTATGTTGTGATGTATATAATGTTCTTTCTCGCTCTCAATCTCTCTTTCTCTCCCCTCTCTCTTTCTTTCTCTCTCTCTCTCTCTCTCTCTCTCTATATATATATATATATATATATATTACTAACTTAATAATGAGTATCCTCCATGCGCATACGCACACACACACACACACACACACACACACTGATAGTCTGGGAAAAGCTTTTTATCTGTGTATAAAATTAGACTTCCCACAGCAATATTTGACTGGTGTCAGCGAAGGAAGACAAGCAGTGTGGTCTTCAAAGGGTGAATCTATCTCTTTATCATACCGAAAAGGACATAGATGCAGTTGACATTTGTACTTACATCGTGTTTTGAGTCAAGGAAGCACGTAATTAGCACCAATAGAGGAAGTAACGCGGGACATGATGTTGTATGACCTTTTTATTATTACCATCTACTTCCGTCTTTTATAATGTACACAGGCAAACTGCAAGATCATATCGAGCAGCTTTTGAAATGATATAAAAAATCAAACATTCTTTTGTGTGTATGTCACACACACACACACACACACACACACACACAGGAATTGTATGCCTATTTGCAGTACATAAATAAGTATATATAGGCAGCAAGAATTCAGTTAATCAAAATTCAACTAAGTGCTTAATTTTTTTTGGTAATTTCCCAATAACTTATACATCCAAATTATAATTATGTCCAAATTCTTTCGATTGTCTCAGCCATAGTCAAGAAGTAAATGTATTGTAAAAAAGGTTTTGTTGGTTATATACTGGCATCTTTGTTTCATTTGTTTTTTTTTTTTTTTTTTTTTTGGAACGCTCCAATTCAAATATACACGCATATTAAATGACGTCATTTGTAGAACCGCTTACACGGCTTGATTGCAGTGGATAAACAATGTATCAAATATTTTATACATTATTATTATTGTGTCATTTTTCATTATAAATAATTTCTGCTATGGTCGCACCACCTACCAAGTCTGCAGGAAGACCTAGGGCAGGTCGTGGTGCGTTGTTATGGTTCCATTTCATGTTTTTTCATATCTTCCTGACATCCCTAGCGTTAAATAGACAAAGTTCTCCTTAGTGTGTGGGCTGTACTTAACAAAACAATTTTTTGCATATCTCTTAAGCTGGGGTTTCCAGGGATTCTTTCAATATGTTTTTTGTTCCATTTTTTATCATTCCAACAGCACCTACTATCATTGGTACGATTCTTGTTTTCAATTTCCACATTTTTTCGATTTCAATTTCCAAGTCTTTATATTTTGACAGTTTTTCGAATTCCTTGGTTGCTATGTTACAATCCGCTGGACAAGCCATATCAGCAAGTTTTTTCTTTTTGTTTTTAAGAATAATATCCGACCTATTTGCTTCAGTTTTTCTGTCTGTATAGATGATGCAATCCCATAGAATGGTGAAATATTCTATTTCTGTAACCGGTACTGGGTGATGTTCATACCAGTGTTTGTTTACAGATTTTCCATAGTTTGCACATTGTCCGGTGTAAATATTGTCCCACTCTATCGTGACGATTTTTATATTCATTTGGGGCAAGTACAGAACATCCTGAGATTAGATGGTCTATTGTTTCTTATCACAGAACCTCCATTTTGGAACCACAGTATAATATTTGCCTGAAAGTTCCTAGTGAAAAGACTTTGGTCTTGCGCAGCAAGAATAAAGCCTTCAGTTTCAGACTTTAATCCAGATGCACGTAACCATCGATAAGTATTAACTTTATCAACATTGGGTTTATTACCACGTTCTGGATATCGGCCATGCAGAAGTTTTATTATTATTATGTCATTTTTCATCATATTTCGATTTCTGTTATGGTCGCACTACCAACCAAGTCTGCGGGAAGACCTAAGACAGGTCGTGGCGTGTTGTTATGGCTCCATTTCATGTTTTTCTGTCTCCCCTATCACCAATAGCGTTACATAGACAAAGTTTTCCTTAGTGTGTTGGATGTACTTAATAAGACAATTTTTTGTATATCTCTTAAGCTGGGATTTCCAGGGATTCTTTCAGTGTGTTGTTTTGTTCCATTTTTTATCATTCCAAGTGCACCTACTATCACTGGTACGATTCTTGTTTTCAATTTCCACATTTTTTCGATTTCAATTTCCAGGTCTTTATATTTTGACAGTTTTTCGAATTCCTTGGTTGCTATGTTACAATCCGCTGGATATCAATTAATAGACAAGTTTTTTTCTTTCTGTTTTTTAACAATAATGTCCGGCTTATTTAATTCAATTTTTTTTTTGTCTGTGTAGATGGTGTAATCCCATAGAATGGTGACATCTTCTATTTCTGTAACCGGTACTAGGTGATGTTCATACCAGTGTTTGTTTACAGATTTTCCATAGTGTTTGCACATTGTCCAATGTAAATATTGCCCCACTCTATCATGACGATATTTATATTCATTTGGGGCAAGTACAGAACAATCTGAGATTAGATGGTCTATTGTTTCTGGGTGTTTATCACAAAATCTGCATTTTAGATCCACATTATTATGTATAATATTTGCCTAAAAGTTCCTAGTGAAAAGACTTTGGTCTTGTGCTGCAAGAATAAAACCTTCAGTCTCAGATTTTAATCCAAATGCACGTAACCAGTGATGAGTATTAACTTTATCAACATTGGATTTATTGGCACGTTCTGGATATTGGCCATGCAGAGGTTTATCTTGCCAGCGTTGTTTCAAGAGCTTTATCTTTGGCTTTCATTTTCATATTTTTTGCCGCAATAGTTGGTTCTTGGTTTCTGTTTTGCTTTTCTACAGAATCTACTAAATGTAAATCTTGTTTGTATTTACTGCCTTCTTTTATTATTGAATATTTTTCCTTCTTTCTTCATGTTGCCTTACTAATTGTATCATCCAGTCCTTTGTTGTTTCAATGTATGTTAGTGAGCCAATAGTTGTTGTCTTGTATGACAATTCTAGCTGAATAAGACCTTTTCCACCTTCTTTACGGGGTATGTATAGACGGTCTACATCAGTCTTTGGATGATGCATCTTATGCTTAGAAAGAAGCCTTCTTTTTTTAGAATTCATTCGCCTGATGTCGTTTAGAGTCCAGTTTAAGATGTTGAAATTATATTGGACAACTGGGATTGCAAGGCTATTAATGGTCATAATTCTGTTCTGAGAATTCAATTCAGTTTTTAATATCAGTCGTAGCCTTCTATAGTACTCTTTACGCACTTATTCTTTCATTTTTTTATGATGAATGTTTTCACTCTCGTTTACACCTAGGTATTTATAAGCTTCTTCTGGCTTTAATTCTTTTGTTGTTACAGCAGGGTCTAAGCTAATTGAGGATGTTTGTTGTAGTGACCCACGTAAAACTGTAGCTTTAGCACATTTATTCAAATTGAATTTCATTCCAGTGTCTTCGCTGAAGCATTTTACAGTTTGCAGAAGACCTTCCAGCTCGTTATCATTCGTAGCATACAAGTTTAAGTCATTCATGTAAAATAGATGGCTTATTTTCTTTTGGGCTCTTTTATAACCACCTTCTGTTTTGTTAAGTTGACTGGTTAGTGCTATTAATGATATGCAGAATAGTAAGGGAGACAACGAATCACCTTGAAATATACCTCTTTTGATGTTTATTTCATCAGACTTATAGGTTCCATTTATATGATTGAGGTAAAGGGTTATTTTGCATATCGACATGTATTGTTTGATGAAATTGATGATGACGGGTGATATCTTGTATATATTTAAAGTATTTAAAATCCAGGAATGTGGCACACTATCGAATGTCTTACGATAATCTATCCAGGTAGTACTAAGATTTTTCTTTGTATTGTAGCAGTTTTCAGGATCATTCTGTTAATAAGCAATTGGTCTTTACATCCGTAACAACCACGTTTTCACCCTTTTTGTTCAAGCGGTAACATGTCATTTCTTTCCAAGAATAAATATGTCTGTTTTGTTAAAATAGATGTTAATAGTTTGTATTTTGTCGGAAGACATGTAATTGGTCTGTTGTTTTTTGGGTTGTTTGTGTCACTTTTCTTGGGTAGAAGAAATGTAATTCCTTTGGTCATCCATGTAGGAATTTTAATGGGATCGTTCACCATTTCTTGAAGTTCTTTGGCTAGTTTTTTTATGTGCTGTATTTAAATAATATAGCCAAAAGTTAAGATTTTTATCTATACCTGGAAATTTCCAATTGTGTGCTTTTTTCAGTGCACATTTAACATCCTCTTCTGTAATTCAGAGCCCATGTCTGTGCTGGTTTATTTTTTATTCGTTCTGTCTCTTGTGCAATCCAATCTACTTCTTTGTTATGTCCTTTAGGACAAGCCCATATATTTTCCCAGAGCTGTATAACGTCTTCCATTTTTTTGGGGGGGGGGGGACTGTCACTTCAATTCTTTTTTTTTTACCTATTTCCCTGTAAAATTTCTTTGCATCGGTTTGAAAAATCTTGTTTTGTCTGTAGAATGTTGATCTTTTCTGATAGTGTCTTATTCTTTGAGCCTTCAGTTGTATTGTTTGCTTTATGTTTTCCTTAGTTGATAGGACTTTTATTTTCATTTCTAATGTTGTATTTTCGTTCGACTCTTCTGCCTTTTCTAGTTCTTACATTTATTCCTCTTGTCAGTTCACCGAGTACTGATAGTTCACTTCTAAGTTGTTCGATTTCTTTTTATATTTTTCTTTTCCAAGGTGGAAATAATATTTATTATTATTATTATTATTATTATTAATATACACATATTAATTATACTATATACACTTTAAAACTATCATCTGTGTTTAAAAGATACTTGATGCGAACTTCTTTTATATAGTTATAACTTTGGGAAGTTTGAGTCTTTCCTTGTAGTAAGTGCTGTTATGTTCAGAAATAGCCGTAATTAGCCAGAAGATTGAAAATTAACTATGTAAAGAAATAAGTAATATATTAAATAAAAGAATATTTCCAGCTACAGTGAGAAAATAATGCTGAGATTTCGGTTGAGCCAAGAACTTGCCATTTCACTCTGATATCATTCAATATGAGTTAAGGGATGCTGGAGAATCGGTGAGGATCATTATAGTTGACAAGTCAAGCGTGTCGGTGAGGCATCACATTTAAAATACGCAGTTTTGATGGAGAAAAATTGTCATCATCCTTCAACATGACCATCCAAAAATCTCATTCAGCAAAACAAACCGAGGAAAAAAATAACGAATACATTGGGCAGTTTGACCAGATTCACTCCATTTATCAGGCATCGTTTGTTTTGACCACTAAAATATTTTCTTAATGTCAGAATATTTTAATATTTTAATTTAAGTTTGCCAGTTTTCCAGTCGACGCTGATTACGATTATGTTACTGAGCAATAAAACTTCTTATAAAATAAACAGTTACATCTAATTTTATTTAATTTTTTGTCATCTTCTCTCTATCTTTATAGCTCTGTAGAGCCGATATACAACATGAACACGTTGATATAAGCTGAATTGTGAATTATTGAATCGGTCTTTGTATATAACCGCGTAAAAACGTTTTCCCCATAAAGAGCAGTAATAACGAATGAACGTTTGTTCCCTGAACACGTGTAGCGCATGTGTGTTGAAGATGAGGGTAATTTACAACTGATCGATTATCATCACTAACCTGTTCACATATTTTCAGAAAAAAAAATCCGTCTTTTGTAATGTATACAGGCAAACTGCAAGATCATATCGAGCAGTTTTCGAAATAATAGAAAAAATAAAACAGTCATGTGTGTGTACGTCACACACACACACACACACACACACACACACACACACACACACACACACACACACACACACACACACCGTTAAAAATAATTAAATAAATAAATATTTATTTCAAAGTAATAAAAATTTTATAGAAGACAGAAGATTTCTGAATGAATATGGACAGAAAGAAAATAATTACATCATGACTTTGAAATTCAGCTTTGAAGTTTGCATTATTTTATTTAAGTCATAACCTTTAAACTATCTTTTTATTACATGGAAGCATATTTTATTATTCCTGCCAGATTTAACACTCTGTTTTACTTTTACTGAATTTCAATTGACAATTAAATCCATTCAAAATTTCTTCACCCACTTCATCCGTTCCTGAGTTTATAAGATATATATATATTTCTGACTAACATTTTAATAAGTCCCCTTTTGTTTTAAAGAGAGATTTCATTTTTTTTCACTGCTCTAATAACAATAAGTAAAATTCTTACTTTCATATTCCCCAATATCAACTAATGTCCGGCTATTTCATAAGTTTATCCATCTGTTTCAACACATGCTAACTCTGTCGTTACAACCACACATTGATCTTTCTTTGGAGACAGAAATTATATATAATCATAATATATTTCCAAGTTTTCATAAACTAGTTGACTACCATTTTTTAAAATTCATACATATTCGTTTTGTTTCACAGTCTGTTTTTTTTCATGTTCTAGCATCATTTCTGAATTGGGTACATCATCATCATTAACATTTTTCTTTTTCTTTTTTATCTACTAATAATCTTTATTATTATTATTATTATTATTTAATTTGCTATTACATACTATTATTAATCAAAACATATTATTCTACCTACCAATCTTATCACAGCTATAAATCAAAATAATTTCTTTCTTTCAGTTTGTCATTAATTTTCCTATTATTTATCAAATCTTTCATCTGAGACATAAAGTAAATTTTCTCTATGAAGTTATCGAAAGAATTTGTCTAAGCATTTGAGCAGAGTATGTATTAACACAATCTTTTGAAAAAAGGTTGCAGATAAATTATGATTTTCTCCTTGTATACATTAGTATTCTTAATTATTTTTAGGGCTCCCACAACTACTGGAATGATAATTGTGTTTAAATCCTACCTTCTTGTACTTTGTATAGTTCTATATTTGGAGAGTTTATGAAATTGTTTTACTGAAAAGATTTTATCAGACAATATGTAAATAGCATTTACGTTCTTTGAAGTCTTTTACATCAATATATTACCTTGTATAATTTTGTTGGTATGTATGGTGAAAACCAAAACTAAAGAGTAACACCATCACCTTCTACAACTGGTCGTGGTTTTACTCATACCACTTTTCCGTATCGAGTAAGTTATATAATGTTTGCATAATTTCCAATGAAGATAATATTGCCCTCACCTATCATGGCTATTTCAAAATTAATTTGGAATTAGGACAAAACAGACAGATTTCAGATGGTCAATAGCCTTTTCAATATGCCTAAAAACGATATTTTTGGATTAATTCAATTCTTTAAAATGTTGAAAGATTTTGTTTCCATATTTTCATCTTGAGCTGTTCTGATCAACAATCTTCTTGTCTTAATCCAAAGCCCAGCAATAATCATTGATCGACTTCGGTCATTAAATTTAAATTTGAAACTTCCGCTTAATTAATTATTTCTGATGGATTTGTCATTTTAGACAAAATAATCAGCAATTCAGTTAACAGCAAGAGGTTCATCCCTAATGAAGTTTTAATATTTAACATTATTAGTAATTTCAAATATGCAGTCATAGCGAAGTAATATGGTCGAATATATTTAATATTCGACCATGTTTTGATGTTCAATATCGAAAATCTTACAAGTCGATTTCTTCATTACCGGTGGATAAGATAAGTCAAAGTGAATATATACAAAAATACAGAAGTTCATATCATTAGCAAATATAATATTTTACAATTTAGAACAAACATAATTCTCATAGTGAAAGCCAAAAAATCATTGTGTTTAAACGAATAAAACAGTTAAGGAGAAAAGAAATAGAGAAAAAAAAAACGAAGCGAGGAAAATTTTAACTATTTTAACAAAAGTAGATATTTATATTTCTAATGAAATATATGGCAAAAATTGAAGCCGAAGATTAATCTGAAAAGAAAGGTTCTTGCTGCAGTTGAGAATGGAGATTGAGAGTCGTAACAATTGCTATTTCTGTAATCTATTTTTCCTGGACTGATTCAAGGAATAAATAATTCTGTCTTTTCTAAATTATCGGTATTAGTAGTTTTGAAGATCAGGGCCAGACGATTTTTTCCTCAGTCATTTCTCTAACTGTTAAGTCATACTGCGATGTTGCCTTCGTCTAAGAAACGATCTTTTCGGCTTATTTAACCTTCTGTTGACTAACAGATGCTTCAGTGAGAGTCATATTCATTCGGGTCAAGTTTGCTTTCATTTTTGTTTAAATACTTTTGATCTTCGCCGTTCGTTCTTGTGTCAACAAGAAGAAATGACCCAGTTCTAATGATGGCAGCTGTCCTGTTGGATGTCCTCGACTCCTAAGTAAAGCATAATAAAGATTTGGAGAGTTAAAAGTAAGAAAGTATAGGAAGCCAACCTTATGAAGAATCCCTTAACCATTAAACTCATTCAAGGTCACCACAGGAGCAAGATAATGTTGAAATTAACAGAAGTGCCAAAAATCTATATAGAAAAAGATGCTGGCGCGCGAGCACACACACACACACACACACACACACACACACACACACACACACACACACACACACATATATATATATATATATATATATATATATATTGTTACGAGGGTGCATTTATATATAAAAAAATAATAATAATGTCTGAAACGTTGTAGTAAGGGATTCTATTCAGTCCTACTTGTTATTACAAAAAAATTTTAATTTATGAAGTAGACGTAAAAATAGGGAAATTAGAAATAGAACGTTTTGGAAGATGCCATAATGTTCCAATAAATTGAGAGAATTCTAAAAATTCTAGAAATATGCAAATTAGGTGTTAGCCTCTATAAAATAGGTTTTGGGCAGTGATTAGTCAGTTGTTAGGATTTACTGATATTATCTACTCCGGTTTTGATTCAAGGATTTATATCCAGCCAAAAGAATCTCATAGAAAAGTCCGACCAACTTAAACCTGAAAGAGAACCTTCTGGAACAAAAAGAGTAAATACATATTTTTGACTCTTTCATTTAACCAAGCAAATGATTAATCTTTATATACACATTTAAGGATTTCCAAAAAGTATAGCACTTAACTTCTTTGCCAACTTAATTGGGTAAAGATATTTGACACCTTACCTTCCCCTTCTCTCTTCGTAACACTCGCCAGTAGTAAACACTACATTTTTTATTTGAATGCAAAACTGTATATTTGCAAATATTTTTGTTTAATGTCTTTGTAAATTAAATATTTGTATGTGATTTTTATCTCTGAGTTTTGGTCAATCATTTTTTTCTTTTGTTATACTTAACACGTAACAAAATTGGAGGCTCGTCCAAATCTAATATCGTACCAAAAATTAGGAGCTCGTATATCTCTATAATATAATATAAAAAATAAATAACAAAAATTAGGAGTTCGTACATTTCGATAATATAAAAATGAATAAATAATAAAAATTAAGGGTTCGTCTAACTCGATAATATCGTAAAAACATAAACAAAATAATCTCAATAAAAGAAAGTAACTATAAATATCTTTCGTAAAATATTTAAAAAAATAATATGCCTTTTTCCGTGGAAATTTTGTAAAGTTTAGTCGATGTTAGCGAAACATTCAAAGTTTTACAGAAATCGGAAAATGGGATGCATCTTTTAGACTATGTATCAAATTTTAAAAAGAAATTATACAATGCTTTCAAAATATCACAAGAACATTTGTGGTGATATCGAGCAAAAGCGATGGACCAGATTTTTGCGTTGTCACGACCAAAAAGCAAATGACCAAAAGTCGTCGCTACACCGCCGGCTTCGCGCAGATGTTCTTAATACGCTCGCCTCCCTTACCTCTTTTCTTCTTCCCTACCTCAAAAACTACTTATTGACCTAAGGAGCGAATACATCAAAGACATTCCTTACTTACACGCTCCCAAATTCCTGAGCATTTCTCTTTCAGCATTTTATTGCCATGAACATTTTAACCTCCGTTGGACCTATACTTCAAATATTACTTCAATTGTAAAAACATTAATTGATATGTGTATATATAAAATAGTTATTTTTCTACTCAAATTGCCTTTCTTGATTTGTAATCATTTTATGACTTATGGGCTGTCTACAACAAGGCCAAATTCTGTTAACCTGCAACTACCCTTCACTAGAACGGACTCTCCACTACTAACAGAAAAGAATAGATAAGCAACCCACCATACATTTTAAAAACTCACAACTTAAAATGAAGTCTAGATACGATAAAAATAGTAAAGATCGTAAATTTGAAAGTGGTGACAAAGTTTTAGTATTTTGCCAATTCCTAATCACCCTCTACAAGCAAGATATTTTGGTTCTTATCAGATAGAAAAGAAAATTAATAATGTAAATTATATCATCCGCACCCCCAGATCGAAGGAAAAAGAAAAGAATTTGCCACATTAATATGTTAAAAGAAAAAAAAATCCTCGGAAATCCTATCTAATTTAAATGTAAAATTTGAACATTTATTAAATGAGAAAAGAAAAGAAATTCATGGTTTGGTCAATGATTTCAAAAATCTTTTTCCTGATGTTCCTAAAAAACAACTAATGAGATTTCTCGGCATGGCTGGATTCTACAGAAAATTTTGTAAAAATTTCTCATCAATAACAAGTCCTCTCACCGACCTCCTGAAAAATGATGTAAAATACAAGTGGAGTGAAACCTGTTATGAGGCTTTCAAAGAAATATTCCACTATTGAAAAAGAATGCTTGCCGATGTTATCAGCGCTACAACATTTTGACTTTTACCTCAATGTTACTGTTTATCCTGTTCTGGTTTATACTGACCATAATCCACTAACTTTTCTTCAAAAAATGACTAACAAAAAATTAAAGACTGACAAGATGGAGTCTTCTCCTGCAAGAATTGACATTATTATAGAACACATTAAAGGAAGGAACAATGTTATTGCAGATGCTTTATCTAGAGCATAACTTAAAAAAAAATTATGATATTATGATCTATTGATTTACAACAACAACAACAACAACAACAACAACAACAAAAAGACTGATATATCACAAAAGTTTTTCATTAAGATTTCAAAACTTTTACTTTGAAGAGGAAAACGTATTTCAGTCTATTTACTTTTATTAGTGCATCTTCAGAAATTGAGGCAAAAATGAATATAAATACACTTGACACGTGTATTAATACACATACACGCATACATCTAAACAGACAAGAGTTTCTTCATACATACATACATACATACATACATACATACCATATATTCCACACACATACAGTGGCGGCAATAATATAAAGAACGGAAACAACAAAGACATAAATATGTGTATTACTTAAAAAGTAATGGATGATTAGCAATGAAATTTTTACCGAATGAAGATAAGGGTGGAATGCATAAATATTATACAAAGTTACAAAAAATTACATAATAGTTACATTTAAAAATTTACACAATAGTTACATACTGAGTAGAAAACATAGTATATGATCCCTGCCAGGAAATAAGAGATCTTTAATTTAAGAAGAGGTGATCTGTGGTGACCTCAATATATACTGGTTTCATTCTAAGTTATATCAAAGTGATAGTTTTACTTGGTGTCACCTCAGAATGTCAAATAATCCAGGAACCTCAAGAGTTGAGCTAAAGGGTATCTTCAAAGCCACCAAGTGCAGAATCGGGCTTTAAGTGATGTTTTTATATATACTAGCAGTATAGCCCGGCGTTGCTCGGGTGTGGTGAAGGTTTTAGGTCCATGGTCCTGGAGCTCAGACTCTTCGGACGTTGGCACAAAAGACTAAAAAGCAATAGTTGTTTCCAGTTGAAGCGAAACCCTAGACTGAAAGAAAAATGAATGGCTGTAAGTCAAATTTTGATTTCCTGGTATTGATATAAAATTTTCTGCACTATTGTAAGAGCTGTAGCTTTGAAACTTCTGGGTATCGTTTCTTATGTCTTTGTCTGTGGGTGTATCAAATTTGATTGGGATCGGACCACTCCTTCTGTAACCCGATTTTTTCGATTATCGATTTTCGATATTTATTGGGGGTGCCTCGACACAGGGCCTGGCTGGGAACACGTGCAGACGCTTGCAGTGCAGCTGTGTAGATTTTCAGGAGAGTTGGTTCAGCTGTTTCGGGGTCTGTGGGTGGCGGACACACACACACACACACACACACACACACACACACACACACACACAGTTTCATTTATAAATAAGTTTAGATTTCTTGGAAGATGGGGAGTAAACAGGCATGACAATATTCTTACAGGTTTGATCAAAAAGTATTGGGACTGTTGCTATAGAAGTGGAGCTAAAGTATGCTGAGTGAAGTTGCTTAGCACTGATTGATCTAGAATTCTGTCATACTAAATTATAATGTTCTCACTTCTGCTGTTTAAAGCAATATTCGGAAGGAAAGTGTGAAGAGTGTGGTTATCCACAACCACCAAAAAGTGGAGGCCAGCTTGGTCCTGATGTTACGTCACAAAAGTAGTCCTACGTAGTAGTCACACTGCACCCACATCTATTAAACAGGTGAAGAGGCTCATCCCTTATTTCCTGTTTAGGATGCGGTTTCCGGTTTTCTCTTTTCTAATCTTCTCACTTTGTTTTCTTTTTTTTCAATTGGAGTAGAAAGACTAAACTATCGCCCGGTTCACACTCCACCCACATCTATTGAACAGGTGAAGAGGCTGATCCCTTGTTTCCTGTTTAGGATGCGGTTTCCGGTTTTCTCTTTTCTAATCTTCTCACTCTTATGTAGCCCCCTGCACATCAGCGGCGTTACCGCCTTGCTTGGGGTGATATGGTTAAAAAAAAAAAACATAATAGTTTTTTTTTTTTCATAAAGATTAAACGGAACAAATGAAATAAGCTACTGGACAAAAGTTAAGGAACGATCTTGTTAAAACTTGATTGTGAACAAAATATCAACAAAATTTTAATATTTGGTAAACATCCCCTTATTTTCAATGACTTCTCTGCATCGTCGACCACATGATCTAATTAATTTCTTGCAAAAATCAGTAGTAATTCCCTCCCATTCGTCTTTCAATAACTCCCAGAGGTGATCCTGGTTTTTCGGGTTCCTTTTCTGAGCCCTTTCTCCAATTATCTTCCAAACATTTTCTATTGGATTCAGGTCGGGGCTACGGGCTGGCCACTTCATTAGGGCGATTTCTTCTTCTTCTTCTTCTTCTTCTTCTTCTTCTTCTTCTTCTTCTTCTTCTTCTTCTTCTTCTTCTTCTTCTTCTTCTTCAAATAAAGCCATAACCTTCTGAGTCTTGTGGCAAGGTGCATTGTCCTTCATGAAAATAGGAGATTCATAAAGATTATGATGTAATCTTGGTACCACATGCTGCTGAAGAAGCCTTTTGTAAATCTCAGCATTGATATTGCCATGTACGCGGATGATAGGGCCAACTCCTGCAGATGAAATCATTCCCCACACCATCACACTGCCGCCAACAAACTTAACGGTTTTCTTAACACATTGAGAAGACAGTCTTTCACCTAATTCTACGGGGTACGTAAGTTTTGCCCTCAGAACCAAATATAGTAAACTTGGACTCGTCACTGAAATGAACTGTATTCCATTGTGCGTCAGTCCAAACAACATATTCTCTCGCATACTCCAGGCGTGCCCCTTGGTTTCGCTTTGAAATAAGAGGCTTCGAAACTGGAATACGGGCATGCAATACTGCACTTTTTAAACTACGAGCAACCGTTTTCCTTGAGATGTTCTTATCTGTATCTTCATTAAATTTACGGGCAATTGATGTAGCATTTTCAAAACGGTTTTTGTAGATATTCTAACAATTCTTCGATCATCTTTTTGCGATGTTTTTGGAGGTCTGCTGGTTTTTGGTTTTGCATCTAACGTTTTATCGATTTTATACCTGCTGATTACACGATGAACGACACTTTAAAACCTATGAACAATATCAGAAATTTCTGAAATTGACTTTTTTCTTGATAGCGATAATGATTTTTTTCTTCAAAAGAGAGCGTTTTGTTTGCAGAATTTACCATATTGATTAAAAATTATGTCCTAATAATAAATGAACTTTTACTTATTGTTGAAAAGCTCCATCGAGTTTTTTAACAATGTAAATTAAAGCTGGTATGCGAATTATTAACATCGTTCCTTAATTTTTGTCCAGTAGCTTATTTCCTTTGTTTCATTTAATCTTTATAAAAAAAACTATCATATAAATTATTGTAACTTTGTATAATATTTATGCATTACACCGTAATCTTCATTCGGTAAAAATTTCTTTGCTAATCATGCATATTTATGTCTTTGTTGCTTCCGTTCTTTATATTATGGCCGCTACTATACATTTCAAAAATTATCTATTGCTTTAATATACGTGACTCATATCTGACCAATAAGAATCAATCCCAAATCACAATATACCGGTATACTGTCGCTTTGAAAAATATTCACTTTTGCCTCGATCTCTGAAGAAACTTTAAAAGTGAAACATGTTAGATTGAGATATGTTTCCTACTTCGTTTTTTTACTTTATTCTATCATTTTGTCGGATTCCAAGCCAGATATTCAACTCAACCTATATATATATATATTAACATATCGTTCATTCAGTAATGGATTTGAACACTTTCGACAACTGGCGTGTGTTTACATTGTGTATATAACATGCTAAAATCTGCCTTCCTCCACCGTACGCTGAGAGCTTAGCTGTAGAATCTCCGACTAGTGTCAAATCACTCGAGTTTCAATCCTGGCTAGAAGCAATCGGATGTCTAACCGTACTGGTGGGCTGTGATACAGCGAAACAGGACTATCTGTGGATGACTATATATATATATATAAGAACAGAATGAATAAACTTCTAGCAACTTTTGAAATCAATAAGCTTGTCACAGTCGTTCAATAAAATCACAATTTCAGCTTTAATCGTCTGTGCCGACTCCATATTCATCATTCTCCGATACTAAATAAGTATCTGATAAGAGTCTGATATATTTGCCGGGTATTTGAGTTTAGATTATATATCATGATGATTTTTTTGTGTGTCTGTGTTTTTTAATTAATGTTCACCCCAAAATCCACTCAAGGTAGAAAGGTTACTATATTGTGTTGTATGAACGTAAGAAAAGGCAAGAAATGCAGTTTGTAAAATTATGTAAGAAAATTAACGGTTAAAATTGTAGTGATCGGGAAAACAACCTGTTCCACAAAGCAGCAGGTTTTTTGGGGGGGAAGGACCTGTCTGACTTTTTATTAATAAAATACGTAGTGAATGAGGATGATTCGTTCGTGCGTACGCGGCAGGCGTGGCGGGTTTCAGCTCCAAAAGTCAGGAGTGGTGGAACTAATGACTGTAGCTTCTCAGAATACTTGCATTGGAAATAGTGATAGGATCATTTATCTTAAATTGTTGTTTTGTATTTAAAGTGCTGGGTAACAAATGGGCGCTTGTTTAACATTAAAAAAAATTAAGAACACTGAAAACTAAGGAAAATGTCAATGATCTGAATAAAAAGGCCACTAGGTAGACATGATGATACAAAATGTAGAATGGCCAAGACTAGTAATTTATTTCCATTTTATATCTGGTTATCAATGCCGAGATTTTGTTGGTGTAAGAAAAGATGCAATAAATATCACATTAAATTAGGATGGAGTTCAACCAAACCTTTCAAATGAAAAAAGTTAAACTTCAAATTAAAAAAGAAGGTATTTATGAAATCTACCAACCAACCAACCAACCGAAGGCTACGATTGCCTCTTCCCTTAACAAATTAGTTATCATTTTGAGTAACCAATTAACTGTTTGGCTTCAAGAACAGTCAGTCAGTTAAGTGCCATACGTGATACACGCTTGGGCGACCATGTCTCGAAACAGACATGACTGAGTGGGCAGAAGGTTTTGCCACAGTAGATTGTCATTACTTTCTGTGATAGACTGGTTGCTAGCCAAGGCTATAGAACCCAGTCTGTCGGGTTATTTAATCCATAACTGGAAGAAAAGGGACGGATTAATAATTTTTCCAAGTGTATTTGCGTGTAATTGAATGCAAAGAATTCAACTAGAATTTGAACTCGGCTTCCAGTTAAATTCCTTGCATTCACTTACGGCTCCAAGAACAGTTCTTTTAAAAGATGTCTATCTCAGATTTGCATCAGGTTTGTTTATAATTACTCATTATTTATTGTGAAACACTTGTCATTTCAGTCAGCTTGTTCACAATACTAATGCACTTAGAATTATAATTGTGAATAGACCACCTGAAATGTGAAGTGCTTGACAATGAATACTAGTAGCAATGAAGAATCTTTAAATATCGAAGGATCAAAGAAATGAAAAAGAATTAAAAGAGATCATAACATGTGCTGTACTAACATTAACCTGAAAAGAAAGGTTCTTGCTGCAGCTGAGATTGAGAGCAGTGACAATTGCTGATGGGATTACAGCGCAGACAAACTATAACTGAATACAGGAAAGACTATTACTACTATAAACAAATCACGGGGGAGAACGTCGATTCAAGAAAGTTCTACTTAACAACGTTGGATTGGTTAATTGATAACCCCCTTTTAGACCTGACACTAGAGAAAGTCACTGCTAAAGAGCGAATACACGTGTTAACTACCACAACCCATCCCGCAAAAAACAAAAACAAAAAACAAAAAACAAAAACAAAACTAGAACGGTGAGAACCGTTAAGAGAGTCATCACAGAACCTATCAAAATCGCTAAGCAACAGAATTAAGAGAGTAGCTTATATGCAGCTGATAATGAAATCAACTGGTATAAATGAATTATGTTGGTGAAACGAGTGACAATTTTTTATGGCGTTCACAGAGGAGGTTAAAGAAAGAAACTAGATGTGTGAAGGTAGCTTCATCCAGAAGCACTAATAAACCTACTATTGGGACAATCAATAAAACCGGTCTATACTACGAGGAGAGGTAATGAGGATCATTTATAAATACTGCGAATGGTTGAGAAAAAATTTCAGAAGTTAATTATTGTCTGTGATATGTGGATTTGGAGAAAGTAATTTAAGTGGATGTGCGTTGTGGTGCAGTGGAACGAGAAACCGGAGAGCTGAGTTCGAATTCCAGTTGAATTCGCGCAAATATCCTTGGGAAATTGGGAAACGTATTTATCCGTCGCTTGGGTTAAAATAGCAGGTCATATTGGGTTCTATAGCCTTGGTTGGTAGCCAGTCTATCGCAAAAAGTAATGACAACCTACTACAGGAAAATCGTCTGCCCAGTCAGTTATGTCTCGAAAGTATGGCATTTAACTGACTAAATTCAAGAGGACGAATTTATTGGCGCCACTATCGTCCCCATTCTCTCATACAGCGCACCTCTGAATCCAATCGATGAATGCTGGCGTGTCGTGAAGGTTGCTATGAAACGCTGGATGGCCGAAACATTTGACACCATGACGGATTCGCCACTAACTTGAGTTATTCAAACAGAATACGTTAAAGCGATGTCTGCATGAAAACGTACAAGCATATACAGAAACACTTTGTCCCAACCTTGACGAAGTAAGATCTTCAAATAGGGGACAGTGTGTGAACTGGTTAATGTATAATTATCCCTTTGTAATTATGAAGTTTGTTCATTCATTTAAAACGATATATTTTCGCATTAATAAAATTTGAATTTTAAATTCAATTTTTCTCAATTTGAAATTTAGTATTTTTAATATGAAGTTGAGCTTTTTTAGATTCGAAGTTCAAGTATGTTAATTTGAAGGTAAAGTTAAACAAAAGAAAGTAACCTGTCTTCCGCTAGCGTGATAAGAACAGGTAGGAGACTAAACGAAACAAAACGAAGAGATTTTACAGAATTAATTTTATTCTCGAATATTCTCGTTTCGAGACATAACCCAGGTATAAGAACGCACGCACAACCCCCTTTACAATACAAAGATTACATCATGCACTAACCATGTACTTATTTATTCATATATTATATCGAGATCTCGAGGTGATGTTACATCCTAAATAAAATTACAATCTTATCACATCACTTTTCGGTGAGTGGTACTATATACTACGTCTGCATTACGTACATATGTGCAGATGTAATGGTGAAAAAGTAATGTGAGCATAGACTAATCATTTGGAACCAGCTGGAAAACGTCATATACTGACATAGTAAATACTTCTGAGATCCCTTAAAGAATGTAAAAATGTAGGACAGTTCATTTAGCGATCTCTCACGCACATTTTACCGCATGCAGTTGTTTCAGTCGTCACCTACCGGTAAGCTCAGTCAGTCAGTTAATTGCTATCATGTCTCGAAATAGACATGACTGACTAGGCAGAAGATTTTCCCGCATTAGATTGCCAGTTGTTTCTGCGGTAGACTGCCTACCAACCAAGGCTATAGAACCCAATCTGTCTTGCTGGATTAATACCTTTTCCACACAGGTGAGAAGATGAATAGAGGCTATCACTAGTCATCACTATGATTTTAACTGGAAATATCACCCAACTCTTTCCGAATCCTCTGCACTGTCCTCAGATTGACATCCAAACACTTTGAAATGCTCGTAATTGGAGCTTCCGGCGCGAAAGCCAAGCAATGCAGCATGCCGTTTCTAAATTTCTGGGAATGTGAATTGCGTCATGGTGCTATTTTTCTCAAAGACGGTGCCTAACTGATCCTACCATGCTTTACAGTCGACAAAATAAAAAACAAACAACGCACATGTGCGAAATTATAAATATAAAATGCCGACAATTTACCCATCGCACCCAATATATAGGGTGTGATGAGAAAATTCTCGCAATTATATATATATATATATATATATATATATATATATATATATCATTGGAAAATCCAATGGTGTCTAGACCTGCATTGATGGTATTTAGTCATCAAACCATTAAAGATTAGTTTGAAATCAGTTCATCCACACGAATGATCATTTACGTAAAACATTACATTTCAGCTTAAAAATCGGTAAAAGATTGCATTGAATCCTGTAACATTTCGGGTCATACTTTGTTGAATGCAATTTCTGAAATCATCATTAACAAATCCAAATGAATATTGGTTTCCATTCGACTTGAAAAATTTACGCTTTGATTTTATCGTTTAACAATTAATCAGTAAAAAGCAGATATGTCTATTATCCGAGTATTTTACTTCTCAATGGAAACTCGTTACTGTAATAGATATATTGCATTAAAAGTATTTTTTTAAATATTTTTGTCTATAGATTACATGGCATATACGCACATGCACGCGACTGTTCTTATGGGTTTCTGATTATTGGTTGCATCTGTGGTGATCAGTAATTCCCGAATCCAGAATCTTGAATATATAAAGATAAAATTAAATAAAATTGGATTGGAAAATATTTATAAAAATTTTGCATGATACAAAAAACAAAAAACAAAAACAAAAACAAAACAAAACAAAAAAAAAATCGAATTTTAGATGAATCTATATTTATTATTTATGTTCGGAATAAAAGTAATTCTTTTTACATTGACAAGCAGAAACTCATAATCTGAGAAAATGATGTCGAAGCGAAAAATATTTTTCAAGTAAAATTTTCAAAAGACTTACATAATGTAAAGAATTAAAAATAATTTCATTTTGTATGACAAATGAACAAACACAGATTTTAAAAGTTCTATATAAGAATCCTATAACTTCCATCACTTGAAAAAATATTTTTATTCTGTATTCATTCATTCATTCATTCATTCATCATCCGTTACACCCAATGGTGTATAACTTTACATAATTAACATTTTAATTATATTCCATTTACCACAACTAAGAATTCATTTAAAGAAAATATTAACAAAAAAAAAAAGAATATTATTAACGACATCTATAATTTACATAAAATTTTATATTGTTAATTAAGTATAAAGTGCATTTAAGCACCAAGAAATCATTAAAATAAATTTATCAAGTTCAATCGTAAGGTTGTTTTTTTTTATAGCATTTATCTTATTTTTAAATAAGTTGTATATCCAATGTAAACAAAATCGTAGGTTGAATAATCCGTAAAAATGACATATCCCAACGAGTTGTGAGTTCAATACCTGGCTACAACAGAGTGTACAAACTTTAGAGAGAAACTGAGATAATTAAAAAACAGAAACTGAGATAACCAAAAAAGGCATAGCACATGGAATTAGAACTGTGGACTAAATAAAAGGTTCGTCTCAAAATTCCAGCGTATATCACATGAAGAAGGCCGGATCGTACAACGTCCGAAACGTCGTGAATATGGTAATAAAAGCCGAGGACAACAGCCCGGACGATGTAAATAGTTACAATACCTTATCTCAGAAATATAGACAAATTGTCTAAAGCTTACATTTTTGTTCGAGTACTATTGACTCTTCCAGTCATTGTCAAGATTTAAATGTCGTCAGAACGGTAGACAAGATTTTGTTGGATGCATCTCAGCATTTTTGGGACGCTGCAATTCAAATTCAAATATATGCATATCATATTAGTAACTTCATGGGTAGACTGGTTTCACAGCGCTTTACTGTACCGGAAAATAAATGTATCAAATACATCATACGTATTATCATTATAATTTTTGCTCATATATTTTATATACACTTTAAAATACTGTCTCCAGTAGGGATAATGACATCGAGCATTTTGAATTTGTTTTAGCAGTGAGTGCTATATTTTGGTTTTGTCTACTCATTTGGTTTTATCTACTTTTTATCTACTCATTTGGTTTTATCTACTTTTTGCCTTAAGTTAATAGTTTTATTTGGTTGGTTTTGATGTGATGATCGATATGTGTACAAATTTGACTAAGTTTCGTTAAGTGACGTGTTAACCCTCGAGAGAGTGTGATGCATGTATAACCAATGTAAGAATTTGTTATAGTTTATAAAATGGCGAGTGTTCTAAAAATAGAAAAAGATAGACACACTGACGCCAAGAATTCAAAATTGGGCGGCAAAATAAGGAACCGCTTCTTTTAGGAGTAGGAGTAAGAGTAGGAGTAAGAAGTAGGAGTGAAGGACAGTAGTTTTGTGTAGGAGATTTGAAAAGAGGAGGACGCTAGTCAGTTGACGACTAGAGTCCAGAAGGGATAGGCTCGTTTGCTACTAGCGTCCCACTGTGAAGAGAATTTAGCTAGTCTGCTCCTGTATCCACACAAAATTTAAAGGTTGTAACTTGATGTAAAAACCTAAAGATATATCATAAATAATAAACATCATTAATTCAAGTTTGTGTTATCTTCTAATTATACCAAAACGAAGCAACACAACAAATATAATGTTTTATCTATTTACTTTATTATTCATATTGAATATAAATTCTTCTAAAGGACATGAAAATTTGTAAACATAGGTTTTTACATAGGAGAGTTTTTGAGATTCCAAGTTATTGATAAGTTAGACATTTTAAACGATTCTTAGTAAATAATAAATCTAAAGTATTTATTGGAATCATTAAGTGATATGTAGCAGGAAATTATTTTTTAATGGCTTTAAATATTTCGAGTTAGAGTGCACCTGTGGTGTAAGTCAATGATGTTTTTATTTTTGTTTATATAAGGATAGTTGTCTTTTTTTCTAAAATTCTTTGAAGCTAATTTTACTGGCTTGTCGACGACATGATTGGTGAAACTATTGTTGGTAAGTGTTTGTGTCATGATGTTCAATTATTTCTAAAATGATGTATACGAAGAAAAATTACTTTTGCTTGAGTAATCATGTAATAGCTATTTCATAGCCTTAAGGTCATTTACTTTTTTTTTTTTTTTACTTGTGTGTATTTTATATAGCAGCCAGGTGATGTTTAATTGGCGTAATAAGAAAAGAAGTAGTGTAGCTATGATGTATGTAGTATTACGGGATTTAACATCGTCTGACTTTGGAATGATTATTGGGGCCAAAAAAGAAGGTAACAAGTACACTAGATTTATATAAAGAAAGAGTTGAAAGAATATGTGAACAAATATAATCGGTACGTGAAAATTATGTGTACCCATAGATGGTTCAAAACGGTATTTCCGAACACTGACAGGGATGGTAATTCCCCAACGAAGGGGAATATTACATCAAATCACATTTCAATTCAACGCTGCTATCTCTTAACCTATCAGTTAACATACGGAACAGTTTACACTGAATTTAAAGTATTTTCGTCATCATTAAACTTTTTTTTCAACAACCGGCGTCGGTTACTGCTCCTCACATGGGCCAGAAAATATCACCATTGGACTATTTAAGACTAGCGTCATGTTGCCTAGTCAGACGAGTCATATTTCTAACTTTTTCGGATAGAAGGTCGAGTTGCCGCGTGGAGAAGAAAGCAGGTTTCTCACGTCAAAACAAGGACAAAGATTCATAAAAACATATGTCCGTAAATCGTTCATTTTTTAGTTAAGTTTAAAGTTTTCGATAGACGCTTTTAAATGTACACTCCAAAATAAAATCCAAAAATACTTTTACAAACACTGGTAGTGGGTTCCTGACACCATAACAAAGTAAAATGTCCATATAAACATATATTCAAAAGGCCATCGTTGGGCCTTACCCCAGCAACTCATAACACATGTTCAAAATGTCCCCCGCTTCCTTCAACACATGCATGCACTCATCAGTGGACACTTTAAAATAACCCCACACGGTGTCGAATGATTTCGCAGGCCCCCGTGACACTTTGATGAAGCGTTTCTGTATTATTAATGCCTGCTGCATAAACATATTGTTTTAGGTGGCCCCACAGATAAAAATCCAGAAGATTGAGGTCGGTCGAAATGTGCAGACTATGGAACCGACCCTCCTTTACCTATCCATCTTTTATGGTAGTTGTCATTCAGAGCAACGCAGACAATGTGACTTTAAATGTGACTTAATCCAAGTCATTGTCCTAAAGAAATATGTCCCTGAGCTAACACCAGTCCTCTACAAACTCTACAGCGATTGTCTTTCTGCTACTTACTTTTCTGCTTGTTGTAAGTCCTCATTTGTAGTTCCTGTTTTTACTATATGGCTTCCGCTTCGTTAGGCCTACCGCTGATTCACTAACGGCCACCACTGAATATGTATAACAAGCTCTTGATAATAATATCAAAGCTCGAGCTGTTGCTCTAGATATCTCGAAAGCGTTTGACAGGGTTTGGTATGCTGGCTTTCTGTGCAAGCGTCAGAATTACGGTATTTCTAGACTATTATTTGATTGAATCCATTAGTTTCTATCGAATCGTGAAATGAAATTAGTTTTGAACGGGCAAGCTCCCAGATCCTTTCACACGAACGCAGGTGTCCCACAAAACTCTATCCTTGGTTCAACGCCATTTCAATAATCTTCCCGATGTCATCAGTTCCCAAGTAGGCATATACGCAGATGACACCAAGGCTAACAATGTAAACTTGGCTACTGCTCTTGAAAGTGACCTTCAATCAGTGGTTAACTGGGACAGGAAATGGCTTGTAAACTTTTATGCCTCCAAAACCATAATAGAGAAACTTTCCTGTCAGCTATCAGCATGGCTGATGCAAGTCTCCTTGAGAGCAACACACTGCACGTTTTTTTTTTCAACCAACCTGAAGTGGAACAAATATATCAGATCAATAGTTGCATCTAGTGCTAGGAAGATTGGGTCTCTGTGTCAGATCAGAGAGTTTTTCTCGTCAGAATCCATTTTGCACATTTAAAAATCTACTATTCGTCTGTGCATTGAAGACTGTTGACATACCTGGTCTGGTGCTCCTGCTATTCACGACAAGATCCAGAGAAGGATTTGCAATGTAATCGGCCCTGATTTGGCATCTGGACTTCAGTTACTTTCTCACGAACTTGACGTTGCTTCCCTCTGTCTTTTCTACATATATTTTCATGGCAACTGCTCTGACGAGCTTTCTTCCCTGGTGCCCAGACCAAATGAATTTAAGCGTGCTTCTAGATTGGTATCATTTTTAGCGTTGAAATCGTTAAATGTAAATATCACTTCTACTCGAATAGTTTCTTTTCTCGCACTTTCCACCTGTGGAACTCCCTTTCGTTTACGTGCTTCCCTGATAGCTACAATCTCCGAAAATTTAAATGCAACGTCAATAGCCATCTTCTGTTTTCTTGAATCTCGTTCATCTTTTATCCTTTCTTCAATACTCTCTGTACCCAGTCTTTTCTTTCGCTCTAACTTTCTGCGAACTAGTGGCGGTCCCACCTTGCTTGGAGTGAAATGATTAAAAAAAATTGCGATGGAGCTTCATCATCCATGAATTAGAAGGGGTTCATACTCTAGCAGGTACGAAATAAAGTCCCTGTAGGGAGCTCATGTAAGGCGTATTGGGAAAACATAAGAACCTACCAGACAGTCACCTACAATTCCAGCCTACACAATAATCATAAACTGATGCTCGTATCTAGTTTGTATGGTAACATGGGGATTCTGATCAGCCCATAAATGTTGACTGCATAAATTTGTTATTCCATCTCTTCCGAAAGTCTCCTCATCAGTAAGCAAAACAGCAGATCGGTAGTTTGTGTAATAAACCATCGGTAAAAATATTCTTCCATTGTTAAACAGAAGACTTCTCAGTTAATAACTCACTACTACACACGTGAAACATTGAAGATGTACACGAATAACAAATGTAACTTAATTTATATGGCATCACAGCGCAGTCTACTGTAAAGGTTCTTTAAATTCAACTTAAAAAAGAAGTATTTGTAGACATATGTATACATGAACTTTTGTCCCTCTGGCGTGAAAAAGTATTTTTGAGACACTATATATATCCATATTATCCTGCGTCCATTGCACAACTCGGAGTTTCACGCACAATGCAATCATCCATTGTTTATGATGAACTGCTACACAGATATTAGAATGAAAACAGAAACATTTCTGTCCGAGATTTGAATATTAATTAACATTGCCGATTTGCAATGTTTATATTGTGTTCATTGGATACTGTGTCTATTGAACACTAAATATAATTGGGGAACAAAATAGTATTTATTATCCAATAAAAATGAATAGTTAAAACTCTTCACTATATTTATATACTTAACATTTTCTTTACACACTTTCCTATCCTTAATAAAAAAAAATTGATTTTCACATTAGATTACTTTATGCAATAATGCCCTTCACAAAGACAAAATTTAAAATAAATCGACTTAAAAATTAACATCTTTTGAATTCATAAAGATAAGTTCTTGATTGGTTTATTATTAATGCTCTATTTCTTAATATTGAGCACTTTAGTTACAAAGACTATTTGCCTGAAAAGCTTTATCCTTCTAAGAGACACTGATCGACGACGGAAGAAAATCTTTCTTATATATATATATATATATATATATATATATATATATATATATATAAGATATCGTTATGTAAATTGTTGGTCGAACCCGCTTCCCAAGTTACCAAAAAAAACGCATTGCTTTTAGAAGAGCTTCTTGATCAGATCGCTTTTCAGTATTTCTCGAATATTTATAGAACTATTTTGGCTTTTGAAATGTTTATTTTAATATAATTACAAATAAATCAAGCAAAAACCTTTGCTAGAATTCATTATTCGGAATTATATTTTTACTACATAACCAACATTTCTTAGCATTCTTTTGAACCGTAACCAACCACTTCTCTTTGCAAACATCCTTCAGGTCCGCATGGCTCCCTTTAATAATACACTCATTAAGTCATTTGTTCAAAATTTGTCATAATTTTTTGTGAGATTCAAATCGGAAGATTGGACAAGCTACTGGAACATCTCTACACTGTTTCTTACAAACCATTTTCGAGTTACTTTTGCTGTATTCTTTGGATAATGATTCTCTTAGAACTTCTATACTTCATAATCTTCAACTGCTGTGTTAAGTATAAATAATCTAATATACAGTGATACAACCTTCCATTCATGCTGTCTTCTGTCACATGAAATGTCCCACTAACATTAAACGAAAAAAAAAACTGCACTATTATGTCATCACAACCTCATTTTACTGTGAGTATAACATTTCTTGGAGCGTAAATATAACCCTCTAGTTATTCACGTACGACGAGCTGTTTTTCAGAAAGTTCAATTTTAGTTTTATATGTTCATAGAAAATTCCAGGAATATTCTAAATTTCCCGAAATGACTACAAAACTCAGTCAAGTTATCTTGTGCGTCTTTGTTATTAAAACGATTTTAATTCATGCACATAATTTTAAACTATTTCATTGCAGTTCATAATTCATTCGGTAAGCTACGTTTTATGATCTTTACAAATCTTTAGCCCTTTTCGAGTAGTAAACTGATGTTTTACGTTTGGCTTATATTCACTAGTCATTGTTTGGTAATTTTATTCATATCACCCTTTTCAAATCATCACTTTAGAACGTTTCGCTTTTTTAGTCGTCTTTGTTTTATTTTTGCATTTTTGAGTACCCATTTTTAATATTATGTTGCAATTTTTTTTCGTGCAGTTATTTTTTTAATTAAAAAATCACATTCGCTTTTTTGAACAATTATACTTTAAAACTTTTCTGCAATTTTGTGATTTTCAGAAGGTATTTTTTGACTTCTTCAATAGTTTTATATTTTCACCTCGACATTTTTCAATATTTTTTGCCATTAGCATTTCATGAAATCTTTCTACATTTTTTCTTTCTAAAATTCGTCTTTGAAGAACGTTTTCTACATTTGTCTTCTTTTTCAAGCAGTCATTTCTTCATTTTTTCATTTTAAAATAAGATTTTATTTAATTTTACCTCGTTTTTTTTAATAGTCAATGACTGAAATTTTCTGCATTTTTCTATTAGACATTGATGTCTTTCTCAGTTTTTTTTCATGACTTAATTGTTTGATTCTTTCGATTACTCACTGTTTCTTCATGATTATTCCGTCATTTTTTAAAACTCTATAATTGCTTTTTCATATTTTTATTTTTGAACGTTTGCTGTATTTTTGCTCTTTCCTTGTAATCAAGTATTTTCCCTGCATTTTTTTTACTTGATTTAATTTTTTCGAATTGGGAGTATTTGATTTTTTCCAACATTTTTGGTTTGAAATGTTTGATGCTTTTATTTATTTTGTTACATTTCAAAATATTTTATTAAATGTTTTTGGTTTAGACATTTTTTAATTTTTCTGCATCGTTTTAGTAGTCATAGTTCTTATTTGAGTTTATTCAGAATTTTTTCAATTTTATTCGAGCAACTGCTTAAATTTATTTTTTTTTAAATTTTTAAGTTGTTATTTTTTACCATTTTTTTTTTGCTTTTTAAAATTTTTGTTGAATTGCTATTGCTTGATTTCTTTTGTCTTTTTTTAAAATATTTTTGTTTGACATTATGCTGCATTTCTGTTTTTGAGTTGTTTAACTTCTTTCCTACATCCTTGATTTTTTTAAGAAGTCATCGGTTGACATGTTTTTGCATTTTTGTATTTTCAAGCAGAATTTTTGTTTTTATCCTTAGTTTTTTCTGTAATCAGTATTCGATTATTTTTGTCATAGTTAGATATTTGGAATATAATACTAACATTTTTCTCTGTATCTGCCCTTTTTGATAATCATTATTTGATTTTTCAAATAATCATTTTGTTCTTATTCTTTTACTATTTTGCCTATTTACTATTTTGAAGTTTTCAGAGTTTTTGCGTTTTGAGCCATTATCGTTTGACACTTATCTGTACCTTTTAGTTTCTCGCGTCGTCATCGATCTTTGTAGATGTAGATTTTTGGTTTTTCTACTAGTCATGTACTTGAATTATTTCTGTATTTTTGTTTTTTCTGTAATCATTTAATTTGAACCTTTTCATATAGTTATTGTTTGATTAGTTTTGGGTATGTTGTTTTATATCGAGAAAACAATTAGTTTACAGAATTTTTACTTTTTCTAAGAAGCTTCACAAGAAAATATTTGAACATTTTGCTGAGTTACTGCTTGAATTTTTTTTTCTATATTATGCTTGTTTCGAGTAATCATTGTTTTATTTCTTTTGTATTTTCCAGAACCATTATTTTATATTTTGTTTCATTTTTTTCGGTTAATAATAATAAAACAGCTAATTTCACAATTAATAAGGTACAAAATGGTTTTTCTAAAATTTTTCATTTTCGTCTAGTCATTTCTAGAATTTTCTGTAAGTAGTCGTTGGTTTTTATTGTAATTCGGCATTGATTTTTTCGCATATTTTTCTTTTATGAGACATTTTCTTGAATTTGTTTTTTGAGTAGTTAATGTTTGACTATTTGCTGTATTTCTCTCTTTTTTCCCGCATAAAAACGCAGAATAATTCGCACAATGAAATATTATAGAATAATTTAAGTCGCCATCGCTAAGCTATTTTGTTGTTAATATTTTAACTTTTTGAATTTTTTGTCGAATAATCACCGCTCGGGAATTTTGTTTTTTTTGTGAGTAGTCATTATCTAATTTTACTACATTTTTGTTTTTTTATCAAATAGTAATTGTTTGATATTTCCCGTTTTGTTCTTTTCGTCTAGTCATTGATTGACGCTTTCTTTATCTTTATTTTTGCGACTAGAATAGATATTGATTTATTTTTGCATTTTTTGAGCAGTGAACGTTGAAATTCTTTTGCAGTGGTTTACTCTTAGTCTTTACTAGATGTTGTTCTATGTTTTATTTAGCAAAAGTTGTTTGAAGTATTTTTGGCATTTTTGCTTTTTTTCGTAATTGTTCGATATTTTCTGAATTTCTCTTCCTTAAGAGAAGTGATTGTACTTATTGTTTGCTTTTTTGCTTTGTCAAATAATTATTGTTCGAAATTATTCAGTATTTCGTATTTTTGTTTATTTTTTGACTGATTTTATTTTACTTCTTTTCTCAAATTATAATTGCTTATCTTTTTTCTATATTACTAATTTTTTCGAGTTGTCAAACAATGACATTATGGCTTTGGTTTATGCTTTTTTCAGGAATTGAATTTTTTTCTTATTTGCCTTTTCAGCTAAGAACTTTTAAAAATTTTGCCTACATTTTTGCTTTTTGCGTGGTTCTCATTTATTATTTGAATGTTTACGTTTTTGTGGAGTCATTGAAAGTTTTCTTCTCTTTTGAGTATTACTTTTGACATTTTTTTGCATTACTTCTGACATCTTTTTTGCATTTCTTTTTAGTATTTTGTCTTTGATTTTTCTCGTTGGCATTGTTTGTCATTTTGTGTATTTTTACTTTTTTAAGTACTTATTACCTTAATTTCTTTCTATATTTGTTTTTTTTTTTCGTCAGCCTTTTGTCTTACTTTATTCTGAATTTTAGTCATTTTGCGAATTTTCCTTGCTTGATATTTTTTTTTATTCACTTTTTATCATTTTTATTACCCTTTTCTTTTCTTCTTATAGTATTTGTTTTTATTTACATTTTTATTTACTGTCATTCACTGTTTGAATTTTTCTTCATATTTGTATTTATTTTGCGAATATTCATAAATTTCTTTTTCTTTTATTATTGTAAATTCTAAATAGTTATTGCTGGATATCTTCTTACTTTTTACTAATAATTGTTACATGATTTTATTTTTACATTTCTGCCTTTTCTTGAATAGTAATTATTTGAATTAGGATGTAGGATGTGCGTTGTGGTACAGTAGATATCGACTCGGAACGAGAAATCGGGGAGCCGAGTTCGAATTCCTAGGTGAATTCATTGCATTCACATACGCGCAAATACCCTTGGGAAAGGTTAATCCGTTTCTTCCTTCCAGTTATGGGTTAAACAACAGGACAGATTGGGTTCTATAGCCTTGGCTGGCAACCAGCCTACCGCAGAAAGCAATGGCAACCTACTGCGGGATAATCTTCTGCCCAGTCAGTCATGTCTCTTTAGAGACATGATCGCCCAAGCGTGTTTCACGTATGGCACTTAATTGACTGAATTATTTGAAACGGAGAAAATCACGAATCCATGACGTATGATAATTATTCTTTCTTTCCGAGTACTACTTATCAAGTTTTGTGTTTGTGCAATTTTGCCTTTTTTTTGTACAGTTATATCAAAATGTTTTCCAGTTTTCGGTTCTTTATGCAATTATTGTACGAGTGTTACCAATATGTTTACTTATTTTCGAATACTCATTGTCTGGTATTTTCATGAATTTTTGCTTTCTTTATCGAGTAGTTATTGATTAAAGACTTTTCTTCATTTTCGCTTTTTTTCAGGAAATCATTATTTGCCATCTTTTGACATTCGGATATATACGTCTAGTTAGGCCCTAGGGCAACAAGGCATTTATTTGTATTTTTACTTTATTATTATGTCGACATTTTAACAATTTTTTCTATATTTATGGTTTTTCATATCTATATTGTTTTTTTTGCTTTGATTGTTCAATGTTTGATTTGTTTATACTTCGCATTTTTTGAGCATTCATTGATTTGTCATATTTTTTCTTCTTTTTTAAAAAGTTTTTCTTGTTTGATTAGCTTGTGTTTACTTTCGAGTAATCATTGTTCAATTTTCCTGCCTTTTTGATTTTTGTCGATTATTGTATTTTTGGGGGGTAAACTTTGATCTTTGAATGTTTATTTTGATTATTTCTTTAATTTAGTCCATTAATTTGTTTTCCTTGTTGGATTTTCTGTATTTTTTGGAGTCCTCAATTTTTTAGTTCACCATTTTCGTTCAAGTATTATTTTATTTTTTTGTATCTTTAATTTTAATAAATTCTTTATTGACTATTTGGGTTTGACATTTTTTATTTTAGATTTTATTTTTTAGTATATTTTGCATGTTTTTCTGTATGTCTTCTGTGTATTCAATACTTACATTTTCTGATTTTTTTGTCGTTCGTCGAGTATGCATAATTTAATTTTTCTCTATATTTATCTCGCATTAAATATTTAATTTTTCCCTAAGTTTTACAAGATTTATTGTTAGTGTTTTCTCTGTTTTATTTTCGTGTATTTTGTTTGTTTTATACTTTTAGAGGAATCATTTTTTGTAATTTTGTATTTTTAACTGTATTTTTATGCTATTCATAAGTCTTTTGTAATATATTTACAATTACGAGCATTCTTAGATTCTTCATGACTATTCGCCATCGTATGTTTTTGTTCTAGTATTACTTTTACGATTTTCCTTGTTTAAATTGTCTGTAATTGTTTCGTCTTTTTTATTTAGTTTTCACTTTTGCTAATTTTCCCCACCTATTTATTGATTTCTCTTTATCTTTTCAACTATTCCTTAATTGTTGTATTCGCTGCTTTATTTTCCTGTATTTTAATCAGTGAAAATATCTTGCTTTTACTTTATTTTCGTTATTTTTTCCAATACTCATATTTTGATATTTTCATTTTTAATTCTTTTTACTTTCTTCATTTGCATTTTTTGTGCTTTACTTGCTTGATTTTCCGGTATTTTTCACCTATCGTATTTACTGATTTTCTTTTTATTATTCGATTGTTCTTTTTGGTCATATTTATAGTTTATTATTTTTTTCTGTATTTTTATATGGGAATTCATGGCTTGTTTTTACGGTAATTTGTTTTTGCACTTCTTCTGATTTTTTTCTGTATTTTTATTTATTTAATTTATTTTTTTGCCTAGCTATTGGTTTAGATTTTGGAAGTTTTTCAGCTAAATTTAGCCAAATATCCAAGTAATATTTGTTTCTTTTTCTTGTTTTTTATTTCAGAATAGTAATTATTTTGATTATTACCTTTATAGAATATTGATTGTTAGATTTTTTTGTTATTTTAATATTCGTCATTGATTCTTTTTGTATTGTTATTGTACATTCTTTATTTTATTTTTCTGTATTTTTTAGTTTTGTTTTCAATATGTGGTTTTATCTTTATTCTTTTTCAATTTTATTTTGGTCTTTCCCTTTTGTGTATTTATTAGTCATAGTATTTATTAGTCATAGTTTGATCTTTTTTTGCCTTTTTGATTTTTATAATATTTAGAGTTTTTATAGTATTTTCACATTTGTCCGAATAGTCATTATTTGCTTTTTCTGTATTTTTTGGTTTTGATTATTCATTTTGATTTTTCCGTTTTCTCGTGCATTTTTGTAGTTTTATTTTTCTGTATATTATTACTTTCAAATTATTCATTGATAGTTTCTTTTTATTGAATAGCCATTGTTTTATTTCTCTGTATTTTTATATTTCTGTTTTTTTTTATTTCCTCTTGTCCATTTTATTTATTTCGCGGATCAGTTGACATATTTGTATTTTTTGTTCTTTCATTTACACATAGTTTAATTTTTTGTATCTTTCTTTTTGTATTCA
Organism: Ascarosepion bandense; assembly: GCA_037127315.1. Taxonomy (NCBI): domain Eukaryota; kingdom Metazoa; phylum Mollusca; class Cephalopoda; order Sepiida; family Sepiidae; genus Ascarosepion; species Ascarosepion bandense. Next base: position 1,799,100 of record JBBBDQ010001889.1, read on the forward strand.
TTGTTTGACATATTATTTTTGCTTTTTCGTCAGTTTTTTTTATTTTCGATTATTTTTAAGCATTTGTTGTACGATTTTTACCGTTTTTACTTTTTCCTAGAATTCACTGTTTGAATTTTCCGTTCCGTGTGTTGTATATTTGTTTCTAGTATCAATTACTCTTCAGTTTTTCAAATTTGGTCTTTTTCATTAATAGTTTTCTTTTTAGTATTCAACGCTTAATTTTCTCTATTTGTCTCATTATTAGTCGTTTATTATTTTCTGTATTTTTAAATAATTATTGAAGTATTCGCTTATTTTTATGCATTTTCCTATTTTCCAATATTAACTGGTTGATATTCTGTAAATTTTCTTTGTTTATTGAAAATATACTTAATTTTTTCTGTTTTCTTTTTTTTCGGATATTGTTTGTTCGATCTTTTTGTAAAATTGATATATTATTTTCTTTCTGAATTTTTTCTGAATATTCAGATTGATTATTTTTTTTGGTGGTGGTGGTGGGGTCGGATTTTCTTTATTTATTAATTTTGCATCTTATTTTTTTCCGTATATACTACACATTGTTAATTTTTCCGTATTTTTCTGGTATTCATTCCTTGTTTCTTTTCTCCATTTCCTTTTTTAGTATTTGTCGTTTCTTATTTTTGTATTGCTTTGGATTAGATTTTTTTATTTGTACTTTTTCAAGCATTCATTGCTTGACCTCTTTGTATCTTTCTATATTTTTTCTGGTATTCATCGCCTGATTCTATTTGTTTTAGAATTCTTCGTTTCCCATTACTGCATTCTTTTGGAAAAGTAAATTTAAAAATTTCTATTTTTTCAATTATTCAATATTTAATCTTTTTGTATATTTCTGTATTTTATCTGCTATTCATCACTTGGTTATTTTTTCTTTTTCCTTTTTTAGAATTTGTCATTTCATGTTTCTGTAATATTTTGGGATAGTCATTTTTATATTTTCTTATTTTTGAAGTATTCATTGATTGATCTTTCTTTATTTTTTTGTATTTTTTCTTGTATTCAACCCTTGGCTATTTTCTCTTTTTCCTTTATTTTTTAAATCGTCGTTTCTTATTTCTGTATTATTTTGAAGTAGGTATTCTTTATTTTTTTAAAAATTGTATGCATTCATCTTTCTGTATCGTTATGTATATTTTTGTAATTCATCGCTTCATACTTTCCTTGAATTTCTTATTTAGTAATTATCGTGTCTTATTTCTTTATTCTTTTAGAGTAGTCATTTTGAGATTTTCTAATTTTTCAATTTGATATTTCTGTATTTTTTCTGGTATTCATCGCCTGATTATTTTTGTTATTTTCTCGTCGTTTTTGAGTTCTACATTTTTTGGAATAGTCATTTTTACATTTTATACTTTTCTAAGTATTTATTGTTTGATGTTTCCGTATCATTTTAAATGTTTTTGGTATTCCACGGTTGGCTTTATCCTTCGTTTCTTGCTGTAGTCGTCGTCGTTGCTTACTTCTGTGTTCTTTTGGAGCTGTATTTTTTCATTTCTAATTTTACAAGTGTTCTTTGTTTGATCTCCCTGTATCTTTCTATATTTCATGTATTCATCACTTGATTCTTTTTTTAAAATTACTTTTTTGGTATTCATCGTTTCATATTTCTGTATTCTTTTAGAGTAATCTTTTTTTTCTTAAATTTTGAAGCATTCATTTTTTGTCCTGTCCGTATCTTTGTATTTTTCTGGTATTGATCGCCTAATACTTTTCTTTGTTTCCTTTTTGAGTATTCGTTGTTTCTTAATCCAGTATACTTTTGGAGTAGTCATTTTTATTTTTTCTAATTTAAGTATTCATTATTTGACCTTTCTGTTTTTTCCTTTTGTATTCATCGCTTGATTCTTCGTCTATATCCTTTTTTCGCATTCGTCGTTCCTTATTTCTGTATTATTTTGGAGTTGTCATTTTTATATTTTCTACTTTTTGAAGTATTCGTTGTTTAATCAATTTGTGTCTTTCCGTATTTTTTTTTTTATGATATTCACCACTTGTTTTTTTTTCTCTATATATTTTTTATCTGTTTAGTATTTATCCTTTCTTATTTCTTTATTATTTGGAAGTAGTCATTTCTATTTCCATTCTTTTTTAAGTATTCATTTTTTGATCTTTCTGTATCTATTTTACTGGTATTTATCACTTGGTTCTTTTCTCTATTTTGTTAGTATTCTTTAGTTCGTTTTTCTTTATTTTTTATTTTTTGAGTAACCACTTTTTCACTTTTCGCACATTCATCGTTTAATTTTCTGGTATTCATCGTCAAATTCTTTGCTGCATTTATTTTTTTAGTATTCGTTATTTTGTATTTTGTATTTTGTATTTTTTGAGTAGCTATTTTTTGTTTGGTTTTTCATATTTTTACAACTTTTTCACTACTTTACTTTTGACTTTTATGTTTTTGTATTGTATTAAATTTATTTTATGTTTTTTGTATTGTATTGGATTTCATTCATTAGTTTTCTTATCGAGTTTCCAGAGGTGTGTTTGTTCTGTATTTTATGTGATTTTTAGTGTATTTATTACTTGTATTTCTAAATTTTCTCTATTATTTATTGTTTTATTTTTCTTATTCATTGATTTATCTATGTATATGTTTTCATTTTCTGATTTTTTCGATTATTCATATTTTGATTTTTTTAATTTTCTTCGTTTGATTTTTCGCACTTTTTATCCTCTACTTTATTGTATTGTTTGTCGTTTATTGTTTTTCTTCATTTCTAGTATTTTATTTATTTTAGTTTTTTACTTTTCTCTATTTAATTTGTCCGTATATTTAGGTTATTTGTCGTTTACATTTTCTGCATTTTTGTTCCATTTTACAATTTGATATTTTTTGAGTATTCTTGTTATTTTTTCAAATTATTTTTTACCTGGTTTTTCTGTGTTTTGAGGATTCATTGGTTAATTTTTATTATGATATTTACCTTTTTTTATTTTCCCTGTATTGGAATATACATTGATTAATGTTTATTTACTTTCCTTTATTTTGTTTCATCTTTGATTCTGTTGTATTTTTCGATTACTCATTTGATATTTATCCATTTCTTCATATTTTCATATTTTGGAAGATTCATTGTTTGCATTTTTGGCTTTTAATGGATTTTCATTTTTATCTATTATTTGTTGTCTGATTTTCCAGTATTTTTTATAGTTTGGTTTCTTTGTCTTTTTTCGATTATTCGTTGTTTGTTTTTTTTTATTTTCGAGTATACATTGTTTGAATTTTCTTTATAGTTATTGTTTAGTTAAGTCCATTTTAAGAACAACTGGAACAATTTTTTAATTTTCATTTTTTTTCCTTTTTCAAATAGTAATTGCTCAAATTTTTACTTTGAAATATGATTCTGTGGGTTTTATGAAATGAAATCTTAAAATCGCTTATAAATCCATAGAATCTTTTATACATGAACATACATGTAGTGTCTTAACTATATAAACACTTTTGATGTATATTGAATATATATTATTTCAGTGTGCAGTTTTTTTATACCAATATATATATATATATATATATATATATATATATGGTAGCGTAACCGGCTGATATTTCCTAACTGTATGTATATAATCTGTGCATGTATACAAAAAAAAAAAAAAAAAAGATTTGACGTGAGTGTAAGTACACATTCAACGAAAAACTGGTTCTCAACATTTTTATCCAATGCATCCACTTCTCCATAAGCCAGATTGTCATTTCCCATCTTTTCAAGATTATCCGACTCAAAAGGTGCATTCTATTAAGTTGTTACAAAAATAATGGGCAAATTCAGAAACAATTTACTGTATATATGTTGAAATTAGTAAATATACGAGCCTTGAACGTCTGTGCACCTCTGCCATCGATCGACGGGATTATTTATTTCTGGTTGATAAAAAGTTATTGGCTGTGATGCAACGAAATCTTTAAAAGCTGATTCCACCTCTGGTTTGGACCTAAATGTTTTACCATTTAAAAATGTGCTTAAGTGCTTAAAAAATTGATAATCAGTAGGTGAAAGATCAGGAGAATATAGTGGATGTGTTAAACTCTTGTATCCTAAGTTTGTGAGTTTTTGCAACGTCATTCTTGCAACATGTGGCCGCGCATTATCATGGAGCAGAAATGAACCATGTTGATTCACTAATGCAGGTCTCATTTTTACAGGCGCGCATGCAGTTCAGCAAGTTTTTGAATAAATGCTGCAGTGTAAAACAGAAACGAGGAAAATGCCCCCGGAAGATAAGTTTGGGTTTAAATTCAAACGTAAGAAATCATTAAAATTACTTTCTTGTGAGAGACTATAAGATTTGTAAGAAAAACGAAAACAACAAAATAAAAACAAAAAAAGAATTAATGAATTAATTCTTTAAATCAAATATATATAAAATGTTGCATTACAATATAACAATTGTAGTAAAGATTCAACATACTTTTTACCTGTTAGAAACAGAATACAGATTAGGCAATAAATAAATAAAACTGATCATCAATTAATTTGTTTTGAATTTAAATTTAATAGACAAGAAACTTAAATTAACTTCCATGTAACAGCCACGATTCCTAAATTACATTTTTTCGTGAATTTAGCACAAAAAGTTTGTTTTTGCAATAAACATAAAATGATATATCAAGTCCGAATGAGATAAGATAAATAAATCTTATACTTCAATTAAATAATATCAAGTTATTCCAAGTATAAAAAGCAAAGATTTCTTAAACTGGCTACAGCAGCAAGCCAACGCAAACTGAAGCTAAAAATCGTCACTCCTAATTGAACACTGAAATTTGAAACAGGCCTTTAGTTCTGGCCTGTTACTTCATGAGTTAGCTTGTATTTTATTTTTCCATGATGGTTTTTATGATTTCATGAGAGCTTGTACTTCTTTAATGTCTATGTTGCCCTTTGTACTAAATCCATTCTGCATTCTTTTCGTAATTTTGTTATTTCCAAATGTCTTATACAGGAATTATCTTAATTATTCACCTGATGCTGCTTTTTTTAGACTTCATCATTTCCCCATCTCTCTGTAGAACATTTTCAGCTGTATCATTTTCAAATGTTATAGAATTTCAGTCTTTCCTCATATATTCTTCCGTATTTAGTACAGAATTTATAGTTAGTATGAAGCGTAGGGAGCTGGTTAATGTTTCTTTGATTCGGCCTTGTGTCTTACTTAACCGAACTCCCTTACAAGTTTATGCAGAATTATCATCAGAAGGTTAGTTGTCGGCAGGATGAAATTTGTGGATTAGTGTAGAAGAGTGGAATAATAAAATATACATTTTGAATGTTAAAATAGAAATTTATTATAAGGAAAGAATAACACAAGTTGTAGATATTAACGTGCAATTAGAAACATTATTAAAAGGTTAAGGGTATAGTTCGTATACAATGATAAAGTTATGTGTATCAAGAGTTGAAGAAATTCTTCGTATTGAGATAAGGAGAAAGAGAACAAGGTGCGATCTGACCTTATCTCCGGATCGATTTGAAGTTGGTTACATTTTAGATATTTGTCTCGCGGCTTCCATCTGACACTCTGTGATTGACGCTGACCGGGGCCTTTTTATGGTAATCAGATTTTCGCATTTGCTCGCGAAGTCCTCAAGTCTTGCAAGTCGCTCCCATTGGTCAAAAATCATTTTAACCCTTACTTGCGAAACCTGGTTTCAAGCACACGATCAACCTTTTTCTATTTTGGGAAAACCAGGATTTCACACGTCATAGTGAATTTTTGTAAAAGTGATGAAGAAGGTTGATTTTAATTAATTTCTTATCCGCTACAAGTAAACTATTCTCTACATTTACGTTAAATTTATACTTTTTTAAAAATAATCATTTTTCCTTTATTCCTTTTATTTTATTTAAAATTGAGATTCCTTATAGAATTTCAAGATTTTTCGCTATCTTAATTTCTCTTTATTTTCTTTGTGCCAACTCGCTTCAGGCCGTGGCTGACCATGGCTCTCCACAGTTTTCTATACATTTAGCTCTTAGTAATGTTTGTCTTTATTATCTCTTCCATTGTTTGTTTCGCCATCCATTCACGAAAGCTTGTTTGGTAAACAAACCTATGTACTCGCTGTTAGGTGTTGTATACTACTTGTTAGGTACTCTCTATCACTCTTGCCTTCAATACGTTCTGGGAGTGTCATCTTTTTTCATTATGTGTCCTAGAAATGTTGTTTCTTGATCTCATTTTTTTTATTTCTTTGTTTCCTTAAAGCTTCCACTTTAGTAAAATGTTCAATTCATGGTATTCTCAGCATTCTTTTGTAGAATCAGATTTCTGCTTCTTAAAGCCTTTTCTTTATTGGTAAGGTGAATGTCTAGGATGTGCGTTGTGTTGCAGTGGATATCGGCTCGGAACGAGAAATCGGGGAGCCGAGTTCGAATTCTAGTTGCATTCATTGCATTCACTTACGCGCAAAGACCCTTGGGAAAGGTATTAATCCGTTTCTTCCTTCCAGTTATGGGTTAAATAGCAGGACAGATTGGGTTCTATAGCCTTGGCTGGCAACCAATCTACCGCAGAAAGCAATGGCAACCTACTGCGGGATAATCTTCTGCCCAGTCAGTCATGTTTCTTTCGAGACATGATCGCCCAAGCGTGTTTCACGTATGGCACTTAACTGACTGAATGTCTACCATTTACTGCCATATAAGAGGATTGATATTCAGCACACTTTTTTTATTTTAAGGAAATTTTCCCATTTTTTTATATACATTGTTTAGCATTTAAGTCGCTATTCTAAAAATGTTCTTTTTTGCCATAACGATAATTTCTTTTTATTCAGAGTTTAACGTTCGTTTTCCTCATTTTATTTTATTTTATTTTGTATTGGTACTCTGTTACAGAGTCGATTATTTCATTTAGGTAGGGTTAAATTAAGATCAATTTCGTTTGTTATTTCAACGATTTCTCTGTTTACGGTTTTAGTATTTTATTTTTCCTTTTTTCCATTTTAGTGTGGTATGTCTCTTACTATGTTTTCATTTCTTCAACTTTTTCATAATCTTTGTTTGCTTCATATCTTATTTGATTTTCCTCTTCCTGATTTTGTTCTTGTCTATTTTTAAATGTGTTTTATTTTATTAGACTTTCATTTTTCGTTTTTTAATCTTTAAATTGAGGTGTTCGTTTTTACTTTCAGTATTTTCAATTTTACTGATCATTGAATTTGTATTCGGTTTTGTTTTAATATTTTCTTCTAGTTTAGCAAGTTCTGCATGTGTCAACCGTTTCCTTTAATGTTGCTAATTTGCTAGTTAATTAGCGTCTATATTTTTCCTGGTGCTCAGAAATTTTTTTTCCATATTCATCGGTGACTTCTGAAAGATAATGTATATAGAATAGTAACATATTCACATAAACTTTTTTTTATAACTCTCTTTATTCCATTTTATGATTTTGTTCTTTTGGCTAGTGGGAATTGAAATGGACCATTATTTAGGGTTTTATCTGTTAACGGTGTCCATTCTCAGGATTTGAAGGTTTAAGAAATTTTTTCGACCCCTGGCTTTTTTCGCTATTTGAGCTGGTCCAGACGGCGTCGTAATACAGCTGCTGATAGCCCTGAAAGAATATGGCATAGAAAAAATTACCGACATAATAAACGAAATTTATAATAGTGGAATAATACCAGACGACCTATGTAAGTCGATATTTATAGCACTGCCGAAGAAACCAGGTGCAAACGAGTGCGAACTGCATAGAACTATCAGCTTAATGAGTCACATTACAAAACTGACTGTCAGAATCCTGATGAATAGAGCGAGAAGCAGAATCAGACCAGAGATAGGACAGGAACAGTGCGGGTTCGTCAAAGACACTGGAACAAGGAACGCTATATTTATAATTAGGATGCTCTCTGAAAGGGCAATACAAATGAAGAAAGACTTGTACCTATCTTTTATTGATTATGCGAAGGCATTCGACATGATACGACACAAAGAATTGATGGAGATGCTCGGAAGCCTCGACATTTTTGGGAAAGACATCAGAGTAATCAAGAATCTCTACTTGCAGCAAACTGCCTGCATACGGACAGGTAACGATTTCAGCAGATTTACAAAGATAGAAAGAGGCGTAAGACAAGGATGTGTCTTTTCACCGGATCTGTTCAACTTGTACAGCGAGAATATTGTGAGGACCCTAGATGACACGCCAGAATTTGTTATTGGCGACCACAACTTGAACAACATAAGGTATGCAGATGATACAGTGCTGATTGTAGACACGGAAAGGAAACTACAAGACCTCCAACAGATGGTATCGGTGGAGAGTGACAAAAAAGGACTTCAAATAAACTTTAAGAAAACTGAATGCATGGTCATCAGCAAAAGGTACAAACCAAAATGCCAAATACAGGTGGGGGATACCAGAATCAAGCAAGTACAAAAATTTAAATACCTAGGAAGTGTTCAAACAGGAGATGGAAAGTGCGACACAGATCCGAAGGCGAATTGGCATGGCAAAGGAAGCTGAGTAAAGTACACAGGAAAATTTCACTAGAAACAAAGAAAAGAGTGCTGTGATGTCAGTTCTTCAATACGGCAGTGAATGCTGGACAATATAATCGAAAATGGGGACAAAACTTGAAGCGGTGGAAATGTGATTCTACAGAAGGACGCTGAGGATTTCGTGGACTGAGCATGCAAGCAATGATGAGGTGTTGGAAAGAATGGCAACAAAAAGGAAATTAATACTGAGCATGAGGAAGAGACAACTGAAGTTCCTGGGACATGCAATAAGGAAGGAGAGCTTGGAGAACCTGATACTGACGGGTCAGATAGAAGGAAAAAGAGATAGAGGAAGGCAGTGGATAACATATTTGCAGGGCCTGATCAGGTGGATGACGGAACGGGGGTTGCGAGGTGTAACAGAAGCAAACATACTAAGAGCCACAAGGGATAGGGAGACGTGGAGAACCATGATCGCCTACGTCATGAAGGGACAGGGCACATAGAAGAAGAGTAGGCGCGACCCTTGTTTTATTGAGCGATGATTTTATTTTCCGTTATTAATTGCTAAGCACGCATTTTACCTTTTCTAGCGGGGTGTTTTATTCGTGGCACCACAAATAAAATCAAACAAAAACAAAAACAGCAGTAGCAATTTTAATTAATAAATCCTGAAGTTAATAAATTCTCAAGTTAAGGCATGTTTAGAATTCAAAGTTTGAAGTCGTTCGAAGAAGATAGTTAAAAAAAAAATAGATACCTTCACTGATTCGCTTAAAATAAGTATACCCCGATGAAAAATGTCACAAATTTAATAAAAACAAAGTTTTATTGTCAAAATCTTTATTTATTAAGAGAAAAGGCCAAATTATTTTTTTTTTATTAAATTATTTTTTTATAGAACATCAGACATTTTGGTTAAAATTTTGTTTTTCTTACGTTTGTAGGAGAAGGCGGACCAAAGAGTCCTTTTCTTTGCAGTAAAAAAAACACATTGATTTGTAAATCTTTGCAAAAAAAAAAAAAAAAAAAATTGTTGAACTTCAATGAAACTTTCAGGACTTATTAAAAAATGAATTATTTTAGAAATATAACTACAAAATCATGGTAAAATTATTTTGTACATCTGTTGCCCCAATTTATTTAATTTTAGGAAATTTCGAGAAATTAATTTTTGCACTGATTAATGTTTATATTAGTTATACGCAGAAGTCATCAGAGAATCTAAATCATTATCATTATTTTTATTTTTTTATTTGTAAAACTTCACCCCCCAGTTACCAAAAATATGTCCTGAATCGTAAAAAACAAAAAGCAAAAACACCCCTCCCAAATAAAACTAAGAGGTTATTTAATTAGAATATAGTTTCTGTATTAATTTGTACCGGTTAGGTGATATTGTTATTAAGTAAAATCTATATTTACTAATCATAAATGAAAAAGCGTGCTACAAGTCAGCTACCTTCAATATTTTAATAAGAATTTTGAATTTTTTTTTTGTGTGTATAAACACACCGATATTTGTAAAAACGGTCGTCCATACACGATATTATCAGAAAATAAGAGTGATAACTATGGTAAATTTAAAGCCAAAGTGCCTAAAATGAATAAATCATTAGATAAGAGAGACTATTTTCCTAAATTTTTCATAATACTGAGTATTTAAAAATTAAATAAGAAAGGCGCTTACGTTATATTCCTCAACTAATTTTTACAGATATGTCCTCTGTAGAAAACATTAGATAAATTTCTGGCTGTCAGTCAAGCTGTTAAGTTGTCAACACCTGAAAGAAACAACTACCTCCGTGTTAAAATATTTCCGTGATATTTTAAACTAAAAGTAATATTTGTTTCAAATCAGATCAATTAAACTTTAAATCAACTTCTCAAATAAATTTTCAGAAAAGTATATTTTATTTTTGAAAGTTTTATTTTTTCATAAAGAGAATTACATTATGATGACAGCTAAAATGGCGCTAAATTATGCGATGTTTAGTGATTTTTAAATGAAAACTCCTTCCAGTCAATTTAAATTAGTTTTGAAATACAGCAAAGTACATTCATTATTGGAAATATGAAATTTAATCTATTAGCTAAAAATGAAAACTAATATAAAAGCTTCAAGACAGATTTTTAATTTTAATTCATTGTGTTTCTGTGGGGCACCTAGTTAAAAATAATAAGTAAATAATGAAAGGGAAATAGAAAACAAAAATGAAAGAAATCAAGATTTGTGCCAATAAGGATTATAGATATTGTAACTAATGGGAGAAAAGTGGTTATAATAATTAAATTAAATGTTTTAAAATATTAAAGTTTTGTCATTTACTTGAAGCATTGTGTATATTAAGTGTATGGTTAAGTCTTGAAAGCTGTCACAATGCGTTTAGGAAAATAAAGAAAGGTAAAGAAGTTGTTGGGCATTACCTATTTATTATACATTAATATTTCGAAATCAAAATCTCATCTTCAGAATGGCAGGAGAGCTTGCGTCCGAGTGAGTCCGTGCCTTTTAACGAATAGTCATTCCTGGCTGCTGCTGCTGTCATTAATTGTAGCGAGCGCTTGTGTGTGTGTGTGTTTATGGTATATATATACATATGTGTGTGTGATTGATAGTTGGGACCTTTTTCTAGTCTGATGATATCAGTCTGCTTTAATTTATGGTTTATCTAAGTATGCGTGCGTGACCTGACCGTTAGTTTGACTTTTGCCAAAATTGAAGAGCTCTTGTTTTATTACTGTTGTTTTATCTATCTGTTTTATCTCGTGGTGTGTACGTGTCCGTGACTGTGTCATGTGTGCGTGTTTATGTGTGTATATTTGTATTTTATTTTACTTTATTTTGTATATATATATATATATATATATGTTTTAAAATATTAAGTTACTTTTGAATATGAATTTTACATGTATATAATTTTGTTTGAAATTTTTATATTACAATTTTTTCAAACATTTTTAAAGAAGTTCAAATTAATAATTAATCATACAATTAAATCTTTTCAATTTTGTTTCAAATCTTTTGTTCTTTCTGTTAAATAATATTTTTTCAGTTTTAAAATTTTTCCTTGCAAAATTATAAGATTAAGCTCTTTATACAACTAACATACATTTAAATTATAATCTAAAACTTTTTACTGCATATGTGATATTTTACATTATTTTCATATTACGTTTTTTATTCGTTTTCCTCAGGATTTGAGTGACTGCCAGAATATGTTATAATTTAAAGCCAATTCGTTAAAATCAGAGATTCCAAATTGTTTATAATAAATAATTAAAATCATAAAATAATATTTACAATTTTCAATTCATAATTCAATTTATAGCATACATATATATTTAAATTTGTACTTACGCTACGTTAGAAAAATTCCATTGAACGCAGAACTTTGAGAAATATTATTATCATTATTATTGTTTGCTGCTGCATTTTCCCACTAGATATCAACATTCGGTGGTCATCACTGGAGATTGAATGATATCAAATCTGTTGAACTCTCATAATTACAGTTAATGTCAAATGTACTCAAGTAAAAATAAATTTAATAAAAGAAGGAGGCATTCCGGGAAATAATCTTCTTTTCATTGTTTGATGGATGCCCAGAGTGTTGCAGTAGATTTCTCGACTTTTCAGATGAAACAATCTCCATTACTCAGCATCCTAGGTCAAATGATTAAAAAGGTTTACGTCTTTGAATTAATAATTCCTTTCTGATGACGATATTGACTAACCCATCAAAGTATACTGAAAAAACAAAAAACAAAAAACAAACAAACAAAAACAAAAAACAAAAACAAAACAAAACAAAAACAAAACAAAGCAAGATGATCTACGAGAGAGACATAGAAGATATAGTGAGATCACCAATATGTTTTCCAAGCATATTTGACTAAAATTGGATTGTCATCCACAGAAATGAGGAAATAATATAAATCAAGAGTAGCTTCAGTTAGAGTTGGAAATTTGTTGTCAGAGTAATATTGCATTCAATTCCTTGATCGTGTAATACAGACTCAAACGTGAGCAATAATTGAGAAGACCTTAACAGGGAACAAGATGAGATATCCTTAGACATTCTGCTTCTGTAGATCAAATGAAGGGTTCAGTTCAAAATTTCCTGAAGATTACAGACCAGAGGGCATACTCAGTGACGATTGTGGAACTCTGAAAGGGGGTATCAGTTAGGGGCCTAAATTTTTCCGAGGAAGAGGAGGAAGAGGGTTCAGACTCAAGCAGCGTCTTCATTTTCATACTACACCACTATCGTATACACAACTTAGGAATGAGTTTGAGTATAAGCATGTTACTTTACTAAATTATAAGGCCAATTCTTTCACTCGGTCATGAATCACTGACTGTACCTACATATCAAGTTAGGGACATTATTTCTAATTAACGTTTTTCTTCAGATATGAAAATATGACTATTAAGTCTCTTTCTCTCCCTAACAACATGACTGTTTCTATATATCTATCTGGTTGTTTTATTTTGTTTGTTTTTCTTTCAAACTGGTCTCTGTATGTGTCCTTAAAAAGCTAAATGAAAAAGAAAACGCAGAAGAAAAAGTGCTGAAGATCAAATCTGATCAAAATCAGACACTGATCAGTTTCAATTTTTTTAAGCATATAAAAGTGGAGGGGCAAAAAATTGGTGGTGGATTGCCCTCCCCCGTAGAATCGCCACTGGGCCAAGGCCTCCTATATTACCAAGGTCTAAGCGATGAAATGTGACGTCACGGTAGTAGAGTCATGAATCAGCGTAGCAGCTGTGTCTCTCGCTTCATGATAATGTTGATAATCGTAAAGTCGTTTTTTTAATAAAGATTTTAAAACTTTTTAAAATGTAACAAGAAAAAAAAAAAAGAAAGACATGTTTTGATTTATGCTGGTTTTATTAATCTTAATTAAAATTAAGAAAAACAATAATTAATAAGAAAATATAAGCATTATTGTTGACTACTGACTGTCGGTCGTGTTTGTAAATAAACACAGTTTTAAAGACAAAACTTTTCGTTTATTCGTCTTAAAATTTAACAAACACTACTTAAATTTTCATATTTTTAATTTAATTATGAAAAATCACAATCACTTTTGTTTTAATTGCAAGAATTTTAAAATCAGAATCACTCAAATATAGCAAACAAGCAACCATTAGAATTTAGGAACAAACAAGAAGCAACAATAAATAAGCAAATTAATTAAAAATATTAAAAAAAGCAACAATTTAAATTCAAGTAAATTAATTCAAACTAAATAAGTTTAAGTTACTGTTTTTTAAAAATCAAACTTATAAAAGCTTTTTTATGTCTCAAAATTCAGTTGAATGTTTGAAGTTTTCTTTTTTTTACTGAACTTCTTACAAGTAATATTATCATTTTCCTTGCTACAAAAATTATTTAATAATGCATTAGAAGAGCTCCAGATAATCATTTTTTCAATGCTGTGACCTTCACCACCTGAGTCAACATGAAAAAGAAGTTCATCATTAGCCAAAACACCCAATGTTATGTACATAGACAATTTTCTTTGATTCATTGGATGAAGAAAAGAAGGATTCTTTACAAGTTTATTAATAACAATATAATTGTATCGTACTAAATTTTTTGTTACATCATTGGGATATAACAGAGAACCTCTATTAATTCCTTGAAAATAACTGTTTGTATCAGGTCTCTTCCTGATACTAAACTTTTACAACTATAACATTTTTTAAAAAACGGCATCACAGCAATTATGAATCGAACGAATTAATGATAGGATAGCTTATAGCGGGTATCTCTTCTCTTATTTCATTTGTAGTGAGGGGGTAGTAAGATTCCGTAGCATGTTAACGGAATTTGGCCTTGTGGGAAGATAGCCCACTATAATTCATAAATTCAAGAAAGGTAATTTTTGAGTGTGAAATAACATTTATACATATATACATTTCAATCAATGTTTTACAAAATAAGTAATGCTTGAAATAAAAGTTCAACGGAGGTAAAAAAGTTCATGGAAGGTATGATGATCTGAAAGAAAGGAATGTTCATTTTCAAGTTGCCGTTTCTAAGGTCCATGAGTCAGTGAGTTGGTTGGTGTGGAATGTCTTAGAAAAGGCCAGTTAGTACTTTGAGAACAGGTGCGGAAGAAGGCGAGCATAGTGGCAGCTTGACATAGGTCAAGGAAGAAACTAATTACTATCTTCTCTTCCGTCTGTGCCTGTCTGTCTGGGTGCCTTTTGTCACGGCTTTTATAACAGCATTTTGGATCAACTGGCTCAACTTTCGAATTTCATCCTTGTATTTGGTTTCGGGCTTCTCATTGGCTGATAAATAAAATTGGTAATTTGATCTTTGATTAATTTTTATTTTTCAACCGGAACATCTGCGCGAACTCGGATGCGCACGACGATTTTTATTCATTTGACTTTTAGTTGTGAGAGAGCACACATCCGGTTCATCGCTTTTGTTCGGTTGGTATCGATAGATTTAAGAAAAAGTTTTGAGAACTTTTAATGTAATAGATTTATTAATAATATCAACAAATGTCTTTAGGGAAATTCTGCTAAAAAACAACGGAGTTCAAATTTTAAAATAATATTTTGAAATATTTTGAATCCATTGTTAATCCTACTGGATGAAATAAAAAGATGCATTTTTACCTTTCAAAAAAGATACACTTAAAAATTCTAGGATATTTGGTAATTCAATTACATTTTAAAAATATTTTAATAATAAAAAATGAAAAAAAAAAGTAAAAATTAATGTTTCTATTTCATTTATGATGTTAAACTGTTCATAAAAAATCATTTTTTTTGCAAAACTCTTTTTTGGTTAATGTTTTACTTACTAATTAATTTTTTAAGGATTAAAAAACCCTAAACCAACTATAAAAGAATTCTTCAGTTAAAATTCTAATTTTTTATTTCCAATTTTTTATTTCCAATTTTTTCTCTGGATTAATATCGATAATTAACTTCAAATTACCAAAAATATGAAAAAATGTTTGGAAAATATTTTTTCAGGGTGTTCATTTTGTGCTAAATATTTTCTAAAAATTAAATATTTTAAAAATTAGGTTTTAAAATTCAAGTGTGGTGTGATTTAGGCCTTTATGTTTCAAATGAATTCAAAACTTATTCAGAAATAATAGGTTTAAACAAAGTTTAAAATCATCATTTTCAAGTTTAAATTTTCGGTAATAGTGACTTGACTTTTGTAACAAATAATTTCACGGAGTTTTCAAATAAAAAACCTTAAAAATAAAACAAATTCTTTTAAAATTTACTAAAAAATAAATTTTGTAGTTTTTGTTAATACAAGAAAAAGAATAATAAAAATTTAATTCAGGAATATTTTTTCATGTTTAAAAATAATTCATAAGGTTGCAAGTATAGAAAAGTTAAGTTTTTACTTTCGTTTTCTAAGAATTTTTTAAACATTTCATTGAAAAGAAAACATTATTTTCTTAAATAAAATATCAATAAAATATTTATTCAAATATTTTTAGAAAATATAATGTTTAACAAATTTTTTCGGCTTTTTAATGTTTTAAAACATTTCGAAAAAAGCTTACGAACGAATAGTCATATTTAAAATTTATTTTTTTAATTCAGATATTTTTAAAGATATTTTTATTTCTTTGAATAAAATTGAAATAAAAATTAATATCTTATTTTATTGTATTAATTTAAAAGATATAACCAAAGTGCTTTCTTTCTTGTGCTACGGCAAAACTAATTTTTTAGCAAATTTTGATTTTAGCGACTGTTGAAATAAATGGTGATAAAATTTTAACTACTCACTTTGCTAAATGGACTTGGGGTAAAATTCTCCCTTTTAATGGCATGTTTTTATTTATCAAATAAATGTATATTTTTTGGAAACGAAAAACAATGAACTTTCGGTCCATTTCTATAATTCCCTTCGCAATTTGGTTCTGAAAATAAGTCAACGCTAACGGACGCCGTGTAGTAAATATAAATAACAGAATTCTACTAAGTGTGACGTCAGCAAGTCAATTTTAATCATAGAACAAGCCTGGTAATATAGCGACGGTCACGACTGGGCACACTGATATCATAAACCATTACATTTAGTCCGGCTGTAAATAATGTAATTAACTATCTTTTTTTATCATTAAATTTGAATACCCATGTTCTCAAACAACAATTATATAAATAAGTAGAAGGAAGATTACAGAATTTTATTTGCAAATTCTGGGTTCATTCGTTTACAATGCATTTCTTTTAGAAAAAAATCTGAAATTAAACCATAAAGTAAGCTGATCTTTTGTTGTCGGTTGTTGCGAACATGACTTAAATAAATGCTCATTTCCCAAAATAAATAAAAAGTAAGTATTTTGTCATTGTAATTTGTACTTGATTTTACCCATTGCGGTAACCATTTAAAAATTAAGGGTTAGATCAGATGATTTAGGAATTATTGTCTGATTTTTATTATACTGAAAATTGTTTACGATGACGATATTTCTAATTTTTTGGGTTGGTGCTTAGCAACTAACAGTAAAATTTATGTAAGATCTTTCACTTCTCCTTGTCTAAGCCACCAGTACAATCGTCTATTTTTAAAATCCACGATAATCAACAATCGTCAGAAATATCTCTTTGGTTGCTTGGATATGTCTTCTTAGAAATTGTCTAAGAAATGAATTTCTGTAACAGGTAAAACATTGTTAGTAAAAATGTAAGAAAATCTCTCTCTCCACAATTGAAATAAAAAGTAAAAATTTGATCCTATCTATGATTAAACAATCGTTAAAACTCCATTTGCTAATAAGTGAGGTTACTATCAAATAAATTTTGGGTACACTTAGCAGAATTTGCTTCCTTTTTTTGTTTCATTTTTGGCCTCAAATTGTTTGTTTAAATATTGAACTGTTGTCAACAATACAGAGATATTGATGCAAAAGAAAAATATCAGGAATATCTGTGACTGCAATTGTCTAAAGTTTTCTTATTTTCAATATATTTGTTTTTTTTTTTTATGTCAGGAGTATTTATTACAAATCTGTTTTTTACCTTTAGATTTAATTAGACTATTATTTTTGTTTTTCATGGTCTGTACTTCAATTATATTTGTTAAGTAGGAATGATAGAATTTCAAATGATTAAGTAAAAAAAAAAAAATCAATTTAAAACATTAAATATGTCACATCTCTGCAATCAAATTACAGATCTAACGTTAGGACGATATACTATTTCCAAAAGATTTCTAAATATTATACTGAAAGTAATGCTAGGAAAGTACATTTAAAGTATTAATGATATAAGTTGATAAAACTATTTAATTTTTATAATTTAAACTTTCAGAAAATTTACACACACAAGCACGTGCATGTGCGTTTTCAAAACAATAATAATAATTCGCAAAGATGTTGTCAGTAATGAAAAGTGAAGTCATTAAAACGTGCGTACTCTTAATGAAATTATAACTTTTGTTTAAGGAAACTAATTAGAACTGCTACTCGTGTTAAATTTAGTTTACCATAAATACGACTCGCTGCTGCGTAGCCGCATTATGCCAACTGATTATGGTATAGACATAAACATTAATTTGAAAATCTTTGATAATTGAAGTTTTCTTTAATTGGAATAAATATATGAAAACTAACCTAGAAATGTTTGCTATTTCTGTTTTTAGAAAAATGGTTTGAAAATTAATGTTAATTATTTGATCTTTATGAAAGGTATGCATGTGCATTCATTTCAGATACTTACTGATTGATACCGATCAGCGACATATTGAAATTAAATATATTTTGATTGACATAGCCTTCAAATTTTGACAGTCTGACTAAAATAGCTAATCTCTTTATTCGACTGTTAAAGATTATAAAATAAATGGATACTTTTCTGTAACATAATACTGAGATAAATGGTTTTCTTTTTATTTTTTTAATATCTATACCCTGTGGGCATTGTAGACTTTACAACAGATTCAGGTCATTTTTCTTCCCCAGAGGTGAACGACTATTCACGAAATTGAGCTTCGTATATGTAAATTTTAATTAATTCGAAAATCAAATCTACGAATTTAAAATCATAGTCTTCTTTTTGAGAGAACCAACTCTTGTAACAAGCACTAAGCAGTATTTTAATAATTTATTCTTCAAGTTTAGGTAGATGCTAACAGGTAGTGTTGCAGAATGTAGGAATCACTACATCTTTTGTACAGGACAACCGATTGAGACATATTATAAATTTACCGAATTAGTTTAAATTTTGTAATTGCGAATTTTCTTTCTTTCAACACATATCATATGAAAATACTAATGTTTGGAAGTGGCAGAATTTCGATGATAAACGCATCTCCTTCTTTCCGATTTTTTTCAAAATATTGGATTTTTCAAAATTTATTCTATTTTTTTTTATTTATAGAGTACAGTAGATTGTACAAGTTCGTATAGGAGAGTGTGTCATTGTTTTCTTGATTATTTTTCTTCACTTTGATCAAACTTCAAAAATTGATTTTGGTGTTTTTTTTTTTTTAATTCAATTTTCATGTTTTGTCTGTGCAAAGTAGTAGCAGCATAAGATGATGATGTTAGTCTCATTTCGTGATACTGATGAGTACAAACAGGTTGCTAGTTGAAAGCTTTAAGAGGTGGTGTTGAAAGATCGAGACTTGTTAACTCTTATTGCCAAATATGAAATTTAATAGGTGACTGGCATAAATTGAGTTACCATTTTTACATATACATTAAACCGTTTATATGATATTATTTTCTACTAGCAGTATAGCACGGCGTTGCTCAGGTGTAATGAAAGCTTTAAAACTAATCCATGGTCCTGGAGCTCAGACTCAGCCTAAAGAATATTTGTGTGAAGTTTCGTGAGAATCGGATAAAAATTGTGGCTTTGTATAAAGGACATACAGACAGATAAACAGACACACACAAACGTCCTTATCTATCTATCTATCTATCTATCTATCTAAATATAATCGATTTTCTGCACTATTGTAAGAACTGCAACCTTGAAACTTCTGAATATCGTTTCTTATGTCTTTGTCTATGAGTGTATCAAATTTGATTAAAATCGGACCACTCCTTTTATAACCCGATTTTTTCGATTATCGATATTTATCGGGGGGTACCTCGACACAAAACCTAGCTAAGAACACTCGCAGGCACTTATAGTACAACTGTGTAAATTTTCAATAAAATTGGTTCAGCCGTTTCGGAGTCTATAGGTAACGGACACAAACACACACACAAAGTTCTATTCATAAATAAGTTTAGATTGGGCATAAAATATAGAATTTAAATAATTGCCAAGTCGCTGCTTCAAAAAAATAACTTTTAGAAGATTAATCATTTGTTTTGAATTAGACATTTTAACTTTTTAGATCTGACCAAATAATTCTTCAGCGCGTAATTAATCATAAAGTGTGTGTGTGTGGGGGTGGTGGAATAAAGACTTAATCATTAATGCGACGCACAATATTTTGTGCGATATTATTTTTTAGCTGATTTAAACAACTTTCTCTTTTTCCTTCCTATTTCCAAACAATTAGCGTTAAAAATAACTCTCATTCTTAAAAAGCGATTCAATCATTAAAATTGTAGCAGCCTGTTTGTTTGTGTATCTGCGTGCTTGTGTGCGTTTTAATACTTTGTCTTTTGTAAAACGCAACAGAATAAAAAGAAACGGAACCACACATATTCACCTTGCATAATTAGAAGCCAATCTTGTGAAATTGTTAGATTCTTATAAGTTTACCTACATATTGGCAACAATTCAATCTTTTAAAAAACCGAATGCACCCTAAGCAAGGTAGTAAAGTCACTAAGATACAGTGGGTTACTGGGCGTGGAAGAATTAGAAAACAGAAACAAAAGAAGAGTTATCAGAAGAACAGTCGATAGCAATTGACATTGCACGTAATCTTTTGAAGATTAAAGTTGACTGAAAAGCATAGAGTCGGAAGAGAGTTCCATAAGCGAGAAAAACTGTTAACATAGAGCTTGCGGTTACATTTAGCCAACTCAACTGTAAATTGGTGAAACCTCGTGGCCAGTCGATTACTGCGCTTAAATTCACAAAGTCACAGGGAAGAGCTCATTCAAACAGTTATCATGAATATATTTATAAAAAAGACACAGTGAGGCAACTTTACGACGTTGGGAAAGTAACTGAAGCCAAGACACCAGATTGGGACCAATAATATTGCGTATTCTTCTTTGGATTCTTAAATATATAGCAAGAGAACCGGACCATATGCAGCAGCAATATTCTAAACATGGACGAATGGTATATTTACAGATATGTAAGATAGGTACGGGAGAGAAATATTGTCTAGCACGACACAGTGAACCAACCAGCTAGCCTAACAATATAGAATCTTTCCCCTTCATGTCCGCTGAAAACGTTAGCACGAGAAGGCGTAATGAGTTACTCTCTTGGAGGTTAGCATCAGCCATGCTGAAGGAAGGCAGAAAAAGAGTATCTCAGATGATTAATAGAAAGTAGTTTAGTTTTAAAGGTGCTAAAATTACCAGGCCTCAGTTAACAACTGACTGATGCTAGTTTTTGACATCAGCCGCCAATTTGACCTTATTGGATTGATCTGACTTAGTATTTACACTGGAGCGATTAACAATATGTTTTGAAAGAAAAGTCACAAGTGATCATAGAACCTACTTAGAAACAATAATATCGCCAAATGAGTTAATTTACTTCAAAACTATATTTTTAATTCCGAGTACTATAGGCTGTTGAAAGCTGCTAATTTTGACATTCAAAAATAAATATAGGAAAATAAAACAATTTTGAACCTGAGAACCTTTTCTTAAAATGCGTAAGACATGGATACGCTCCGAAAGAAATGCTTCTTATCGCCATAATACTATAACATGGACAAAATAACGTTGGACATAGCAAGTTTTCAACTACAACAAATATTTTCTAATATAGTTGTCACCACTGGTTATTAATTTTAACCAGCGATGGACAAGCTTACTTTTTGTGGGTTGCCAGCTGTGTAGGGGACTATCCGGAACACGTCTTGTCAAATAAATCATTTAACTAGGTTCATACCCATTGTTAAATCACCGTAAACTTTTAGCAAGCATCAATGCGTTTTATTTATATCTTTCCATGGAAGAATTCAGTGACAAACCTCTGCTTCGTAAACACTTCCATGTCGTAGGCTAATATATTAGTCTATGAAGCATTACTTTATTAGCAACTATCTTATTTTAATTAAAACATTAGAAGCAAAAGTGAAACTCGTTTGCGTTTGAATTAAGGCAATCTTTGAGTTTGTAAAATATTTTCAAATGTTCCTCTCGCTTCTTTAAATCAGTCTCGATTTTCTGTCCACGTAAGAGCACACATTACAATTGAAATAACGATCAGTTTTTCGTAAATTTTCAAACAAGGACTTATTTATAAGATTTTTATTCTATTTTTACACCGTGGTAAATTGTCATGATATAAATTAATTTAAATTTTTGTTATAAATAATTTTCTATCGATTATAATAAAGTCTTGCTTAAACTCTCGCCGTGACATCTTTGAAGACTGACACCAACGAGTTTTCAGACTCACTAGAATTCTTTTTTTAAGTCTCTACACTAGTTGAGTCATTGGGGTGTATTATTTAATCCACGACAGCCTCGCTTTTGTGATTTCTTTTAAATATTTTACTTTTTATTTATTAGTATCACACCCCTACTCTTTCTGGCGACTTCGCCAATGTACTTAACTTTGTATTTTTCAGTTTAGGTTCATTCGCTAGTTTTTCTGTACGTTTGCCTTTTCTTGAAATCGTACTTGTACGTTCAACAAATTCTTGGGGAGTAGAATTATCAAAAACATCATACAGTACTTTCATAGGTTCTTCTATTTTTTTTCGGTCCTTTCTTCGGTAAATCTTTTAACTGATTATAATGTCTTTTATGTTTCCATTTTTCCCTTTTGCCATGTTGATCATCTTTCCGATTCGTGAGATTATTATGCCATCTTCTCACATTTCTTTTCAATCTTTACACACTCTGAAAATCACTTTTTCGCTAATCGTAAAAAAATTAGTATCCTTTTTGTTAACCGCTCTTATTCTCTTGGTTATTTAGTAACAACTTGTCGAACACCAATTTAATTTTTCTTGCGAACATTAATCTGCCGGTGACATGACTGATGGTGTATTGGGATTTGGCGTGATATGGTAAACGTTTAAGAATTTTTATAGTGCTGCTTCATTCACTTTTTCATGACATACTTTTTCAAAACTCTTAAACGTACGCACAAACCATACAGTTTGTCCATTTGTCTTGTGTGATACAGCGGCTTAGTAATATGCTCAATAAAAAAAACAAAAAAAAGTTTACAAAAATCTTCGAATTCATGAGCAGCGAATTGTCTGCTGTTATCCGAGACTATGGTATCAGGAATGCCATATCTTGTAAAGAGTTCGTGCAGAAAATTCAATGTTACTGAAGTTGGTTCTATGAACTTACAAATTTCAGGTCACTTAGTAAAGCTATCCCCTATCACAAGATAATGTGGTTCGTTTATTGAACCTGTAAAATCTATATGCAGTTTTGACGACGAAGTATCTGTCTTTGGCCAAGGTTTTATTTTCCTGGTAGGTAATTTTGCTGCCAGAGTACAACCTCTGAAGGCTTTTACTACTTTTTCAATGTTATTCATTTCGGTCCAGTATACATAGTTTTTCATAAGAGATTTCATCCTTGAAATTCTCGGATGTCTACTATGACATTCATTTAATATTCGCTTTGTAATATGTTAAGTATTACGATATTTGTGCGAACATCAATACACCGTCACACAGTGAGTAAGCTTTCAAACCTGGTTTAAGTTCTTACTTTCTTTTAGCTGTCTTTTTTTTCGCAATAAACCTGTCTTGTTCTGCTTTTCTTTTTCTTTCAGGACAACTGGTAATTCGCGTACAACATTGCATAATATTTTTTTTCTGTTTCACTTTTTAATGCTGCAATAACAGTGTCCTCAAACGGTTCCGTTTTTTTTGTATCACTCTTGCTGTATGCATAGCAATTTCTTTTTTTTTTAAATCAAAATTGATAGAGGACTGTGGTCCTTCTGCAACAGAAAATTTCTTCGTGTATAAACTTTTTTTTTTTTTTACTACAAGTTATTGCTAATGCTTTTTTTGGTTTGGCAGTAGTTTTTTTCTGCTAGTAGTAACGAATGCGAAGTATGTGCGATGGCTTTCATATTACCGTCATTCTATGTACAAAATTACTACTCCTTTACCGTAATCACAAGCATATGTAGCCATTACGATTTCTGCTTTTGAATTATAATACGCTAATGATAAGTCTGACGTCAGTATATTTTATTTCTTCGAACGCCTTTTGTCCAGTTCCACATTACATCTTTTTTAAGTAGATCGTTCAGTGAAGATCTCAAATTCTGAATATTAGGTACATATATTTTGATAGTTTTCTAGTAACATTTGTTGGGGAGACATATTCTTAATTGCATTTGCCCTCGATGGATCTAGTTGACTAACATTTTTGTCAATGATTTGTCCTAGGTACTTAATTTTAGGTAAAAACAATTCACACATTTCCTCGCTGAGTTTGAATCCGTACTCTCTTATTTAAAAAAAAATATTTTCACATGCCCGATATGTTGTTTCATAGATACACTTTTAATTAATATATCATTCAGATAAGCCACTGCGAAATCACAATCTGCAAGCATGATGAAATATAGCTAGAGTCACTTTTATACCAGAAGGAAGTCGATTAAACTTATACAATCATTTGTGTATATTTATAGTTGTTAGCTCTGAACATTCTTCTTCAGCCTGTATTTGTAAATGCACTCCTGAAAAAACATTTCCCACCGTTTAGCTTCGCTAAAATTAATCTGAACTTGATAATGGGTAGTTATGGAGTTATAAACAGTTGTTTAACCTGGTCGAAAAGTCAGCACGAACACGAATTTCGTTATTATTTCTTTTTACATACACTGCTGGTGCTGCCGATTTTGAATGGTTAATCTTTACAATTACACGCATTTCTTCAAGTCTATGTAATGCTTCGTCGACTTGATCCAATGCTGCGAATAGTTTTGATTTAAATAGCGAGTGGAAACTTTTTTACTTGAAATTTCACTTTGAATTTGGAATACCGACCCAACTCACTCGACAGAATATCCGGAAAACATTTTTTCAATTCTTTCTTTAAATTTTCATTCTGATTTTTAATTTTTTTTTTATGGATCGCTTATCCACTTACATTTTTCCAATAAACGTTTATAGGTGAATCCCAAAGCTCAAATAATTCGATTCAGTCAGAACTGAATAAATTCGTATTTTTAACACATACGTCTTAGGTTTTTCATACTTATTACGGAATTAGTTATAAGTCATTTCACCAATAAAAAAATAATTTCAACTATTCTCAACTTTCGAAGTCTTTAATATAAGACTTCCGATTTCTTTCCATGTGGTTTCATTATTTTGACATCACTACCAGTTTCTAGTAGCATTTTCTCATTCACAAGTTTTTATTTGTTTTCTGTGATTATTTTTCGTCGCAATACTATGTACAATTTTTTTTTTCTTTGAGAATTTTTCTTGTTTCACTGTGACTTTATATGTCTTAAGTTACCACACTTGTAGCATTTCAAATTCTTAAAGGGACAATCATCTCCAAGATGTAACCTTCTACATATGAAAAAAGGACTTATTCTCCTTTTTGTACAATTTGCTTTCACTTTTACGTATGCACGTTCTTTTTCTGAATTTCTTCGACATCGCGTTTCAGACTTAGAATTAGACGCGCAATAACTCATCCACCTTTTGCCAAATTCCGATGGAGGAAGTCATTTCCCTTCCGCCGTAATCTTCACTTCAAGTTGATGCCTAAAGAACAATTAGTTGAGAAGAGGTAAAATTCTTATCTCTATAGAATTCCTTCTGTCGTGTTGTCCATATCACGACTCACATAATGTATAGCAAGCAACCCTATCAGATCATCCTGAACTGACCCCCTAACTAGCGATATAACGTCTTACCGAACAACGCCTGGACGTCGGAAGTCATCCATCCGCTGTAAGAGGGAATTGAGAACAATCCGACATTCACGCTTGAAGGAGCAATGTTTTCGGGGTAAACGGCAGGCCTTCACGCATGAGGGCATACTTCTTAGGAATAGAAAATTCTTATGGGTGTATTGCTTCCAGAAATCGCTATTCTCGGTCAATTGCAAACACACCCCATCTAGGAAAGAGATGCGAAGCGTATCTTGACGAATTTCAACGCTAAGCATACCCAGACCACCTTCAGAAGGGTGGAAGTAACGGATCTCCCGACATACCTTAGGAGCTTTGAACAAGAAGGAGAATATTAAGCGTTAAGTTAGAGGCCATTATTTCATCAAAAGGGACTGGCGACTGCCTCCAGTACGGTTAGTAAGGAATACCATCTAATCCTAGAGTTTTGTCCCGGTCAGCTAACTTCAGCGCTTCACAGATTTCAAATTATATGATGAGACTTTTACATCCAGCCGTTTCAGCCGCCTCGACGGTGTGGTGTGGTGTGATGGTAGAGTCGGCCAGATAGGTGCCAAACTGAGTAGCCTATGATCCGTGTAAACTATCAAATGAAAATTTGGACAACTTAACATCAACGCTCATAACTAGGTCTCGGTAGAGTAGTTAGAAAGTACTACTGAAACCGAGCTGCTTAGTCCAAATTCACATTATTTTCTGGCGGTGCTCATTGCGATACTTATCGACACGATCAAATCTGCCAATAAAGCCCCGAAATGATTTCACATCCGGCTTGTTAGTGCCCAATATGTTTTTTTTTTTTTTGCAAGGGGATGAGTGCGTGGATGAACGTTTTTGTGATTATTTCAGAACAGGGAAAGATGGGGAGAATGTCGAGGAATGTGATGCTTTTTCGCTGGTTAATGTTTTTTTATTAGTTTCTAATTGAACTTTGAGAAACTTTATTTTCTTCGTCTTTTCATATCCAGGATCATACTTCTTCTGTAATTCTTAAAATGGGATGGCTTTTAAAGCCGGGGCGTCGCCCTTAAAGCTGGTAGAGGGAGTGGATCTGTTAGTACATTTAATCTTTGGGGCTTCAAGGGAGTGCGGTCTCGTTCTTTGGCGCTTCCCTCTGAGCCTACCAGCAACCAGTCATTTCCCTTTTCCTTGTGGGTTGTGAACAAGACCAACCGGATGTTTGATCACTCCGGTCCCAGTCGTTGGCATGACGAAGCGGAATTTACAGACACGGACAGAGGGGAGTTTGGTCGATAGGAGCCTGAATTCCAGAGGTCTTCTTCTCTGAGCAGGAAGAGAGGTGACCAGTCTCTCTACATCCCTAGTACATTGGTTTGCGGATGGTCACAATTGCTAACATTTTCAGACTCCTACGTCCAGAAAGTTGAGGATGGAGAGGAAGGCTTCACGGTCCAACATAATATTAAACCTCCATCCACCAGCCAAGATATTGCAGATTGCAGCGAGTATCTGGCTATATTTGGCCATATTTCGATAATTTGAAGTGGTACCTCGAATATTGCTACACTTCGTACTCAGTTCTTAATATAAAATCTTTCGTTATAAGTTACCGACTCCAGTGATTTTACCCCTGCGTTTTAGTGGAGCGACAAATTTTGTGCGTGCGACTACGAAAACTTTTCTCAGATTTCTTTAGTTCTTGAGGGTTCTTCGAAGAGTCCATCTTGCTTTATAAGGTAAGCGTAACTATTGTCTCGCTTCAAAATCTCTGCAATATTGATAATATATTTAGGATGGGATTTCCAACAACAGGGCGATTTCCCGACCTCAGCATTGTCGTTTTTTTGTCGTTAATATTTTGGTTATTATCGTCCGCCATACATTTTTCTTTGCATATATTTTGGCCATTATTGGATTCCATACTCTTATCCCCCCCCCCTAAATATTACTCTTTTTGGATGCAGGACAATCCACTGAGTCGTTTTTATCCAAAGGGTCTGCTTTAAAGTCGACCCATACAAATCTTTTTGAGCTGACCAACTTTTGTCGGCCGTATATTTTTTTTTTTCAGGATTGTATATTTTTTCCTGGTGGTAATTATATATAAGTAAATGGAGGGGTTGGAGAAAAAGAAAACGTCACCAGTAAATAAAAAAAAAAAATCAAAACAACTAGAAAAATTAAAGAAAAATTAACAATACAAAATTCAAATCTATAAATTACAATAAAGAAACTAGTTTAACCCGGTAGCAAAAAAGCTGTGTTTAATTTGATAGAAATTAAGTTTGTAAAAATGAATTAAAATTAGTTTGGTGAAACTACCAAGAATTATTCCGAAATGTTTAAAATAATAAAGAAATATAAAACAAAATTTAAACTAAATAAAAACACAATTGGTTTGACAAGAAAAACAAAAGAAGTTGGGCTTTTAAGTTGAGAAAAACAAAAAATAAAGTTCGTAAAATTAATTTAAAATTAAAGTTTGGTGAAAATACTAAGAATTACTAGGAAGGGTTTAAATCAATAAACAATAGAAAGGGTAATTATGTAAACTAAAGTCCCTCCCACAAAGAAAGAAAAAAAAAAAAAGGAAAGAAAATAGAATTCTGCCCCCAAAAACTGAAAACGAATAAGACAATCAAATAAATAAACACAATAAAGTTAAGAAATAAATTCGAAATAAAAACAAATCAGTAACCTAGGAAAGCTAAAAGTTACCCCAGCAAAAAGCCTTAGGTGGAGGTGACGAAGAAGAAAATGATAAGATTAAATTCAATAGTCGCACGAAAACAAACAAACGGATTTTAATCCAAAATAAAGATGTTTGAAAGTAACTAAAATAAAAAGTAAACTATAAATTAACTAAGAATGAAATAGAACAAATAGTAGTTTGGTGAAACTTTGTTACACCAGAAAAATAAAACTGAAGATGGTGGCCTAAAACAAAATCGAAATGAAAAAAAAAAAAACTGAAAGTAAAGAGAAAACAACAAAGAAAAAAAAATAACTTAAAAAAAAAAAAGGGCAAAATTGACTTAGCTTAAAGGATGTCAGATCAAAAGTTCTTAGTGGATTTCAAAAATATTACCGCTGAAAATTTCTTCTTGGTGTAATCGAAGGTTTGAAAAATTAACATTTCTTCAAAACGCAAAAAATCCAAATTCCAAACGGAAAAGCGACAAAATCTCGTGCGGCACGTGACGTGGCAAGCCTTGAACTGGCTTGTAGTAAACATTCAAACTAGACTAACTCTAACCGAATTTTCACATTCATTGGAGTTCTTTTTTTTAAGTCTCTCTACACTTACACGTTCATTTGTGTGACCGAGGGTGTATTATTTACTCCACAACATTTAATAATAATAGGTTGGTTTAGTCAGAGTTGATTATTTTTTTTCTTTAATTACTTATTTCGCAACATTTCGAATTCAAGAAAATTATATCGACCAAAAAGTCAGTTAACATCAAATTCCTCAGCTAAGTTTCATCCGGATCATGATTTAAGCTTATATTTTCAAGTAGAAAAATAATCCACGAAATTATTTCAAGTGAAAACAATTACTTTCGATGTTAACACGCCTATTTTTGTATTGATTTAATAAAGAAGGATTATACACGAACACGATGCACTTTAGAAAAATTCCTTGCTAAAAGGAAATACCATGTTTTTATCTTCTTTTTCTTTGTTGACTTAGTACTATTTACAAAACTTCCTTATAAAAAATAAACTCCCCACTTTCAGATGATAATCCTAAAATATATCGTGCAATCAAGAAAATTTTCAATAACTTTCTCGTTTCACAAGTCGAATTTTTTTCCTATAATTTTTTTCTATAATTTTTTTGTGCTGCATTCAAACAAATTTATATTAAAAATAAAACTATTTTTATATCAATTTGCTTTTTACATATTATTAGTCATTAAGAGATTGTCAAAACTTTTCATTCTCAAAGATGAATTATAATTAGTTAAAGAGTGAAATCATTTACCGAGTAAAAGAACTGACAAAGTTCTCAATATTAACAACACTCATATTCGATCGATTATTATAAAAAAACATGTGACAGAAAACCATAGTGAAAACACTGTTTAATTTTATGAGAAAATCTCAGATAGAAGGTCGTTTTGTTATCATCAGATTTCACAAGATAAAAAGGTAAAAGTGAAACAAACTAAAGATCCTATGATATATAAAAAAAATCAACGAAAAAGAAATGGACTGATAGGCAAAAACAGATGAGCAGTAAATAAATTAGAAGAAGGAAAAAATTTATAAATTGGAATAATATAAAAAAGAAATCAACGAAAAATAAATGTATTGATAGGCAAAATGTGAAAAGGAAAAGATATCTTATCAGTCATTAGATTAGAAGAATGACAAACGTTCATAGAGTGGGAAAATATCAAAAGAAATCGACAAAAAAAAACAATGTACCGATAGGCAAAATGTGAAAAGGAAAAGACATTTGAGCAGAAATTACATTAGAAGATTGACAAATGTTTATAAAGTAGGAAAATATTAAAAAAAAAACACTAAAAATAAATGTACCGATAGGCAAAATGTGAAATGGAAAAGACATCTAAGCAGAAAATACATGAAACAAAAACAACAACAAATGTTAATAAGACGTAAAAATATAAAAAGAAATCCACGAAAAATGAATGTACCGATAGGCAAAATGTGAAAAGAAAAGACATTTAAGCAGACATTGCATTAGAAAAATGAAAAACGTTTGTAGAAGTCAAAAGATGTAAAAAGAAATCTACGAAAAATAAATGTACCGATAGGCAAAATGTGAAAAGGAAAAGACATCGGAAGTGTAATTATATTAGAAGAAAGAGAAACCTTCATAGAATGGAAAAATTTAAAAAGAAATCCACGAAAAATAAACGTACCGATAGGCAAAATGTGAAAAGGAAAGGTCATCTGAGGAGAAATTACATTAGAAAAATGATAAACGTATACAGAGTAGAAAAAATTATACCGATAGGCAAAATCTGAAAAGGAGAATGCATCTAAGTAGCAATTACATTAGAATAATGACAAATGTTTATATAGTGGAAAAATATAAAAAGAAATTCACGAAAAATAAAAGAACCGATCAGAAAATGTGAAAAGAAAGGTCATTAGATGAGTAATTACATGAGAAAAATGACACATGTTAAAAGACTGGAAACATATAAAAAGAAATCCACTATTAATAAATGTACCGATAGGCAAAATGTGAAAAGCAAAAAAAAAAACAAAACATCTGAACAGTAATTAAATTAGAAGAATGAGAAATGTTTATAGAGTGAAAAATATAAAAAGAAATTCATGAAAAATAAATATACCGATAGGCAAAATGTGAAAAAGAAAGATCATCTGAGGAGTAATTACATCAGAAAAACGACAAATGTTTATAAGGTGGAAAAATATAAAAAGAAATCCAGGGAAAAAAATGTACCGATAGGCAAAATGTGAAAAGAAAAAGTAATCTGAGCAGTAATTAAATTAGAAAAAGGACGAATGTTTATAGAGTGGATATATATATATATATATATATATATATATATATATATAAACGCACAAAAATTAAATATGGCTATAGGCTAAATGTGAAAAGGATAATATATCTTAGAAGTAATTACATTAGAAGAATGACAAACGATGACCGACTGGAAAATATCAAAAGAAATCGACGAAAAAAAATGTACTGATAGGCAAAATGTGGAAATGAAAGCACATCTGAGCAGTAAATACATTAGAAGACTGACAAATGTTTATAAAGGGGAAAATATGAAAAGAAATCAACGAAAAATAAATATACCGATAGGCAAAATGGAAAAATGAAAAACATCTGAGCAGTAACAACATTAGAAGAATGAGAAATTTTCACAAAGTGGAAAAATATAAAATGAAATCTACATCTGAGACATCTGAGCAGCAATTTCATTAGAAAAACGACAAATGTTTATAAGGTGGAAAAATATAAAAAGAAATCCACAAAATTTAAATGTACCGATAGGCAAAATGTGAAGAGAAATGACATCTGAGCAGTAATTAGATGACAAACATTTACAGAGTAAAAATAATATAAAAAGAAATCCACAAAAAATAAATGTACCGGTAGCAAAATGTAAAAAGTAAAAGACATTTGAGCAATAAACACATTAAAAGAATGACAAGTGTTTATAAATTGGAAAAATATAAAAAGAAATCCACAAAAAATAAATGTACCGATAAGCAAAATGTGAAAAGGGAACTACATCTGAGTAGTAATCACATTAGAAGAATGACAAATGTTTATAAAGTGGAAAAATATAAAAAGAAATCCACAAAAAATGTACCGATAGGCAAAATGTGAAAAAGAAAAGACATCTGAGCAGTAATTACATTAGAAGATTGACAAACGTTTATAGAATGAATTATTGAAAAAATCCACAAAAATAAATGTACCGATAGGCAAAAAGTGAGCAGTAATTACATTACATGAATGACAAAAGTTTATAGTGTAAAAAATTTAAAAAGTAATCCACGAAAAATAATTATACCTATAGGCAAAATGTGAAAAAGAAAAGACATCCATGTATCAATTGCATTAGAAAAATACCAAACGTTTATAGAAGTGGAAAAATATTTAAAAAAATCCACGAAACATAAATGTACCGATAGTCAAAATGGGAAAAGCAAAGGCCATCTGAAGAGTAATTACGAATGATAAACGTTTGTAGAGTGGAAAAATATCAAAAGAAATCCATGAAAAACAAATGGACCTACATGCAAAAATGTGAAAAGGAAAAGGGAAAACAACGAAAAATAAATGTATCGATAAATGTGAAAAGTATGACATTTGAAAAGCAAATTATATTAGAAGAAAGGAAAATTTTCATAGAGTGGAACTATATATATATATATATATATATATATATATATAACAATCCACTACAATTATTATACTAATAGGCAAAATTTAAAAAGGAAAAAAGGCATCTAAGCAGCAGTTATATTAGAAGAATGACAAAGGTTTAATTAGTGGAAAAATATAAAAAGGAATCCAAGAAAAATACAAGTACCGATAGGTAAAATGTGAAAATGAAAAGATATCTGAGCAGCAATTACATTAGAAAAATGGCAAACTTTCATGAAGTAGAAGAATATAGATAGAAATCCACAAAAAAAATGTACCCATAGGCAAAAATATGAAAAGGAAAGGTCATTTGAGAAGTAATTACATTAGAAAAAAGGACACATGTTAAAAGAGTGGAAAAATATAAAAAGAAATCCACGAAAAATAAATGTACCGACAGGCAAAATATGAAAAGGAAAAGACATCCGAGGAGAATTCCATTAGTAGAAGGAAAAACATTCATAGAGTGGAAAAATATAAAAGAAATCCACGAAAAATAAATGTACCGACAGGCAAAATGTGAAATAGAAAGGACACCTGAGAAGCAATTACATCAGAAAAACTACAAATGTTTATAAGGTGGAAAAATACAAAACGAAATCCACAAAAAAATAAATGTAACGATAGGCAAAATGTGAAAAGGAAAAGACATCAGAATTGTAATTGCATTAGAAGAATGACAAAAATATAAAAAGTAATCCACGAAAAACAAATTTACCGAGAGGCAAAATGTGAAAAAAAAAAGGACATATGAGCATATATATATTATATTATAAGAATGACGTTTATAGAGTGGAAAAATATAAAAAGAAATCCGAAAAAAAAGGTACCGATAGACAAAATGTGAAAAGGAAAAGGCATTTAAGGAGTAATTACACTAGAAGAAGGTCAAACGTTCGTAGAGTTCAAAATATAAAAAGAAATCCACGAACAATAAATGTACCGATAGGCAAAATGTGAAAGGAAAAGAACATCTGAGCAGCAATTACATTAGAAAGACAAATATTTATAGAGTAGGAAATATAAAACAAAATCAACAACAACAACAACAACAAAAAACAAAACAAATGTACCGACAGGCAAACTGGGAAATGGAAAAGACACATGAAGAGTAATTACATTAGAAGAAGAACAAACGTTCATATAGTGGAAAAATATAAAAAGAAACCCACAAAAAATAAATGTACCGATATGCAAAATGTGAAAAGTAAAAGACATCTGAGAAGTAATTACATTAGAAAAATGACAAATGTTTATAAATGGGAAAAATATAAAAAGAAACCCACAAAAAATAAATGTACCGATATGCAAAATGTGAAAAGTAAAAGACATCTGAGAAGTAATTACATTAGAAAAATGACAAATGTTTATAAATGGGAAAAATATAAAAAGAAATCTAAGAAAAATAAATGTATCGATAGGCAAAATGTAAAAAGGAAAAGACATCTGAGGAGAAATTCCATCAGATGAAGGAAACACATTCATAGAGTGGAAAAGCATAAAACGAAATCCACGGAAAATAAATGTACCGATACGCAAAATGTGAAAGGGAAAAGACATTTGAGCAGTAATTATATTAGAAGAATGACAAAGGTTTATAGAAATGAAAAAATATAAAAAGAAATCCACGAAACATAAATGTGCCGATACGCAAAATGTGAAAAGGAAAAGACATAAGAGCAGTAATTAAATTAAAAGAATGTCGAATGTTTATAAAGTGGAAAAATATAAGAAATAAATGTATCGATAGGCAAAATGTGAATAGAAAAAGACATCTGAGAAGTAATTACATTAGAAGAATGACAACGATGATAGAGTGTAAAATACTAAAGGAAATCGACGAAAAACAATGTACTGATAGACAAAATGTGAAAAGGAAAAACATATGAGCAGTAATTACATTAGAAAAATAAGAAATGTCTATATAATGGAAAAATATAAAAAGAAATCCACGAAAAATTAATGTACCGTTAGGCCAAATGTAAGATGTAAAAGTAATCCGAGCAATAAATACATTAAGAAAATGACAAATGTTTATAAAGTGGAAAAATATAAAGACATCTGAGCAACAATCATATTAGAAGAATGACAAAATTTAGAAAGTGGAAAAATATAAAAAGAAATCCACAAAAACATATGAGCAGTAATTACATTAGATGAATGACAAAAGAACATAGAGTAAAAAATATAAAAAAATCCACGAAAAATAATTATACCTAAAAGCAAAATGTGAAAAAAAAGAAAAAAAGAAGATATCTAAGGAGCAATTGCATTAGAAAAATGACAAACTTTTATAGAAGTAGAAAAAAAGAAGAAAAAAGAAATCTACAAAAAATAAATGTACCGACAGGCAAAATGTGAAAAGGAAAATACATCAGAATTGTAATTGCATTAGAAAAATGACAAACGTTCAAAGAGTGGAAAAATAGAAAAAATATCTGAACAGTAATTACATAAGAATGACAAATGTTTAGAAAGTTGAAAAATATAAAACAAAAATCCACGAAAATAAATGTACCGATAGGCACAATGTGAAAAGGAAAAAACATCTGAGCAGCAATTATATTAGGAGAAAAAAATGGTGATAGAGCGAAAAAATATAACAAGAAATCCACGAAAAATAAATGTACCGATGGGCAAAAATGTGAAAAGGAAGACATCTGAACAGCAATTACCTGAGCAAGTATCTGATCCCTAATTATATTAAAAGAATGACAAATATTTATAAAGTGAAAAAATATAAAATGAAATCAAAGAAAAATTAATGTACTGATAGGCTAAATGTCAAAAGGAAAAGATATCTGAGTAGTAATTACATTAGATTATGGCAAACTTCCATAGAGTGGAAAACTATAAAAAGAAATTCACGTTAAATAAATATACCGATAGGCAAAATGTGAGAAGAAAAAAATATTTGAGCAGTAATTACACTAGAAGAATGATTAATGTTTCTAAAGTGGAAAAATATAAAATAAATCCACAAAAAATAAATGTACCGGTAGTCAAAATGTGAAAAGGAAATGACAAACGTTTATAGAAGTGGAAAAATATAAAAAGAAATCTACGAAAAATTTATGTACCGATTTGCAAAATGTGAAAAGGAAAAGACATTATAGATTGGTAAAGCATCCTGTAAATATCCACTCAGTCTTTCGTAAAAAAGCAGCCCGTGGTTCAAATGTCTCTTCGCTGAATCAGTTCAAATTACTCAAATTCATGAAAGAAGGTACTTCCTGTACTTCTGCGATGGATAAAGAACTGAGTAAATCCCAGCGGTAGCAACAGCAGTGAGTATTAATAACATTCTAAGCGAAGCTGAATCTAGAGAAAGCCTGTCGTCATGGTATGTAAAAAAAGAAAAACTTGGATGCGCATAATAGAACACAGAATTTTAATGACCATTATTCTGCATTCGCTCGTGAGGGTGCGTGCGTATGCCCGCACATACATGTGCACGAATGCATACACACAGAGAATACTGATTTAGGTACTTCCAGTAAATCGCGTAAAAACAGCATAGTTACTTTTAAACTGAACTTTTAAAGATAAAAAAGTTTTCTTGAAACTTTTATTTTAGTTTTAATTGAAAGCTAAATGATTGATTTCCAGTAAGCAAAATACTCTGGTTTATTTCAAACAGAAATTATATTGATTGGAATATGAAAGTTTTAGATCTTTAAAAAAAAATTCGGCCAATTTTGAGCGATTGACATTTGTAAACAAAAGTTAATTCTCAAAAGTTAAACATCTTGCAAAAATAAAATATACATCTGTGACACATTATTTTTGGAAAATTAGCAAATTTTATGTTAAATTAACCTGATTTACACAAATATTATTTATTTATAGCATGAAATTTAGAATAAAACTATTTCTTAATCACAAATTTGAACTTTTTGACCTGTACGCGTCGTAAATCAAGATTGTGTTGACAGGTTCTTGAGTAGATATAAAAAAGTAGGGTGTTCATAAGCAACAAAATTGTCCTCATTTCTTTTCGGGTAAGGGAGGAAATTCTGACTTTTTAATTTGCACATAGAAATTATCGTACCAAAAAAAAAAAAAAAAACGGAAAAAGAAAAACGTCAAATCCACAAAAAAAAAAATTAATTATTTTAAAAATGTTTCGGAAAAACGATTTTTATTAAACTTTTCAATTTTCGATAGTCAATATAATTATCAATTCTTAATTTAAAAAAATAAAAGCAAAAGTTCCTTAAAATATTTTAAAAAATATTTATAAAACTTTATGAATTATAAAAAAATGTAAACAATTCTTTTAAATTTTTATAAGTAATCAAAAATTTTTTTTCTTCAGAGTATAATGTCCTTAATTATTATTATTTATTTCAGCAATTAAAAGCTTATTAAATTATATCAGAGTTTTATTGCATTTTTCATTTTACTCTACGGAGCAGATTTTCGGATGTAAAATTTAAAATAAAAAATAGATGATTTATATTCCCCAATGAGTCCTGCGTTTAACTACAAGAAAATATATAACGACCAAGTAAAATTTATTAAATTTTCATGGATTTACGTGGAGGGAGGTAACAGAGTTAAAAAAAAATTTTTTTACTAAGATTTAAAAAAAATAAGAATTTCAAAAATAATTTCATTCATTTGTGAATGAGTACTGAAAGTTTCATTAAAATCCGACAATTATTTGATTTTTGCGAAAATTTCCAAATTAATGTGTTTATCACCGAAAAAAAGTGTGTGTTGCAATCATTACATTTTCCATTGTAAAACAGTCGTAACGTTTCTTTAGCAGCGAACTCAAATCAAAACACAAATTTCCGGCCAAATTTCGAAAATGTTAAAAGGTATTAAAAAATTTAAAAAAATAATTAAAAATTACTTTGATCTTTCCTCTTAATAATAATATAAACATTTTGATGGAAAAAGTTTGTTTTATTAAGTTTGGTGCTTTTTTTATTCATATTATACCGTTTTTATGCTGTTTTTAGCGATTTTTTTGAGGTACCTAGATAAGATTATCCTTTTTAAAATATTTTATTGAATGTATTTTTGTATACTTTCACACACCCTTAAACCAGAAGAATATTCACAATAGCTGGATGAATATAAAAATTCACTTTATATCTGAGTGCATCTGTTTACCATAACAATGTGTAAAATTAAGCTGAAAAATAAAGTAATAAAAATAAAAATATATTCGTTTAAGTACATTTCCGCAGTGTCTGATGAATTCTAACGATTGTTATTGTAATTTAAATAATTATTACTTAGGAATTTGAATAAAAAATTTATTGAAGTTTTCTAGGTACTACTTAAATGAACGTTTTTTTCGAAATGAAAGCAAAAATTTGCTACTCCCTGTATTATAAAAAGTATTTGCCAGACGTCAGGGAATTATCTGGTTTAAACGAACAGTTCAGTAATTAATCATTAATGAAGGTATTTTTTTATATTTTTACTGAATTAAAAACTGGGGAAAATTTTTTCTGGAGTGTGTTTCACACCTCTTTTTGATATCACGCGTGTACTTTTTAATTTGAAGTTTGTTCATTCATTTTTTTTATCTCTGAAGATATTATTTTATTATTAAAATTCAATATCAAGTTTGAAGATGCGGTAAATTTAGCCTGCATCTTATAAAAATAATTCAATAAAACTCAAAAAGCAATTTTTGAGAAATGGTGCTCGTATAATTTAATAAAATGCGTTGTTTTCTTTCAGATTGGACAGAAATAAAACAAAATATACACTTATGAATATTTAAAAAATGTAATTTTTCATTGCGATTTTGAAATGCCATTGTTCTTCATCAGAAGAGTTTCTTTTATTAAATAATGACATTTGAAAAAAGAAAAACGGAATGTTAATGCCTTTGTGAACCATTTTAATTTTTTTCCTTTTAATAGGTGTTAGCTTATTTTTAGTATGGATGCACAAAAAGAACATAATTCTGATATCTAGCTTTAACTGACTACAAAATGTGATAACTGAATTGCCGTCTAAAATACGCAAAATTGAAAATAACACTGACCTTGTTCTAGGACACAGCCTAATATCCCACTAGCTTTAAATTTTATGGTTAAGGTGAATAACAACGAACACAAGAACAAATAATGAACGAAGAAAATTCCAGATTTTAGTAACAACAAAACAAATAATGTTTATATTCAGAACATGTACAAAATATTAAGATATATGCTGAGAGAGTGATGAAAGAAAGTAATTGTAATTTTAAAATTAATTGTTTAATGAATTGATGTAAGAATATTTCTCTCTCTTTTATGTTCAATATTATAAAAAGCATGTACGCAAAACACTCAAGTCAAAACAGTTTGTCGAAAAAGATTGTTTGAAAGTGAATTTAAAGGTATATGTAGAAAATGCTGAATGATTCTCCCTTTGAGAAAATTAATATAAATGTGTGAGTAAGTAAATATATTAATTGTATGAGTGAGTGAGTATGTTGTAATTTTGGTATGTGTGTTAAGAGTTACTTGGCAAAATTCAACAAGTGGCAGTTGCGTGGATTTCAGTGACGCACGGTTGACGTTCGAATTCTCACTAAGATTTGTTGGTAGGTTTCCTATTGTAGTGGACGAAGGAGTCCTTACTTATTTTAGTTTACGAGTCGACTCGACGTAACATGGGGTCATGAAATAAAACAGGAAATAAGAAAGAACGAAAAGGCGAAAGTAACCAGAAAAACAATATATTAACAAAGGTTACATAGGGTTGAGAGCATGCATAAGAAAGTGAAATTAAAGAAAGAGAAGTTCTTTTCCTGGTGAGAAATAAAAATTTGCGCCCCTAATTGCTACCCGCAATTAGTGCGCGTGTGTTTGTGTGAGTTAGAGAAACATGTCTGCTCTTGTCCGGGACAAAATCCTAACTAGCGTACCACGTGACGTTCCCCGCTTTTATTGGCATTCGTTTACGCGAAAACTAAGTTATCACGTGAACGCTGAGTGACCATGTGTGTGTGTGTGTGTGTGTGTGTGTGTGGGTGTCAATGTATCAAACCCCACACTATGCAAGGCAGGTGGATCAAAACGATGGGTTTGAAATTTTTGGAGCAAATTGATCTAAACACGTTCTATCAGATGTTCTCACGTGCCTTCGTTTTATTAGCCAATCAGCAAAGATTTACGCGAGCTTCCAATTTTACGTTTTTTAATCCAGCGATTATGCGTTATCGTTCAGAAGTAAGTTTTGTGCTAAAGTAAATTTTTTATCTGGTCTCATGACGAGTGC
The DNA here is from genome assembly GCA_037127315.1 of Ascarosepion bandense. Taxonomy (NCBI): domain Eukaryota; kingdom Metazoa; phylum Mollusca; class Cephalopoda; order Sepiida; family Sepiidae; genus Ascarosepion; species Ascarosepion bandense. The sequence continues at coordinate 1,838,665 of JBBBDQ010001889.1, forward strand.
GATATGTAAATTGTTGTATCTGCTTTTTAAATTAAATTTTGCAAGATGGATTCCACAACATCTTATTTTAACTGATATATTTATTAAAATTGAACAAAATTATCTTGAAATATTAAAGAGTAAATTTATTTAATAAAATCCCCATTGGCTTCAGTCACAGACCCCAGACAACTTCGGAATATCCTGCATCTCTTCTGAACAGTATCCTTGTTTAAGTTGGTGAATGCTACCATAATACTTGCCTTCAGTTTATCTTTGGTGTTACAAGTTTCATTGATCTCTTTGCTCAACTGCGCCTCACACATAATCATCAATGGTGGGTGGTCAGCTGTAAGGGGTGATGTGGTCGCAGAAATTGTCTGACAACCATGACTGGATTTTTCTGCTTGTATGCTATAGTACAGAGACTTGGTACGGCAGACAGGGTCTTCCAGCAGCCACCCTCTTGATCCAGAGCAGCATTTACTCTTCGATTCTTGGACCCTGTAGGTAGATAAATGGAGGCATAACGTAGCCATCACTAATGATCAAGCCAAACACCATAATGTTGACTGGATATATCATCCAACTATTTCGGAAACCTCTCCACTGTCCTCAGATTGACACCCAAACAGTCTGAAATATTCGTATTTGAGCTTCCGGTGTGAATGCAAAGCATGCCGTTTTCTAATTTCTGGTGCTCTTTTTCTCAATGATGGTGCTCAGCCGACTCTATTTTGCAGTCAGTAAAATCAAAAGCAAAGAATGCGCATGCGCGAAATTTAAAATACACTATGGTGACAATTTACCCATCGCATCCATACTATTCAATATCAGAAAAGTATAAGATAGTAATCTAATTTTATATCTCTCTTTCATTCAGTTTTTTGTGTCTTGAAAGCACCGTTTTCCAATCCGTTGGTACGTGCGTTATTTTATTTTTTCGTGTCTCTGTTTTACTACATTTATGTACAGATTCATGTATGCAACAATTACTAATAATTACTTACTTCATTAATGAAACGTACGTTGTTATTACTTTAAAAACAAATCTTTGACTTATTTTCCCAGCAAAATTTGTTCTAGTCGCCACCAAGAAAAATTTTAGAATTACGATGCAACTATTTCATTTTTTACTGTATTTTTAAAAAAAACTTTCTCATTATTAACGTAACGCAAATTACATTTATGCTGTATTTTTGTTTAGGTAGCGCATTAATGCTTTCAAATTTATTCATTATACGAAATTTAATAAAAGCGTACAGAATAACACAAATATATTCTGAAACTTCTACCTCTGTTCTACTGAGAATGATCAGATGAAATGCATCACTGTTTGGTAAGCCAACTGCTCGACAGTGGACAAAAGAGCCCACAAAAAGATTATAAATATTGCCCAGAAAATAATCAGCTGATTACTGCCCTCCTTGGATGACATTTCTAAGTTTTGTTGTCGTAGCAGAGCAGAAAACATAATGAAACTCATATCCTGAATACTACTTGTTTGAACCGTTACCCTCAGGGCAACGTTTTGGTTCTATTAGTTTTAGGATAAATAGCTTGAGGGACAGATTTTATCCTCGGGATCTGCATAAAATGAACACTGTCGCACGCTGATAATTTTCAACGTATTTTAAACATATTACTTTTCTTCATTCGATGTTGTGCGTATTTCGTGTGTGTGTTTGTGTGCGTGTGTGTGTTGGTGCACCTGGGGTCTGTTGTCTAATTTCTTTGTGCCTTGCATAGGGACAAGAAAAAGAATCAATAAATAAATTTAGTACATTACTTATATTCGTCTTACTACGCAATTAGCAAACTGTCACTTCTAAGAGCATGTAGCAAAAAGAATCCAGAGATGTATTTGTGCAAAATGTTCGTCATTTTCTAATTAGCAGTCAGAAAATGTAGATCTTCCTTTATCGTATCTTTGTTACCACTTATTTTATTGAAGAGTCATCCATTCACAGGAGACAGTGTTGCTTAATTAATGCTTAAGAGAACTAATATTTAGTATATGACAATATGTTCAAAAACAGCTAATAGTTGTTAAAGAGCAGCTGATATTCAATATTTAAAGGAAGGAATACTCTAGTTCTGTTAAACCCTAAGCGTTCCTCTCTATTAATAATCGGCATTGTTCTTTATTGTTCGGCATGTCTTTCTGTATCTCTTAATAATGTTTGATATATAGTTTGCTTCAAATTTTATTCGACTTTATTTTTCATTCTTACGATTGACACTTGTTATTTGTGTCAAATGACATCACCTAATTTTCAATTTCACTTGTTTTAATCCAATTAGGTCAAAGACTAATTTACTTGGAAAAGTCGGCCACAATGACCTTTCACTATTCAACTGACATCAAGTTTTAGGTAACCTTATACTACACAGAAATTCGCTCTTGCGATTATCAAAATCACATATCAACAAACATAAAATGTACATTATTATATGCACCGTCAGAGCGAAATTGCTGTGATGCCAATCACATAAATCGATTGGAAGTCTTCAATTAGGGCAAATTAATTCACTGATTAGTGATTTAAGATGCAGATCATATTATAAGAATTAAGAATTGTTAATATTTTTAAGCGTGACTTAATGAAACTACTACAATTTTCAAATATCAAAAACCCGTGGATTGCTATTTCTTTACTTTGGGGAAATCTTACATGATTTTTGAAAAGAGAATACTTGCTCTGTTGCAGTATTATGAATGTCTAATATATATATATGTATATATATATATATATATATATATATATATATATATATATACAGACATTTACACTGACTTTCATTTGGTGTAATTGCATTTCTATTGTTACCACAATGGCCAAAGCAAATCGTCAATGTTTACTATATAAAAAGTTAGCTAGAACAGAAATTATTCTTCATTATTAACAACCGATTTTTCTCTTCTACTAACTTCTTTCCGTAAACTGTAGAACTAGTATTCTTGTTTGTATCTAGTACACTTTACGTTATTCTTATCATATAAAAGGCAAATATAACTATACTATTTTGTTGGCATTTAGTCAGATGTTACACTAAAGTAAATATGTAAAATATGCTCGGATTCGATTATCCAATATGGATATGTGTAGGCAAATGATGTATCCATTGGGCCAAGGTTCTCCTGCTTAATAATAGGATGGGATTAACTTAGGAATATTTAAAGTTTTTAAATGCTTGTATTGAATTGATTTAGTCACTTATATTATTTTACATTTTAACAGTCGCTTGAAATTTTACTATATATCACCTCTTTAATTTTTTCAACAAATATCCAATTTAATTTGGGATATTAATTTCATAGGAGAAAGATAAAATCACATTTTACATGAGATGAGTAGAATCGGTTGGTTCCTCATGCGATCAATGTTCATCCATGATTATATGTAGGTACCTCCACAAATTCGCTGAAAAAATAGCATATGAAAAAGAAGGTCACAAACATAATAAAAACAAAGTTTTATCGGTAAAATGCTTATGTTATTATTAAGAGGGTAAATCAAAGTATTTTCAATTGTTTTTTAAAAAAATTTAAATTCTTTCTAACACGTTCGAAATTTCGGTAAAATCTTGTTTTTCTTTCGTCCATGAGTGACGCAATTTTTACGGGAAACGTAATATTGCCCGTGAAAAATACATTAATTCAAAAATTCTTGAAAAAATCAAATAATGGTTGGATTTTGATAAAACTTTCAGGATTTATTCACAAATAACTGAAATCATTTCTGAAATAATTTTTTTTAGAAAATCTTAATAAAAATATATTTTTTTACATATGTTACGCCCTCCACCATCCATTCTTGAAATATGTAGAAATTCGCGAGAGTTCGCCAAATCTCTCTTATTAATTAAATTCATTATCCAACTATTTTTTTTCTAAAATATCCTTTTTTTTAGAAAACCTGCTAATTGGGAAAACAAAAATGCAATAAAAATATGCTGTTGTTTATTAAATAAACTTTTAATTGGTTTTATGAACAATATATATTCAGGTAGGTAACTCTACTAAATCGCTGGAAAAACAGCATAGTATGAAGGAAAAAGGTCCCAAACTTAACAAAAGTGAACTTTTCCCATCAAAATCTTTATGTTAAGGAGAAGAATCAAAGTATATTTTAATTATTTTTAACATTTTTTTAATCCTTTGTAACACGTTCAAAATTTTGATAAAAATCTTGTTTTTATTTTCGTTAGCGGGTAAGCAAATCGTTACGAGAGTTTACCGTGGAAAACGTACGATTACATAACTCACTTTTTTCCTGTGACAAACACATTGATTTAAAAATTATTGTAAAAATCAAATAATTTTAATCAAACTTTCAGGACTTATTCACAAATGAATGAAATTATTTCTGAAATTATTAAAAAAATATTGGTAAAAATAATATTTTTTTACATCTGTTACCCCACCCTCAACGTAAATTCATGAAATTTCAAGAAATTAAATTCTGTAAGCAAAATTGATTGTACTAGTTAAACTCAGGACTCATTGGGGAATGTAAATCATGTACTGTTTTTTAAAACTATTTAACCCCTTCTACCGAAAATCTGCTCCGGATAGTAAAACAAAAAATGCAATAAAACTATGACATTATTCAATTAGATAAGCTTTTAATTTATTTGATAAATAATAAAAATGTCAGACATTATAGTCTGAAGAAATCTTTTTTTCGAATAATAAGGTAATTTTAAGAGAATTGTTTTTATTTTTATTTTTTTTTACTTATAATAATTTATAAAGTTTCAAAATTATTCTTAAAATATTTCCAAGACTTGCAGACATTAGGTTGGTAGGTTATGATGTGGAGACTATATTTACTAATCGAAAATTGAAAAGTTTTCTCGCCATTAAATTTTTAAAATAATTTGCATTTTTTTTTTGTGTATTTGAAGTTTTTATTTGTTTTTTTTTTGTACGGTAATTTCTATGTGTGCATTAAAAGGTCATGTGTTTCACGGTTTCTTTCTCTTACCAGAAAAAAATTGTACAATTATGTCACTTGTAATCGCTATGCACTTATCTTCCATCTGACGAGCTGTTAACACATTTCAAATACGGCGGACAGGACAAAAAGTTCAACTCTGGGATTAAGAAACAGTTTTATCCTAAATTTTATGCTATAAATAAGTAATACTTGTGTAAATCAGAATAATTAAACATTAAATTTGCTAATTTTCCAAAATAATGTGTCGCATATGTATATTTTATTTTTGTACGATTTTTAAACCGAGAATTAACTTTTGTTTACAAATGTGTCGATCGCTCACAAATGGCCGAAAATTGAAGAATTAAAAAATCTCAGAATTTTATATTTCAATCAATATAATTTCTATTTGAAATATACCAGAGTATTTTGCTTACTGGAAATAGTAAATTTAATCGTTTACCTTTCACTTAAAACTAAAATAAAAGTTTAAAAAAAACTGTTTATTGTAAAAATTCAATTTGAAAGTAGTTATTGAAAATGAGTGGAGGTACCTATATTAAGGATATCATAATCTGAACAGAAAACATTTTTTGATGAATAATGAATTTTTACAAGACTTGTTTTTATTTTCATTAGTTTTTAATTTCTAAAGTTTCAAAAATCTTTTAAAATTTTCTCCCTTTATTGTTCATGCTAGTTTGTTAAGTTAATACGTGAAGACTATATTTACTATACGAAAATTGAAAAGCTTAATACAAATAATTGAGCCAGTCGATTTTAAAAATAATTAAACCATTTCTTTTTTCGTGTGCCTGCTAATGACCGGTATTTTCTTTTTACGGGTGGTCGTACGTGATATATATGATGAAAAGGTCACGTGTTTCAAAGGGTGCGCTCTTCACAGGAAAAAATAGCTATATAAACATTTTCGGCAGGGTACACTTACGCGCAAATATCCTTGGGAAAGGTATTAATTCATCGCTTCTTCCTCCAGCTATGGGTTAAATAGCAGGAAAGATTAGGTTCTATAGCCTTGGTTGGCAACCAGTCTGTCTCAGAAAATGATAACAACCTACTGCAGGAAAATCTTCTGTCAAGTCAGTCATGTCTCTTTCGAGACATGATCGCCAAAGCATATATCCCGTATGGCACTTAACTAACTGACAATTCTTTCATCTCGCTTCCGTGCTTCCTGTGCCCTACGTTTTCAACATTCAGCGAGCTTAAAAAATCAACCAATCAAAATTTAAAGCAAGTTTTATATTTAATTCCTAGTTTCCTCATCTTGTTAAAAAAATAATTGTGGAATTCACAGTTTGTGGAAAAATAAGAATATGAAAAATAGATATTAAAAATAATTAATAAATGACAAAATATTTCATAAATTAGTGAATGACCTCTGTCATGTTATATAATTTCATTCTTTTATTAAATTGTATTGTTATTTTAAAAGAGAGTTTTATATTATTTTAATTTTTATTTTTCAGAAAACATCTTCAAACGTGAGGCTATAAAGCTAAAATAAATAAAATTCTATAAAATATTAGATAATTGCTGAAAATATTATGATAAATTTTTAATTTTACTATGTAGTTAATCCCCACCAAAAAAAAAAAAAAAAAAATACGAAGTTTATGATTAAGCTACATAAAATTATGTAAAATTCTGCCACAATACTTTTTTTGGCGGCTTCCATGTGTAATGTCAATTATCGCCTCTCATAACACTGATAACAGAGCTACCGTAACACTTTTATAGTACACTTTAAGCAGTAAGCAAGTAATACTTGTTTCAAATCAGTTAAGGTAGGTTCAAATTTGCTAATTTGAATAAAATAACGTGTCAGCGAGGTATATTTTATGTTTGCAAGATTTATTAAAAACGAAGTGGCTTCTGTTTATAAAATGTGTCGACCGATCAAAAATAGCCAACATTTTTTTTTTAAATCAGAAAAAGGTTAGATTCCAATCAATATAATTTGAATTTGAAATACACTAGAGCATTTTGCTTACTGGAATTAGTAAATTAAATCTCTTGGCTTTCAATTAAATCTAAAGCTAAAGCTTCAAGAAACCTTTTTTACTTTAAAAAATTCAATTTAAATTTAGGTATTGAAAATGAGAGGCGGTACCTACTATATGCATCTAAGCTGAACAAGGAATCAGATTAATAATTTAGATACCTCCACTAATTTTCTATACCTAACTTTTAAATTGTAAAGAGTACTATAGAAGGCCACGACTGATATTAAAAAATGAATTGAATTCTCAGAACAGAATTATGGCCATTAATAGCCTTGCCATCCAAGTTGTCTAATATAGTTTCAACATCTTAAACTGGACTCTAAACGACATTAGGCGAATGGATTCTAAAACAAGAAAGCTTCTTTTTAAGCATAAGATGCATCGTCCAAAGACTGAAATCGATAAACGTTATTCTACCAAACACTACGGAATTTGCTTTCGCTAGAGTGGCCTTAAATATTTCTACTCTTTATTTATTTATTTATTTATTTATTTATTGAGAGAGAGAGAGAGAGAGAGAGAGAGAGAGAGAGAGAGAGAGAGAGAGAGAGAGAGAGAGAGAGAGAGAGAGAGAGTTTCGTAAATTACAATTATCTTCAAGTTTAACTGATTTCTTTACATCTTTGAAAGGAATTCTCACATTTTATGAAAGCATTTTACCTTTTGTGCAAAATTTTCTTTTTAACTATTAAATTTAAAGTTTTAAAAATATATATAAAATTTGTATTAAACTTTTTAATTTTCGATTAGTAAGTATAGTCTTCGCTTAATAAGTTTTTAAACTAGCCCCAATAAATGTTTGAAGTATTTTTATAAAACTTTTGAAACTTTATAAATTATTAAAATGTGAGAATTCCTTTCAAAGATGTAAAGAAATCAGTTAAACTTGAAGATAATTGTAATTTACGAAACTCTCTCTCTCTCGCTCTCCCTCTTTTGAAATAAATAAATAAAGAGTAGAAATATTAAAGGCCACTCTAGCGAAAGCAAATTCCGTAGTGTTTGGTAGAGTAACGTTTATCGATTCCAGTCCTGTTTATCAAGCGTACTGAATGCTAAACTAGTTAAATGAATTATTTAGATATAGTGCCGATAGCGTAAGCTATCGGCGCTCCACCCTGTTGCATTCATTTTCGCAATATGCCTTCAGGAAAGAAATAATACAATTTTTCAATATCTAAATTTTAAATTGTATTTTTAGAAATAAAAAGAGTTTCCTTAAAACTTTTATTTTAGTGTTAATTGAAAACGAAATGATTAAATTTTCAATTTCCAGTGAGCAAAATACACTGGTGTATTTCAAACAGAAATCATATTGAATGAAATATAAAATTTTCAGATGTTTGAAAAAAAATTTCAATTTTTCGGCCATTTTTGAGCGATCGTCACATTTATAAACAAAAGTTAATTCTTGGTTTTTAAAATCTTGTCAAGAAATATACATCTGTGACACATTATTTTTGAAAAATTAGCAAATTTAATGTTAAATTAATCTGATTTGCACAAGTATTACTTATTTATAACATTAAATTTAGAATAAGACTATTTCTTAATCACTGAGTTGAACTTTTTGACCTGTCCACCATATTTCAAATGTGTTGATAGGTTGCCATTGCCATTGCCGGTCACAAGTGACATAATTGTGCAATTTTTTCCCTGTAAGGGGAAGAAACCCTGAATCACATGACTTTTTAATTTACATATAGAAATTAACAAGCAAAAAAACTTTTAAAAAATTCAATGTTAAAAAATTAAAAAATATTTGAAAAATAGGGAGGCACGACGATTTGTATTAAACTTTTTACTTTTCGATTAGTAAGTATAGTCTTCGCTTAATAAGTTTTTAAACTAACCCCAACAAATGTTTGAAGTATTTTTAAAATACTT
>JBBBDQ010001889.1:1852500-1910000 GCA_037127315.1 Ascarosepion bandense
GAGACCCGAGATATAGAGCTTCCAGCACCTTGAGATGAAATAAAGAGAGCGATTGGGGCATTACAGTGAACTAGTCAGCACTAAAGTTAGCAGCACGCTTTCTGGTATTTAATAGGTGCTCACAAATGGCGGAACTGAAAGTATTTGGGACAAGTTCATTCCGAGGCAAGGTCTGATTCCTGATCTTAGTGGGGGTATGTTGCTTAAGTTGCTTAGGGAAGACTATATTTACTCATCAAAAATTGAAAAGTTTAATACAGATCATCACGTATTTTAAAAATAATTTTCAATTTTTTTGTGTATTTAAAGTTTCTTCTTTTGTATGGTAATTTTTGTGTACATTAAAAGGTCATGTGTTTCAGTGTTTCCTCCCCTTATCGGAAAAAATTGTACAATTATGTCATTTCTCATCGCCATACACTTATCTTATCTCGCATCTGTCAACACATTTCAATTATGGTGGATAGGTTAGAAAGGTCATCTGTGTTTAAAATAGCTTTATTCTAAATTCCATGCTATAAATAAGAATTTAACTTTAAATTTGCTAATTTTCAAATTCTTTCAAAACTCCTTTTTAATTGAAATGTTTTTTTCTTCTTTGGACTATAATGTCCTTAATAGATATGATTTATTGAAGCTTATCTAATCAAATAATGTCATAGTTTTATTGCAATTAAGTTTGGGATCAATTTTCGAAAAAAGGGCGAAATGTTAGAAAAAAAATTATAGATGATTTACATTCCCCAATGAATCCTGCGTTTAACTAATAATGCCAATTTTCCCTAGAAAATTTAATTTCTTCAAATTTCATGAATTTACGTTGAGTGTGTGTGTGGGGGTAACAGATGTAAAAATTATTTTTACTAATTTTTTTAAAATAATAATTTCAAAGATAATTTTATTAATTTGTGAATATGTTTTGAAAATTTCATTAAAATCCGACAATTATTTGATTTTTGCAAGAATTTCCAATTTAATGTGTTTCTACCGAAAAAAACAAAACAAAAAAAAAAACAAAAGCAAAAAAAAAAACTGAAGTACTTAATATTACATTATCTATTGTAACTCTCGTAACGATTTATTCACCCGCTAACGAAAATCAAAACAATATTTTTTTACCAAAATTTCGAACGTGTTAGAAAGGAGTAAAAGTTTTAAAAGAATAATTAAAAAATACTTTGATCTTTTCTTTTAATAATAACAAATATATCTGAAGTCTTTAATAAAATAAACTTGTTTGTTCGTAGATAAAAGTTAAAAAAAGAACATGTCTAAGCAAGTATATTAAATATATTACACACGCAAAGGGAACCTGCAGTAATAAACTACTGAAGGTACACCAAAATAATTAAAAAGTGCTCAATACCACACAAGGTGGTAGAGCTAAATATATTACATTTCCAATCTCGATACTCTAACAAATTGGACCTGTGCTTATCTGTTCTTTGAAGTAAAGTGTAACACCTCCCATGAAAACAAATTTCTGGCAGTGGTCACATCTATTTTTATATATTTATATATTTTTAACCTATCACTCAAAAAGATCGCGGCCTAACTAATAAAAAAACAACCTTTAGGCAAAATCCGACTTTATTCATCAACATAGTCTCTTTCTAATGTGATACACGGATTCCAACGCTTCTCTAACAATTCGATGCCTTTTTGTAGAAAAAAAATTCAGTTAAATCACTACAATGCATGCTAAACATTAAAGACAAACTAGCCCTTAAATGTACATGAATAGCAAATGTAACCTCGTCTAAACGGCAATACAGCGCCATCTACCGTAAATTTTCTTTAAATTTAATAACAAAAAACAAAAAACAAAAAAAAAAACAAGAAAAAAAAACGAAGAATTTGCGGACATATGTTTATATGGACTTTTGTCCTTTTAGTGTGAGTAACCCGTTCCCAAAGTTTGTGAAACTATTTTTGATACATCCTGTATATATATATATATATATATATATATATATATATATATATATATATATATGGTGGACTCTCTCTATATAAATGTTCTGAATTTGTCTTAAAATTTTAGTATGGCAATATCATTTTTAATTTCATATTCTATTAAATAAAAACAAATAATGTGTATGAAAGTTAAAACTATAAATATGATAAAATCGTGAAAGAAAATTCTCCAATGTAAACAATGTATTCCTTCTCTGAATTACCTATCACATTAATTCATAAAGAATTTTTGTATTTGAAATTACTTTCTGACTGATTTATACAACCACATTTTATCTGCTGATCAATAAAAATAATTTATTCCGAGTATTAGATACAGTTTTTAATTAGATAATCATTAGATATTACCAAGAAATCCCTTGATAAAGATTATGTCAATAATTGTAGTTTTGTAGTAATTTTAGGACAAACTCAAATTCCATCAGGGAGAGAAGCTGAGTAGTTGCTAGGCTTTTACTTGGTATAAATCGACCTTTCCTTCCAACTATAGGTTAAATAGCAGAGCAGACTGTCATCTAGCTCAGCTGGAGCAAGTAGTCTAGGAAAAGGACAAGTATAAATCCTAAACTCCTGCTAAAACGCCATGGGTAAGCGTACCAGTTAAAGGCTGTGAAATAGCCTGAATCCTGAAGAAGACCGAAGAAAATGATGTTGATATCGGATGAACCATGTAATTTAGAATACATTCTACAATAATACAAAAAATACAAAATTAGTCAAAAGAAAAAATCAAGACGATAAACAAATGCTCACATGTTCAACTTAGAGAAACAAAACATTTATTCGATGAAACACCCTCATCCTTGGGAACTTCCTCAATCTAGAACTTTACCTATATCTAGTAACTCGGTGTTGGTAATGATATTGATCCTGGAACCCTACAGGAAGAAGTGGGACAGCACAATATGTCCCTCATTGCTCAAGACTCACGGGACTATAAAAAACGATGTGAATTGTGTGTATCATCATGGATAATCCGTGCGATCCGTGCAGTTAACTAAGGAACCAGTTCATATCAGGCTCCTTCGGAGTGTTTAAACTTGTCCATCAAACACTTCGACTCCTGGGTCTTGCGGAATTGCACTATTTTTATAATGTAGAACTAGTACCTGATGTCCACGGGTACCACATGTCTTGAGCGGTTTGGAGGTGGCCTTCGTCGATTTGCGACTTGTTGATGAATGAACACGGCCGTTTTTGCAATGTCATTGTATTAAGTGAATTTTGATGCCAAATTTTCACTTTATAATATTTGAGTTTTTTCTTCAGTATTCATTAATGAATTACCCGCATTTACAGAGAATGCGATTATGTTGAAAAATAAATATGCAAAATTAAGGCATATTATATATTCGCGCACATATAATTATGAAGGTTTTGTCTATTCCCTATTTGCAGAAGCCTCAAAATTTGCTATACAATCTTATTGCAAAGTTTTTGTGAAATTGGTACTTCCATATTTTATTAATGTATATTGTTTTCTTTTAAATTTGCCAGAAAAATACACTTAATATGTTTTCAAAAAAATTACTTGTAATTTTTCTTTGTGATTTTGAAATTCACCCCCTTGCTGTTTGCAACAAGAGTTATTTTTTATTACATGACAAGATTAATACCATTTAACAGTGTGAACATTTCTTTAAAATAAGTTTTTTTTTCATTCTAGCAACTGTTATTATTTTTTGAATGGATATTCAAAAAAAGGAACTAATTCAGAATTACCACATTTGACTGACTACATATCTATCATAAGAATAATGTATGATAATTCAATAACATTTACATTCAGAATAATTAAAAGTGACATCATTGGGTACAATTAAATATTTTATGACATCAAACAGGTACAAAAATAATTAAAAATATAAAAGCAATAAATTAAATACAAAAGTAGTATTTCCTTAGTTTTAATTAATTTCTTTTAAAAACTTCTAATTAGGAGAACAATAAAAATATTCCTCATTCATTATTCTACTAGCTTTCATAAAGGCATAGAAAATAAAAATTATACTCTTAAACTATTGGTTATTTAAGGTTAAAGATAGTAATATCTAAACTTATTTATAAATGAAACTCTGTGTGTGTGTGTGTGTGTGTGTGTGTGTGTGTGTGTGTGTGTGTGTGTGTGTATCCGTTACCTACAGACTCCGAAACGGTTGAACCGATTTTCTTGAAAATTTACACAGTTGTACTATAAGCGTCTGCGAGTGTTCTTAGCTAGGTTCTGTGTCGAGGTACCCCCGATAAATATCGAAAATCGATAATCGAAAAAATCGGGTTATAGAAGGAGTGGTCCAATTTTAATCAAATTTGATACACTCATAGACAAAGACATAAGAAACGATATTCAGAAGTTTCAAGGTTGCAGTTCTTACAATAGTGCAGAAAATCGATAATATATATATATATATATATGTATAAAAGGCAAGATGTTTGTGTGTGTGTCTGTTTATCTGTCTGCCTGTCCTTTATACAAATCCACAATTTTTATCTGATTTTCACCAAACTTCACACAAATATTCTTTAGGCAGAGTCTGAGCTCTAAGATCATGGATTAGTTTTAAAGCTTTCATTGCACCCGAGCAACGCCGGGCTATACTGCTAGTTTAAACATAAAACCTATTTTTTTTATTATTGTACCGTATTTCTTTAATTATTTTAATTTTTATTTTTCGCGCGCTTTTTAAGTCAGTGATTACAGTACAAATAATAAAATTTATGTCCTATCACAAGCTACCACATATAAATAAAAGTTATTTTCAATGTTTTTATACAAAAAGTAAGTATTATGTTTACAAAATCCAGTTAATTAAACTTTAAATTTATTAATAGATTTAGAAACATCTCTAGAACATTTATTGGCTTTTTTAGAGATTTTTAAATATGTTGGTTACATTTTTTTTGTATATAATAACGGTACGATTATTGACGAGTGTTCATGCCAATGTTTGAAAAACGTTTGAAAAACTTTATCTACATATGTAAATTTATTTTTCTTTTAGTACAGATATTTTAATACGGGGTATTATCTTTCAAATAATATCAAAATTTAACCTCAAATAAGTTCAAATTAAGTCATTTAAATTGGGTTTTTCGTTTTTTTTGAGGAAGTTTGCGACTGTAATTATTTTTAACAAAGATATTTTTTTATTTTTCCGAGGGAAGTTCTCATCAAGAGGGCATCTCGCATCATAAACAGTAATCAATGGGATGCAAGGCGTAAATGATCCTACAGAAATAAAAAAAAAAATTTTAATTAAAATAAAAATTTCTATTTAGTATTTGTCTACCTCTGAGATGCGGTAGTATTTACATTATTTACATTGTTTGGATTATTGTCCTCATCTTTATTGCCATGTTCACGACGTTTCGGCCGGTGTACGCTCCGGCCTTCTTAAGGTGCTTGGAATTTCGAACTGAACCCTCTATTTAGATCACTGGGGTATGTCATTCTCATTCCATGTGCCATGCTACTTCCGGATGGATGTCATGTAGTTATCCCCCTTTACTTAACTTATTATTTGTTCATCACTGCTATAGCCAGTTATTGAGCTCACAGTTCTTTGGGTCAAGCCACTCGATCTAACCAACACTTTTGTTCACTGGGCCACGTGTTCTCAAGAACACATGGCCCAGTGGATAAAGCTGTAATTTCAATACTTGGCTACAGCAGTGGTGAATACATAACTTAGAAAGTTTAGTTAAAAGGAGATAACTACATTCAGAAGTGGCATGGTACATGAAATAAGAATGATATACCCCAGGGATCGAAATAAAAGGTTCGGTTCGAAAATCCAAGCACCTAAAGAAGGTTCGAGAGTACAACGGCTGAAACGTCGCGAATATGACAGTAAAGATGAATACAACAACCCGAACAACCGAACAAATTAACAATTTAAATAATGTGAATTCCCATTTAGTTACTAATTGAGTTATTCAAGCTGGATATGTAAAATAATTGCTTAATATAACTGTTTAAATCAATAAATATTTTACGTATCACTTAAATTTAAAAAAAAATTATTGCAAAACTCCAAGAAGTTTGTCATAGAAGAATAACTTTAAAAGATAAGATAAAAATATATTTGGTAATATGTCTTTTCTATAGTAGCAGATTTTGTCTTTTATTACACGAAAAATATTTGTGTGCTCTAAACCACAATTTCACAGAATTGTTTTTATCGCAAAATATATTTTCCACTTTACATAATATTTTTCCATTAGGAATTTACCAGGAAAAAATAAACTCGATATATAGAAATTGTGCTGAAAAGTTCTCGGCCTTAGAAACTTTCAAAGATCTAAATGACCATCTGCTTAGAATTTGTTTCGGAATCTTTGGATTCACTTTTTAGTTGAACTGATAACTTTTCTTTTCCCACACAAATATATAAATCATAAGTCATTGACAGCTCCCTAAAATATCTAATTTAGAATTTGAAAGTAAATATAAAAGGGATAATGTAAAGTTCTCAACCCTATCAAGAACAGAATCAGATGGAGCCATTTCGTCATGGAAATATTGCTGTATTACTCTACTACTACTACTACAATCCCCAAGTGATTGTAAAATTTCCTTCTTTCCAAACTCCTTTTAAAGCTTGGAAACCGGAAGTAATTATATGATGTAAGATCTGGTGAGTAGGGTCAATGGTCTATGCACTCAATTCTTCAAAGCATTCTTCATCTTGCTGACTCTGTGAGCAAAAAGAAAACACTTTCCTTAACTTCCTTCTGCATTTGAACGCTTCCTTTAATTAGCATAGCAGAGCAAGTCAGAATAATATTCTGTGTTAACGTTTTGCTACTTCTGAAGATAGTTATCAAAATATTTTTCTTATCCTAAAAGAACATGGCCATGAATTTTCTTGTTGATTTTGGAGAATTTGCTCGTGGAGAATTCGACACTCCATAGATCGTTGTTTACGTGTCGGATCCTAGGGTTAGAACTATTTTTCAACAAAAGTTACAAGTCGTTCCAAAAATATTATTGTTGTTGAAAATGCTGCAAAATTAACTTGGAAGTGTTTACTCAATATCGTTTCATGTTAGTGGTCAGCAGTCACACATTTTAGTCTTTACTTGATGAAAATTTCTGCATACCAAATTGCTCATTAAATATACATGACTTCCCTGGATAAATCGAGTGTCTCAGCAATTCTACCAAAATTAAGTAATGAACATTATCAACAATTTCAACAGTGTCTACTGTTGAAACTCTCCCAGCCTGTGCTGCATGTGGATCTCAAAATCTCTACGGTGGATATTGGAATACTTCATTCTCAAATAATACACTTCATTCTCAAATTATTTTTTATCATTTTCTCTTTTCTCCTTTTTGTCTAATTGTGATTGTTGCATTTATTTAGACTTAACTTTCTTGTAAAAGAATAACATCAGTCATTTTCAGTCTGAATAAGAATTGAAATAAGTAAATTACTTGTCAATAAAAAATGTTCACATAGATGAATAAATATATAATTATAAATGTCTGCATTTGTATTTACGTTTGCCTAAAGAAATGACATTCATTATTATTTGTCGACAATTTGGTATACATGATGCACATTTCAAATTCAGTATTTCTTCCCAGAAATATGAAAATCAAAAAAATATTTAATTTAACTTTAGTCGATATACAATTAAAGACAGAATGTATCTATTTCTGACGCTTTCACATATCACCGGATTTCACAAAGAAAAAAATGAAAAGAAATTAAAAAAGCATGAAAAAAAAAAGAAAACATTTTTAACTTGAGAAAATTCGCTTGTTTAGAAATTTGGTGAAATTTGGATTTGTGTCCAACTTCAGATTCTTTTCAATGCTGTAAAATATAGAAATACTTTGCTAGCATGCAGTGAGAACCTATGCAATACATTCGTATGAGCATATAAAATAACAGAACAATAATTCGATAAAGATAAAGGGGATATTGTTCTAAATATGTGCCCGTGGACAATAAATTTTGGATTTAGTCATAAATAAAAAGAATATGCAGCACTTTGCATAATAAATTACTCTTATAAATTTTAATATATCTTGAGAATATCATCCAGTTGGTTAATAACGATTTTATCATGAAAACATTGACTTGCATACATTTTGACGGATTATGATATTAAAATAAAAAACAAAAACAAAACAAAAGAAAAAAAAGACAGAAACGAAAGAAAGAAAGAAAGAAAGAAAGAAAGAAAGAAAGAAAGAAGAACGTACGAATAAAACTGGATATCAGTTATAAACTTATTTACTAAAAATATCTCGGTTGCTTTTACTTAAAGAAATATAATTATTTATAATTTTTCATTCTATAAAAACAAAAACTTTCAAACAAAAATTAATCTTCTTGTGGTTATATTTTGATTCAGTTTCATGTCTATGAACGGTTACTTAATTATATGTAGAATGTTTTTAAAGGAAATCAATTTTGATCGATTTTAATAAAGGAAGAAAACAATCAGATGAGAGAAGAAAATAAATGCGAAATTTTCATCTGCACCGGCCATTTCGAAAGTGGCTTGAGATGTTTGAGTAATAAACAATGGCATCTTTTCTTACTCATTTTGTTAAACTAATCAGAAACATAATACATCACTCAGATACATAAACCATAAAAAACTGAAACATTAAAGCTGGCAGCTGAAAGTGAAAAAGAATACATAAAAATCGATAATAGAATAAAACGATATAAAAATTACGGTACAATCATAATTATACATACAATCTACGATCATAATTATATTGATAGAAAATGACATTTACCCATAGATAAAGTGTAAATCTCATCCGGTAGTAGAACATGTTTTTCAATTTTCATTGACTTCAACGTCAGACAAACTTTCACATGCTCTCAGTACAGTTCGTGTAAAATCAGTAGTTAATTGAAAGTCAGTTATCGAGTACTTTTCCTTTAATACTCGATGGTTTAAATACATAAACTTATTAGCAGCAACATTATTCTTCTCTTAGCAACAGTCGCCTGTATGTCATTTTAATTGTAAGAGAGAATTGCCATTAAGAATGCTAATGTTTAAATCGATAGTGTTTGATTAATTTAGATAAAATTCTCTCTACACATAAATCGAAAGATATGTTATCCCTAAATAATATTCAGGAATAACATAACATATCTTTAAATGGTTATAAAATATTATTGATTAATAGTTATATATCAGGTCATCCCATAAGTTCTGTCCGATTTTTGGATAAAGAAAATAAGTGGCTAACACGTTGTATTTAATCAGAATTTAATCATCAATGTACATTCCCTGATTTTCTGATTTTTTTTAAGCTGATTCATCCCATTAAAGTAAAACTCTTCTGGTTTTGAAGCGAAGAACTCTGCAATGTTAGTTTCAATTTCCTCCTGGATTGTGAAAGTGTTTTTCCTGCAAATGATTTTGTAACTTACGAAACAAATGGTAGTCTGAAGGAGCAAGGTCGGGAGATTAAGGTGGATGAGGAATTTTTTCTTAACCAAGCTCTTCGATCTTCTCTGATGTGATTTTTGCAATGTGAGGTCGTGCATTGTCCTGATGAAACATCACTCCTTTTCCATTCACTAAAGCAGGTCTTTTTTTCTTCAAAGCTTAGTTCAAACGCTCTAATGGCTGACAGTAGACTTGAGCATTGATTGCTGTATTAGGTGGTAACAATTCAAGGTGAATTACTTTGCAAACCCACCAGAGAGAAGAATATTTTTCTTATGAAGTTCCTTTCTCGGTTGTGGTTGGGCCTTTTCCCCTTTACCAAGCCACTGTTTATTACGGTAGAAGATCAATTTTTCATCACCAGTTACAAGTCTCTCCAAAAAGAGTGAAATGAGTTCGCAAGAATGAAGCGAAGAGCAGATGCCAACTCGGGATTTGCGGTTGCTTTCAGACAATTCATGAAGTAATCATTTTCCAAGTTTAGGAGCCCTTCCAAGTTGCTGAAGATGGCGATGAACAGTTATATGGTTTATAAGCTTTATTGCCAATTCTTCAACTCATAATGCAGGACTTTTTCAAGTTCTACCCCAAGAAGCTTATCATAGAACTCAACTGGATAACCTGTTCGATCTCCATCTTCAAGGCTGAAATCTCCATTTCTGAATTTTGCGAACCATTGATTGTCTGCAAATTCTTTCATTCAAGCACTCATTTCCATAAGATGTGAATGTTTCGAGCCGCTTCTGTGGCAGAGTTTCCTTGTTTGTATTCATAAAGCATTATTCAAAGTATTTCTTATTTCTATTAATATTTAAAATAAAATTTAGTTAGTTTAAATGTATCCAAATACATGAAAATGGTTTTTAATTTCATTTGACATTCTAAAATGCTGTTAAATTTTATTCAAATTTAATTAAGTTAAATTTGGACAAAGCTTATGGGATGACCTCATAATTTGGAATAATTCCGGTTTAAGGTATTTATCGGACTTTAAGAGCCATTTTCAAAACTTCAGAAAGAGGATGGACGCAACTTCACAACCAAAATAAATAAATAAATAAATAAATAAAATAAAGACTATTAAACAAAATAAAGAGAATTCCTTAAATAAATTGAAAACCCTCCCAAATTGCATTGATATTACGGAAATGGGTAGAAAAGCAAGGAACACCTTCTATCTACTGAAAAGTATAATGACGGAAGGTTTAATCTACTCAAATCGAAAAACATTGAAAACAGAACCAATTCAGTGTACAGTGTTGAGGCAAAATATAAAATAAATATCTCAAATTCAAGATATGACCAAATGACAATCGGGACTTCAAATGATAAAATGAATGAATTTCCCATTTAGAACATAATGTTGGACACTAATAAGGTTTTTCTCTCTTTGACAAAAAGATGATGTACTCAGAACAGAGAAAAAGACCAGAGAAAGGCCAAAGATGAAAGTAAATGATGTAGATACCTTCTTACATATTCAAAAGTATATTTATCATTTCAAATGGATAATTGTAGTGATCAGAAGACACTGGCATATTTTTGACACTGGCTCGAGACTATCGCTTATCAAGAAACAAAGGCCTCTGACACCTTAGTCACTGAAAGCCAGATGGAAAAACACTTCTGTAATCTAATGTTTACTTTATGTAAAAGCCTGACAAAAGTCAAACCCCAACCAAATAAAGCAAAACAAGGTGCAGTAGTGACAAAGTACACCTTTTTTGTCTTTTACCTTTCTTTCATTACGGCTGTTGACGAAAAAATAGCAGATTCAAATTTATAGAAGTAAATCTAGACAGAGAATTGCAGAATGGAGTCCATAAGACGCGGCGGGCTCTCAACATTGACCTACTTCCGCGTGTTCCTGGAGCAAAGCCGGCCTCGAATGGTAATACATTGTATTCATTTGGATCTTAGAGATATGCCCTGTTCTTCGGGTAGCACAAGGCCTCCACATATTACCGCAGATAGATGGATGTCTGAATATGAACACTATTCAATAACAATAATTCAAGACTGGCAAATATCAATTGAAAGTAATGTCTCACTGAAAGATCCATATTTTGATAGTAACCATTAAGTTTATTCTACTGCTTTGTTTTCCATCTTGGTTTTAATTTCTCTCAGAATCTTACAATGCAGAGTAAGTAATTTTGAATTTTTGTTCTACTTCTCTGCTCTTCTACACTTCTTTACAGAGTGACAGATTTTGGTGTTATTTCATTAGTCAAGATTTTCTACATCAAGTGTAATAATAATAATAATAATAATAATAATAATAATAATTATTATTATTATTATTATTATTGCGTGCCGTGTCATCTTGCCATACTATAGTTTGACAGTTTTTGGAATTCCTTTTAGAAACATTGGATTCATGCAAGTCATATCAATTAGTTGGCGGGTCCGTGTTTGGAATACTTTATGATTATGCCTGGTCTATTTGCATTAATTAACCTGTCTGTGAGTATTGGGAAACTCTATAGTATAGTTAATCCATCACCATTTGTGACATAATTCGGATGGTGTTTGTATCATTATCGGGAATTTCAATACCGTAGTTCGAACAAATATGCAAATGAATATATTGTCCTTGTATGCTTTGTCTAATAATGTATTCCTTCTCAGAAAGAATTGGGCACCCTGATAGTATGTGGTCAACAGTTTCATCAAATTTAGTTATGGCATAAGTAACAGGTGGGATGTGAGCCATCTACGTTGATTTGAAGCATTTTGTAGGCATTAGTCTTGTGCTGTCATTTTTGTTTCAGTCTTCATATAAGCAGTTTTCGCAAGTAACCTGATTTTCTTTGCTGCAGCAGTGAGAGTTTCAGGATACTTGTCATCGTGGGCCTATGTTACATCTAAGAAATTTCGTATTTCTCGGTTTTGTTTAATGATAGAAGTATTCATGGCACTCATGTTTGAGTACAGCCTTCAGATACTTATATCGTGTCATTTCTAAGTATTTTACAAGTCCTGTGATTGATGTTTATATGAGCTGTATAGCACGATGTTGCTCTGGGTTTTTAGTGATTATGTTGAAATGGTAACGTCAAGTGTTTATTCAAAAAGCTCCAGTATGAGGTTGGCGTTACACGTAAGTTAAAAAAAATGAAAAATAAGTAATGGTTTTTGTTGTATTTTTAAAACGGGATTCATGCTTGGTCAATTTTGCCAATAAATGGGAATGCTGTATGTACAATTGGAAGAACGGTGGCGGGTCTTACGGGAGCCTGTAATGGGATGCGATGACATTGGGATGCAGAAGATGTTGTACATGCAACGTCGGAGGGGTTGGCACCTTGTAGAAAACGTGAAATTATTATGGCATATGATAAGGTAGAAGTTAAAAAAAAACCCCGATTTTTGTTGAAATACATCTAAGCGTTTCGGAGAAACTATTGCAAAAAGCAACATTTTCTATTAAGTTTTGCCGCACCCTGTGTGCTAACTGAAATCTTTGTTCGCATAACAATGCATCAGACCTTTTTCTACCAGTGACTCGATTTTGGTTAAGTTTGAGTGAAGCGTCTTGGAGAAATGCATAAAAGTTCACAAAAGACCACTCGAAATTATGTTTGTCGTTGATTTTTGACGAACCCTGTACATTGATTCGAAAAATTTTTGTGTACATCAAAGGTTCGGACGTTGATCTACAAGTTACCCGACTATTGTTGAATTCGCAGAAGACGTCTTGGAGGAGAAGAGTTCGTAAATTTTAAGCTTTTCGGTGATTTCTGGTGTAACCTGTAAATCGATTCGAAAATATTTTGCGTACATCAAAGGTTCATGTCATGTTCGACAAGTGACACAATTTTGGTTGAAATCGAACCAAGGGTTTTGGAGGAGCATGGTTTGTTAGAATAGAGACACAGAAACAGACAGACAGACAGACAGACAGACAGACAGACAGACAGACAGACATATCTTGTTTTTAAATATATAGAAATTTAATTAGGAAGGCAGTTCACTTGGAGGAAGGAAAACCTCCATTTCAAACCTCCGCTGCCTTGCGGCCATATCCAGTCGTGGAAAAGGTTTCAGGAGTAAACGTCGAGGTAAAATAAAGAGTCGGAGTCCCTAAGGCAGATCGCTGTTGTATTCACCTAGTTCTGGCAACTCCTGCGACGGCACTGGTCCCAAATTATAACGACCCTTTTGTTCTTTTGGTCTAATTAGTGAGGTGGAGAGTGGGGACGGGATACATGGTCAACAGCCTGTCCTCCATATCACATTGCCCAGGCTTGCATCCAACCATACTGCACCAGAACGTTAAACTTGGAGAGAATACTCCAGCTTTGCCCTTGGCGTTGGCACAACGCGGGTAACGATAGTTACCAGTTGTAAGCTACCGCTGGATTGGCGTAGGGCATCAGCGCCAGAGGTCGTTCTCGTCGGTGGGAGAGATTCTCCAATCTCACTGGACAGCTACCGCCCGCCTCAAGCTGTGAAGCACCCAACCAGTAAGGTGTTGTCTCGCCACGGTATGCCTTCTTCATTGAATGCATGGAGATCAAGAGACATCTGATAAGTGAACCGTAACATTTGCTCCAGACAACAAGAAATCTCAAAGGAAATCAGCTGTAAAACTGGGCTTTTGAAACGCCCAGACTATGCTGACCGGCCTATTTATCAATGACGAGCTAAAGAGACATTGTAGACATTGCTACACTCCAGGAAACACACCTGGCAGACTCTGGATCATTGATGGAGAACGACTACAGGAAAGAGTTCGAACGAACCTCGTCAACACTGTGTGGGCTTCGCAGTTAGGAACAGCCTCCTGAATATGGTTGAATCAGGTAGTAATGGTTCTGAGCGACTTCTTACTCTCCGCCTCAACACCACAGCAGGTTCTGTTACCCTCGTCAGCGTGTATGCCCCGACATTCTCTGCCACACCAGACTTCAAGAACGAGTTCTCCGACAAAATTGCAGCCATCATCAGCAGCATCCCAAACAAGGAAGAGCGTGTTCTTCTGGGCGACTTCAATGCCAGAGTATGTGCTGATCGCGACATGTGGCCATCGTGCCTTGAACAGTTTGGTGTCGGCAAGAGGAACAACAATGACCAGACACTACTGGAGCTGTGCACATACCACAACCTATGCATAATCAACTTCTTCTTTAAGACCAAACCCCAGCATAAAGTCTCTTGGCAACACCTACTCTCAGGGCACTGGCACCATTTGGATTTAAACTTTGTCAGACGAACGGCCATTAAGAACGTTCTTCACACTTGCTCTTATCACAGCGCGGACTGTGACACAGACCACTCCATTGTGTGCTGCAAGTTCAAGATCCAGTTCAAGTTCATGGCAAGAAACAAGGGAATCCTCGCGTTGATGTAAAAAAAACTAAACCTTGTGAAGCAGTTTGCTGCGAGATTTGAGAGTGGACTGAAAACCTTCCAAATCGGGGACACTACCACAAAGAACTGCTTTGACCACCTTTGGGAGAAAGACCTGGAAGTCACATGACTGGTTTGAGTCAAAGTTCACCGAGATGACCCCCGTCATGAAAGCTAAGTGCAGCACTTTGGCAGAGTACAAGCGGTCACCCAACAAGAGAAACCTTCAGAGCAAAGCTCAGCAGACTGCCAGATGCTGCGCTAACGAGTACTGGACAGAGCTCAGGGAAAAAGTTCAGACAGAAGTAATCACAGGGAATATCAGAGGACTAAAAGCTCCAGGCAGTGATGAAATTTCCCCTGATCTTATCAAGCACTGAAACTATTCTACTGCTTCCTCTGCACAACATTCTCTGCCAGTCCAGGAAAGAAAGGGCTGTACCACAGGATACGAGAGACGCTACGATCATCACTCTCTACAAGAACAAAGACGAGCGACTGCAATAATTACAGAGGCATCTCTCTACTTTGCGTCTTGGGCAAAGTCTTTGCTCGGGTGATCTTGTTCCGTCTGCAGAAACTTGCTGAACATGTTCACGCAGAGTCGCAGTGCAGCTTTCGATCAGAACTATCAACAGTAGACATGATCTTCTCGCTCCGTCAACTCTAGGAGAAGTGCAGAGAACAGCAGATGTCCATGTACTTCGCTTTCATCGATCTGACCAAGGCGTTCGACCTCGTTAGTAGGGAGGGCCTCTTCAGAATCTTGTCCAAGATCGGCTGCCCACCCAAACTGCAGAGCTTGATTGAATCCTTCCCTGACAATATGCGAGGGTACTGTGCAGTTCAACAGCAACATCTCGGAGCCCTTCAACATCTGGGTTGTGTCCTCGCTCCCATTCTCTTCGGAATCTTCTTTGCGCTGCTCAATAGATCGAGATTTTGTCACAAAGATTAGAGAACTGGAACAAAAAGAAATCGATAGATACCTATGAATTAGCAGAGGAAATGTACCTGCATACGAGATCAGATAGCAGGCTTTTCAATCTCTCCCGTCTCATAGACAAGACTAAGGTACAAAAAGTCCTCTCAGAGACATGTTGCATCCCAGCGTGAACTTCAAACACTGATGGATAATTTCTCTCAGGCATGCAGAAACTTTGACAATTAGCCTGAAAAAAATAAAAATAAAAAAATAAAAAAACAAGCGTCCTGGGTCAAGGTATCGCAGTCATCAACATCAATGAGCTGGATGTGGTCCATCAGTTTATCTACCTTGGCTCTGCCATCACTGGCAACCTCTCCTTGGACATAGAGCAATTGGGAAAGCAGCCACAACCCTTGCGTGCCTCACAACACGTGTTTGGACGAACTCCAAGCTGACAGCGAAGACAAAGATGGCAGTGTCCAACGCCTGTGTCACCAGCACACTGCTATACGGCAGCGAGACATGGACCACGTACGCAAGGCAAGAGAGGCATCTGAACACCTTTCACGTGAAAAGTATCCGACGCATATTGGGAATCTCATGGCAAGACTAGGTGTCCAGCACTAACGTACTGTCTGTGCCCACCATATTCACACTGCTTAAATAGTGCAGACTGCGCTGGCTAGTTCATGTCCACCGCCTGCTAGAGGGTCGCATTCCAAAAGATCTCCTGTATGGCCTATGGAAAAAGACCCACTGAGCGGCCACAGTTGTGGTATCGTGACATCATAAAATGAGATATGAAGGTTGTGGGCATCAACATGGAGTCATGGGAGAGCGTAGCAGTCAACCGGACCAAATGGAGAGGAACCCTACCCCAACAACTCAAATCAAGAGAGGCGCAACTGGCACAAATTGCCACGGAGAGGCGAGTTCTCAGAAAGCAAAATGATAGCTCCGGCAGACTAGAAACAAAACATAAATGCAGCCTCTGCAACAAACGGAGGCCTACTACTACTACTACTACTACTACTACTACTAATAATAATAATAATAATGAGCTTTCCTAATTCTATCAACATATTTAGAGTGGTGCATTTTAGTCGTTTACGTATTTTGGAATCAATGCGTGCTATATCGCTAAAGCTTCATTTTATAACACCAACATTTTAGTTAACAACGGGTATTGCCAGCAAATTTATTGTGTCTATTCTATTTGGTGAATTCAGTTCTAAATGAAGTATCAAAATCCTTCAACAGTAGCAACCTTTTCTTATAATTTCCCTAATTTTTAAGTGTTGTATGCCATTTCCTTCTTGAATTGCTAAGCATTTTTAAACTTTCTCTTGTTGTAGGTTCCTAATGGAGCTGCTGATATCTAGCAGTATATGAAGCTGTTGATATCTAACAGTATATAAAGTAGTTGATATCTAGCAGTATATGAAGTTGTTGATACTTGCAGTATATGTAGCTGTTGATATTTGTTGTAAGATCCTGATAAAACGGTTGATATCTAGTAGTATATGAAGCTGTTGTTATCTAGAGTTATATGAAGCTGTTAAT
Source organism: Ascarosepion bandense (assembly GCA_037127315.1). NCBI lineage: Eukaryota > Metazoa > Mollusca > Cephalopoda > Sepiida > Sepiidae > Ascarosepion > Ascarosepion bandense. The sequence continues at coordinate 1,869,755 of JBBBDQ010001889.1, forward strand.
ATTTGTTGTAGGTTCCTGAAGCTGTTAATATGTAGCAGTATATGAAGCTGTTGACATGTAGAACGAGAATCTGTTGACATCTAGCAATATATGAAGCTGTTGATACTTGCAGTATATGAAGCTGTTGGTATTTGTTGTGGCTTCTACAGTCACAGAGGCCGATGCTCCAGCCAAGCAGACAACTAGCATGCTACCCATGATCAACCCTGACCTACGGAGGCCTACTACTACTACTGCTACTACTACTACTACTACTACTACTACTAATAATAATAATAATGAACTTTCCTAATTCTATCAACATATTTAGGGTGGTGCATTTTAGTCGTTTACGTATTTTGGAATCAATGCGTGCTATATCGCCAAAGTTTCATTTTATAACACCAAAATTTTAGTTAACAACGGGTATTTATTTTGATATCTAGCAGTATATGAAGCTGTTGATATTTGTTGTAAGATTCTGATAAAACGGTTGATATCTAGCAGTATATGAAGCCGTTGTTATCTAGCGGTTTAAGAAGTTGTTGATATTTATTGTCGGTTCCTGTTGAAGCTGTTTATATCTAGCACTACTTTAATAGATAAATAGATTTGACAAATTTTCCTGCCTAAAACGTTTCCGTGATACGCTTCCAGGCCAAATTCTATTAACTGAAATACTTTGCAATCACCATTTGGGATTTGAATTCGTTGTCATTTCTCATATAAAGCTTGAGGTCATCCATGTAAAAGAAGTGACTAATGGTATTTTTGTAGATATTGTGGCTCCTGTTTGAATCGTTAAGCAATTTGGACAAAGGAAAAAGAGCAAGTCAGAAGAGGAGTGTTGAAACTGAACCCTCTTGGCATATCCTGCGGTTGATGCTTATATTATTACCGTCTTTGTGATTAAGTGTGAGCAATGTCTTCCATGCATGCACACTGTTTTAATAAATTCAATTTTTTGGGATGAAATTTTATAAATATGTAGCGCCTTAATGATTCAATTTTGGGTGGCAGTACTATCAAAAGCTTTTTATAATTTATTCAAGCAGTGCTTAAGGTTTGTACATGAATTCTTAGTTTTCCAGTATCATTTTCTTAATCAAGAGTTGATCCTTCCATCCATATTTTTTTGCATCTATTTTGTCGTTCAGGAAAAAGGTTACTTTCTTTCAGGAATAAGTAGGTCTGTTGGTGATTCTTGATGGCAGAATTTTGTAGGCATGTGATAGGCATATAACTTTGGAGAATCTCTGTGTCTGTAGTTTTGGCAAGCAGGTAAGTTAAGCATTCACTTAATCACAAGTGGTGGTGGCGGGTCGCAGGTTTATTCATGATCTCAGAGGAGACAAGTGCATTAGTGGGTACGTGGTAGATCTAACTTTTTCTGCAGTGATGACTGACCAAACTTGATTTTCAATATTATTGGTCATAGATTCTTGGTCAGCTATTTAGCATGCTATCAGGTTAAAGCCTCCCGGTTCACCCCAGATATCTTTACAAAAGTTCACTATTGAATCATATGTTGGGGTCGGGGGTGTTAACTTTAATGTTACTCTTATCAAGTTCTCTGTAAAAAGTTTTGGTGTCTTTTTTGTTATGTCTGCAGAAGGCAGTTTGTTTCTTATATCTTATACATTTGGCCTTTAGCTGAAGTATTTACTTAAGGATGTGAATTTGATTGTCAATTTTATCTCGGGGCAGATTATATTTCGTGACGATTATCTTAACTTTAATTCCTTTCGAGTTTTCTTTTCGATTTGTGTTCCGTTAAAAAGGAAATACTAGTTCATTTACCCGTTTAGTCTTTCAACCCACATTGATTTTTTATAGTCATTTCTTTTTCTGTTTCTGCTTTTTGACTTTCTGTCCGCATTCTCGAGTTACTATGGATGTATCAGAATATGTTAAATTATTTAGGACAGTCAGTTTATCATGGTTTGCGAGTATGGTTGGGAGGAGTTTTCAATGGATTTATTCGCTTTTAATATTACCGCTTTGTTTTTGTTATTTTTTTTTTTTTATCTTCGGTGGGGATGGTTTGTTATATAGCAAGTGATGATTTGGTACTGGTTCAAAATGTCGTTCACCATAGTGTCATCATGGTCACTTTGAGGTGTGATCTCTTTAATAACCTCTAGTTGCGCTTCTGTCTGAATCTCACAAAGTTCAGATGTCGTAGTTAGAAGTTCAGTAGTTGGTTTATAAGCAACAGAAGTAAATTGGTTTGGGAATACATTTGTTTGATTAGCTACGAGATCATTTTCCACTGTGCATTTAATTTGATCAATTTCGTTGTTTGTGGACCTTTGCTTGTTTAAGATGTCACCTCTTACTGCTGCTAGTTTATTACTGTTCAGAGAGGATCTGGTATCCGAATTTCTTTTTCTCCATATTTGTAAGTTTCTTTTTGACTGGTTGTTATATTTGGGTGTTAAGTTGCAAAATAATGTGCATAAATAACTTCTAAAGATTCCTCCGTTGCTAATTTTTGTCGTGTGTTTACTTTGTTGTCAGTTGGTTTTGATGGATGAACATGCGCATCAGATCTGGGAACATCTCTGGTTTGATTTGACGAAGTTGGCGTTGGTTTGTTGACTTTTCGAACTCGGTAACAGCTCCAGTAGTTTTCACCAGGGAACGCATTCTATGGCTGAAGGGTTAGCGTCTTTGAGAGTGAGTATTTATGATTGGCGTTCAGGGCCTAATTGTTAATGCGAAGGATAAGAAATCAGCCCTAAGTTGCCTAGCTCATTGGGTTAGGCTTTAAGTATTCAGATGGTCGCCACTTTCTTGAAGATCTGTCCACTGTCACCCAAGTGCCACCCATCCCTCGGCACATTTATCCCGATTAGATTAGGGGTTGCAGTTGGGTTTTCTAGCTAATTTATTATTATTGTAGCACTTCAAATTATAAAACAAAAATCACGCATATTTCGGAAGTTTTTGAGAAACCCACAATATACAAAAAATCTTAACGTATTTATTTATTTACTTTTTCATTTATTATTATTATGTTGTCATTTAAGATATTTTATCATATTTATTTCTGCTATGGTCGCACTACCTACCAAGTCTGTGGGAAGACCTAAGGCAGGTCGTGGTGTGTCGTTATGGCTCAATTTCATGTTTTTTTTTATCTCCCCTATCATCCCTAGCGTTACATAGACAAAGTTCTCCTTAGTGTGTGGGCTCTACTTAACAAGACAATTTTTTGTATATCTCTTAAGCTGGGGTTTCCAGGGGTTCTTTCAACGTGTTGTTTTGTTTCTTTTTTTATCATTCCAAGTGCACCTACTATCACTGTCACGATTCTTGTTTTCAATTTACACATTTTTCTATTTCAATTTCCAGGTCTTTATATTTTGACAGTTTTTCGAATTTCTTGGTTGCTATGACAAGCCATATCAATTAATAGACACGTTTTTTCTTTTTGGTTTTTAACAATAATGTTCGGCCTATTTTCTTCAATCCTTCTGTGTGTGTAGATGGAGTAATCCCATAGAATGGTGACATTTATTTCTGTAACCGGTGCTGGGTGATGTTTACAGATTTTCCATAGTGTTTGCACATTGTCCAATGTAAATATTGCCCCACTCTATCGTGACGATTTTTATATTCATTTGTGACAAGTACAGATCATCCTGAGATTAGATGGTCTATTGTTTCTTGGTATTTATCACAGAACCTGCATTTTGGATCCACATTATTATGTATAATATTTGCCTGAATGTTCCTAGTGAAAAGACGTTGGTCTTGTGCAGCAAGAATAAATCCTTCACTCTCAGACTTTAATCGAGATGCACGTAACCATCGAAGAGTATTAACTTTATCAACATTGGATTTATTGGCACGTTCTGGATATTGGCCATGCAGAGTTTGTCTTGCCAGCGTTGTTTCATCTGTTCAAGAGCTTTATCTTTGGCTTTCATTTTCATATTTTATGCCGCAATAGTTGTTTCTTGGCGTCTGTTTTGCTTTTCTACAGAATCTACTAAATGTAAATCTTGTTTGTATTTACTGCCTTTCTTGTTTTAGAATCCATTCGTCTGATGTCGTTTAGAGTCCAGTTTAAGATGTTGAAACTATATTGGACAACTGGGATTGCAAGGCTGGTTTGTATTTACTGCCTTCTTTTATTATTGAATATTTTTTCTTTCTGTTTTCATGTTGCTTAACTAATTGTAGCATCCAGTCCTTTGTTGTTTCTATGAATGTTAGTAAGCCAATAGTTGTTGTCTTGTATGACAATTCTAGCTGAATAAGACCTCTCCAACCTTCTTTACGGGGTATAGACGGTCTACATCAGCCTTTGGATGATGTATCTTATGCTTAGAAAGAAGCTTTCTTGTTTTGGAATCCATTCGCCTGATGTCGTTTAGAGTCCAGTTTAAGATGTTGAAACTATATTAGACAACTGGGTTTGCAAGGCTATTAATGGCCATAATTCTCTTCTGAGAATTCAATTCAGTTTTTAATATCAGTCGTAGCTTCTATAGCACTATTTCTTTCATTTTTTATGGTGAATTATTTCACTCTCATTTACACCTAGGTACGTGTAAGCTTCTTTGGGCTTTAATTCTTTTATTGTTACAGCAGGGTCTAAGCTAATTGAGGATGTTTGTTGTAGCGATCCACGTAAAACTGTAGCTTTAGCACACTTATTCAAATTGAAATTCTTAGCATACAACTTTATGTCATCCATGTAAAATAGATGGCTTATTTTCTTTTGGACTATTTTATAACCACATTCTGTTTTGTTACGTTGACTGGTTAGTGCTATTAATGATATGCAGAATAGCATAGAATAGAGACAAAGAGTCACCCTGAAATATACCTCATTTGATGTTTATTTCATCAAACTTATAAGTTCCAATTATATGATTGAGGTAAAGGGTTGTTTTCCATATCGACATACATTGTTTGATGAAATTGATGATGACGGGTGATATCTTGTTTATATTTAAAGTCTTTAAGATCCAGGAATGTGGTACACTATCGAATGCCTTATGATAATCTATCCAGGCAGTACTAAGGTTTTTCTTTGTATTGTAGCAGTTTTCCAGGATCATTTTGTTAATAAGCAATTGGTCTTTACATCCGTAACATCCACGTTTGCACCTTTTTTGTTCAAGCGGTAATATGTCATTTCTTTCCAAGAATAAATATGTCTGCTTTGCTCAAATAGAAGTTAATAGTTTGTATGTTGTCGAAAGGCATGTAATTGGTCTGTAGTCTTTAATGTTGTTTGTGTCACTATTCTTGGGTAGAAGAAATGTAATTCCTTTGGTCATCCATGCAAGAATTTTAGTAGGATCGTTAACCATTTTTTGAAGTTCTTTGGCTAGTTTTTTATGTGCTGTATTTAGATAATCTAGCCAAAACTTAGGAATTTTATCTATACCTGGAAATTTCCAATTGTGTGCTTTTTTCAGTGCACATTTAACATCTTCTTCTGTGATTCCAGCCCATGTCTGTTCTGGTTTATTTTTGATTCGTTCTATCTCTTGTGCAATCTAATCTTTAGAGCAAGCCCATATTTTTTCCCAGAACTCTATAACTTCTTCCATTTTGGAGGGGACTGTCACTTTAATTCTTTTTTTACCTATTTCCCTGTAAAATTTCTTTGCATCGGTTTGAAAAATCTTGTTTTGTCTGTAGAATCTCGATCTTTTCTCATAGCGTCTTATTCTTTGAGCCTTCAGTTGTATTGTTTGCTTTATTTTTTCCTTAGTTGATAGGACTTCATTTTCATTTCTAATGTTGTATTTTCTTTCTACTCTTCTGCTTTTCCTAGTTCTTACATTTATTCCTCTACTCAGTTTATCCAGTACTGATAATTCACTTCTAAGTTGTTCGATTTCTTTTTCTATTTTTCTTTTCCAAGGTGGATCTTCATGCCTGCGAGACTGCCTTGTTTTTAATTTGATGTTCAATTTTTTTGTTGCTGCTATTGCTGATGCATATATTGCTTCATTGAGATTTATATGAGTGTCTTCTTTATCCAAAATGCTGCATTGTAGAGCTTAATAGTTTCGAGGTTATGCTTTGTTGGTTGTAATTTGGGGAGCTCTTCTCGTTCTTCCATTGCAATATTTTGTATTTGACTTATATGGTTCTTGATTTCTTCCTTGGCTTCTTGTATACTGTTCTTGTTTTCCGTAAAATAATTATGTTCAATGTGTTCTGAACTCGTTTTATTTTTGTTTTGTAACTGACTCAGACCACACCTTTCCAGCACTTACAGCATTATCTTCACAGTGATTTGTGTGTATCATGGTTTCTACATTATGATCTGTGGCTTCTTTGATGTTACTACACTTTATTTCTGATTCCGGTTCCTTTTCATATTTTGTTGATTCGTCTATTCTGGTTGCAATTCTTTTTATCTCATTAATTTCAGCCTCTGTCAATCGGTTATTTCGCATGCATCTTCGTACATTGGATAATGTACTTTCTTTTTGTTTGTCTAACCTTTTCTCGCCAAATGTCATATGTTTGGCGAGTGTTGTTTTTTTGAGGTTTGAGTAACGCTTCATGAAATGCAGTCATAACGACATTGTACTCATCACGAGTAAATATACGGTTATAGATCTAGCTGGAGAATTTTCAGGGCCATCATTAGGATTATCCTGATTGTGGGAACCTGAAGATTCATTCTTTGTATAGGAGTTTGTTCCTATGGCAGATTTTTCGACCTCAAGTAGGACAGGCTCCCTGTTTATCCCCCGGAAGAGCCATACTGGACTTTTTTATTTCTATTTGTATTTCTCATATTTTTCCCACGAGTGACACACGAGTCCAAAAGTCAACCCAAAGTTGCCCGACACGTTGGGTAACGGTCTTTTACAAACAGGGTCCCGAAGCCTGTAGGGGATCGTTTGTGACCTCATAACTCAGTAGCCATTCACTCGGCACGATTAACACCTTGAGTTGCGGGTTGTTGTTCGAAGTTTTCCTTCTCCTAAATAGGTTTCCAAGCGACAGCTGACAGAGACGCGATTGGAATTCAAAGAGAAAGACACTGGTTTAAAAAAAAATCTTGGGCGTAGCAGCCGCTCAACGAAACAAAACATCACTACACTATTTTGTTAAAAAAAACTGTTGCTACTATCACTAGTCCTTGTAACAAAAATAATTGGAAAAGAAAAGTTGACATACGTTTAAGTTTATTAGTGCTGTGAGATTTAAAATAAAAATAATAATGCGTTCGTTCACTGTAGTGTATATTCAGTTATTTTTTCATTAAAGTCGTCGAAAATAGGGTTATCAAAATAAAATAAATTAAATTAAATAAGTAAATAAAATGAATAAATAAATAAAAATAAATATATAAATAAATACGTATTCTATCTAAAAAAGAATATCGTAGAAATTATAATCAAACTGGTTTTCATCGTATTTTTTCCTGTTGTCTTGTTTTGTTTTTTGTTTTTAAGAAAATTATAATAGTTTAAAAAATTATTTCGACAACTAAGGGAAATATGAATAATAAGAAAACTGATGATTCTATTCATTAGGATCATTTAAAGAAGAAACAGATAAATTAAATAATATATGAAGAAAAATTAATGTTGATGTTAAAAAGTAAAACAAAATTTCATATAGAAAAAATTCAAAGAGAAAAACGCTGGTTAAAAAAACAAACAGCCGCTCAACGGAAAAAAGCATCACTTACACTTAGAGAGTATTTTGTTAAAAGAAAAAATTATTATTATTATTATTATTATTATTATTATTATTATTATTATTATTATTTCCTTAGATTTCTATTGGACACACATTTCCTTCTGGGTCTCAGTCAAAGATCTAAGGTCAGAAATGGCTGTATGATATTTTCCACTGATCGTTTTTTTTTAAATCACGTATATTGTACATAGGTAAAAGCTCTTCGTATTTCTTTAAGACATAGACTACCAGTAATCCGTTGAATTATATCTATCGGTATCATTTCCAATGAACCAGAGGGATCCAACTAGACTGGAATTATTGATGTCCTCCTATGTGCCACACTTTTGAGATTTCCACTTCAAGATTCTTCTATTTTGATAGATTTTGAAGATCTTCAAAGATACATTACAATCTGAAGAGACTACCACGTAAATAAGAAAGCACATTACGTACTTGTGGTCATTGATCACGATGTCTGGGCAATTAGCTTCGATTATTCTGTCTGTGTGTATTGTGAAGATCTATAAAACTGTTACAGGTCATATCTGAAATCGAGTCTGAGTGATATTCATATCAATATTTTGCAGTTTCCTTTCAGTTGCGTATTTTCCAACGCAGATATGGAAACGCCAATTCTGTCAGTACGGGTTTTATATTCCGTAGGGGGCAATACTGTGCAACCTGATACAAAATGGTCAATTGTTTTTGGATATTTATCAAATAATCTGAATTTTCGACTAACACAATTTTTAAGTATGTGTACTTGATAGTTTCAAGTTAGTAAGCATTAGTCCCGTGCAACAAGAATAAAACCTTCGGTTTCAGTTTTTATCCCTACACTACGTAGCAACTGATTAGTATGTGGTTTGACTACGCTAGTTTATTTGGTACGGTCAGAATATTGACCATGAACTTTTTTATCGTTTCTGTGTCTGGTCTATTTCATTTGCTTTTGGTTTCTTTTTTGAGTTTTTACTGCTGGAGTAGGTCTGTTGTGAAATCTTGAAATTTCATTTTGAATTTGTCCGCGTCCTTTATTGCTAAATACAGTTTCTTACGTCTTTCATGTTCTTTGAAAGAGATCATCATCCAGTGTTTGGTTGTTTCCAGGTATTTTTGAAGCCCAATTGTTAAGTTCTGTAAGACAGTTCTAGTTGAACTAATTCTCTGCCTCTTTCGGATCTGGGCATATACAGACGATGCAAGCGATGCCAAGTGAGAAGCTTTTTCGTTTTTGCGTTCATTCACTTAAAGTCAACTATGGTCCACTTAAAGATGTTGAAACTGTATTGCACCATAGGCACAGATAAAGTGTTTGTGGCTGCTATTCTGTTTCGTGAATTGAACTCGGTATTCAAAACCAGACGCACACACCTATATTATTTTTTCTTACTTTCTCCTTCGTACCAATATGCCGTATTCCATTCTCTCCGCTAATTCATAGGTATCTATCGATTTCTTTTTGTTCCAGTTCTCTAATCTTTGTGACAAAATCTCGATCTATTGAGTGTGTTTTTATAATACTTTCTTTTTTGAATGTTACTTTTGCACATTTATCTAATCCAAAATCCATACCGATGTCATTACTGAAACATTTTACAGCATTGAGGATACCCTTCAACTTATTGTGGACTTTGGCAAAGAGTTTGATATCATCCATGTAGAGTAGGTAATTACTTGTTTACTTTATATCCATAGTTATTATTGTTTAGTTCATACGAAAGGGGGATTAAGGACAGACAGTTTGAATGGAATCAAAACACAGCTTCAGATCTGATATTTCTTTTTGCATAGTATTGATTTTTCACTTTCCTCTGGTATATGTGATTGGTTTATCTGTATAATTCTAAGAGGGTTGATATTGCTTTTGGAATCGTATATCTTCTTTTGCCGAAAGTGTAACTTTCTTCTCATATTTTGCTTTGAAATCTGCCTCTAAACATAAGTTATTTTCATATCAGTGTGAATCAAGGAAATGAAATGAAATCACGTTGTTATTTGAGAGCAAGTGAACCTAGATAAGAAGCGCATTGCCATCAAAGTTGACTATCTAAATAAAGCAGGTTGTTTTCTCCAACTATGGCAACAATATTTGTATACAATTATATGCAAGTACATTCATATATATATATATATATATATATATATATATATATATATATATATGTGTGTGTGTGTGTGTGTGTGTGTGTGTGTGTGTGTGTGTGTGGTGGTGTGTGTGTGTGTGTGTGTGTGTGTGTGTGTGTGTGTGTGTGTGTGTGTGAAATATAAGTTTAGTACACTCAGTGTATATAATTTTTCCTTCTCTCTGCCCCTTTCCCTCTCTCGCTCACACACATACACATATATTTATGGATATCAATAGATATACCCATGTACACACATACATATAAGTATTTTTCTGGTATTAATAAAAAAAGTACTCGATGTAATATAACAGAGCTATAAAGTATATATTAATAAAAAATGCAATCATCAGGCGCTTATGATGAACTGACTGTTCCGGGATTTTAATTTTTTGTTCTCGCGTTGTTATAGATATAATGCCGGGTTGCTATTTTTTAATTCTTTTAATTGAATTTGATTTGGAGTAAAACTTAAAGATGAAATAGGGAAGTAAAATAATAAAAGTTAAATTAAAATCTAAATAAAAATAATAGGTGGAATATTTTTATGTCAGAGGTTATATGTTTAGTGCCTCTGGATCAAGCGGGAATTTTTTAAAATTTTCTTTCTCAAGAGATAGTATGAGGTGTGCTCTAAGCAGAATTGTAAGCATATTATATCTGTCGATAAATTTGACGTGTTCAAAAGTGTTGGAATATGAATGACTAAAAAAAAAAAAAAAACGACTTCCCGGATACATGGGGGTTGGGAGCACTTACATTAAGGTAAATTTTTAAAGTATTTATGAATGGACACGCCTTTGCAAATCATTTTATATAAACTTAAGATTTAAAAATAACGCCGATTCATTGGTTAAACACATCACTTGAAATATTTCCAGAAAGATTATTGCTATATTGACGAATTCATCAAAATCAGATGTGTATGTCAACGTAATTACATTTAAAGATTTCTACATAATTTATGTTCAGAAAAGAAAATTATAAAAAGAAAATAAATAAAAAACTTATCCACAGTACCTTGTCAGTCGTATTTAATGAAACTTGTATAAAAGAAGGATTACTGCCCAAATACACAATTTTATATCTAAAACTACGTCATATATATGTGTCATGTCTCCTTCAGGACGTAGGCGATCATAGCTGTCGACTAATTCCTATCCCTTGTAGTACTTAATAAACTTTGTTTCTTTTTAAATCCTGTTCCGCAGTCCATTTACTCAAGCGTGTTATGCGTTATTTTCCTCTGTCCCTCATGCCCTCTATATGTCTAGTGAGTATCAGATTTTCCAAGCCCCTTTCCTCGTTATATGCCGAGAAACATCAACTGTCTGTTTCTGATGTCAAGTATTAGTTTTCTTTTTGTTTCCAGTGTCTCCAAATCGTTGTTGCTCACATGTTCTTTCTACGGTATCCTCATCATCCTTCTGTAGAACCACATTTCTGTTGAGACAACTTTTGAGGAGATCATCCAGCAATCAGTGCCATACAGGAAGACAGATATCACATAACAGTTTTTTATAATCTTTTCCTTATTTCTAGCGAAATTTTTCTATTTTTTAATAGTCTGCTTAGCTTTTGAAATGCTTCCTTTGTTATCTCAATACGCCTTCGGATTTCAGCGTCGCTCTTTCAGTCCTTTGTTAGAACACTTCCCAGATATTTAAATTGCTGCATCTGTTTTAATTTTGGTAAGTCCGATTTGCAATTCACACTTTGGGCTACCAACAATGCATTCGATGATTAATCCTTTCTTCTCGCTTTCCTTCACTACCTTCTTTAACAGTTCTTGTAGCTTTCTTTCTGGGTCTGCTATCAGCACTGTCATCTGCATATCTTATGTTGTTAAGATTGTAGTTGTCGACAAAAGTCCTGGTAGGTTTTCTAGTTCTTTCAGAATCGCCTCGCTGTATAGGCTAAATAAATCCCGTTAGAAGAAACATCCTTGTTTTACACCCCTTTCTATTTTGCATATCTGCTGAATTAATTTTCTATTCGATTGCAGTATAGATTTTCTATTCGATTGCCAGTATAGATTTTTGATTATTTTAATATATTTCCCAAATATATCAAAGTTGCTGACTTGTCCAATGAATCTCTCTGGCGTACTTTATCGATCGTCTTCGGTCGACGTCCTTCTGTATTTGATTTGCTTGTTCTAACATTCTGAGCATAAATATCGCATTCCTTGTTCCAGTGTCTTTGACGAAACCGTACTTTTCTTGTTCTATTTTCGTTCTTATTCTGCTGTGCGATTTATTCCTCAAAATTTGGATGACCAGATTTGCTGTATGGCTCATTAATCTGAGTGTTCGCACTAACTTCATAGTCAATGCTATGAAAATAGATATACTTAGGTCTTCTGGTATATCACCACTGTTGTTGATTTCATTTATATACTTGTGTATATAAGTACAACAAATTTAATAAATTTTTAAATTTTTAATAAATTTTCAATAAATAACCAGTCTTTACGTTAAAAACACTCAATATAAATAAATAAATAAATAAATAATCGTTAAAAAATCTACACATCTCTCTCTCTCTCTGTACATATATATATATATATATATATATATATATATATATATATATATATATATATATATATATATATATTTTAATGTGTAAAATAAATGCATTTTATTATTAGCCTAAAGGTAATAATACGCACTCACGTCCATGTAATCAATATATATATACACTCATTTATATAAAAGAGATAATAACTTTTCTCGTTCCGTAAAACCTTCCACGTATCTACGGAGAAGGGAAAAAATGGTTTTAAAAAAGAAAGAGCTAAGTACATGAACATCAGTCAAAAGAGCTCAGACCGAGCCAACACGTAGTCCAAAGAAAAAAACCACGCCAGCTTTCCCTGACGATCCGTTCAGGTGAAACCTAGGTAGGTTGTGTGGCTCTCTTGGTATTATTTATTTATTCACACACACACACACACACACATATATATATATATATGTGTGTATATAGTAGAACCTGCCGTATGTGACACTCAACGGCAGCAGCAACCTGTTGTTGACGACCGTTTTTCTATGCACGGACGATTTGCTAATGTTAATTGACCCTTAGTGAGCGACCACCTCTAGAACGCAACCAGCGACTAACATCAACAAATGAAAATCACTGATCAAGCGATTGCTTTAAAAAAAAAATCCATTTTGGTCGTACACTGCGAACTTCTAAATTAGGAGAAACTAAATGAGTAATCTATTTCATTTTGATGTGATATAAGCCAGGAACACTTCTTCGCTGTTTTGTTATTGTAGTGTTGTATCAAATTGTTTTTTCTTTTTGTTGTTGAAATGTACATTGCCTGAGTTCACCTCACGGTCAAACATCTGTTTTGTACAACATGTATTGCATTTGAAATGTTCAAGGGATTTATCGTAGTTTCTGTTCTGACTTTGATAAATTCAGAGACTGGGAAAATCACAATTATGTCCCTTTCTCAAATGTCTATCTCTTTCGTTCCTTTATTTTTTTTGTGTATCTATCAACTCTATTTCTATCTGGGTATATCTATCTCTATCTTTCTGTTTCTCTACCCCCACCCACGATTTAGTTTCTTTTTCCCATGTATTATTGCAGATTCTCTTTTGCTCTCACTTACTTCTAAGAAGAAAACTGCAACTGTATACTTTTTTAAAAGTCTACTTAATAAATATCTTTTGTGAATAAATATTTTTGTCTCTTGTTGACCGTTGTAAATACGTTTTTGTAAAATTCTTAAATGAATTATGCTGAATAAATTTTTTAGAAAGTTAGGCCATTTTCTTATGTTCACATTTATTTATTACCAGATTACATAGTAAAATTCTAATATGTACATTCTGATGAGTGAAATATACGTTCCTGGCGTAAATAGGTCATGACTATGAGTCTTTAGTGAATGACTACCTGTCGTATGCGACCAGGCTGCGATGGCAGTGGAAGTGGTCGCATACGACAGGTTTCTATATATATATATATATATATATATATATATATATATATATATATATATATATAGTGTATTAAGGCAGGAGATAATTATCTAAACATATATCACTGGGCTATGTGTTCTTAAGTAGATATAGACGTTGGTTAGTTGTGACTTGACTCAAAGAGTTGTGAGTTCAATACCAGGCTACAGCAGTAATGAACTCTAAAGGGTTAGAGGGAGATAACTCATGACTACCAGAAGAGGCTCTACGCAACGAATGGAGATGATATCCCCCAGTAATTGTAATAAAGTGTTCTGTTCAAAATTCCTAGCACCTGAAGAAGGCCAGAGCGTACAACTGCCGAAACATCGTACAAATGGCAACAAAGAAGAGGACAATAGTCCGAATAATGTAAATACTGTATTATTAATTGGTTTAACATTTCTCTCTATCATGTTTTTGAGTGTTGTTTCTTCATGTTTGTAATTATTATGCATTTGGTTGTAATAGTAAATGTTAAAAGTGCTATTTTTTTTACGTACGCTATTATTATTAATATTATTGTTAGAGATATTGTTAAGTTTATTGAGATACATTTTAATTTGTTGATGACGGAGTTAGGAAATCCATTGTTAACAAGTGTTTGTTTGATGTTGTGTCAATTTTTATAGAAATATGCCTTTGGGAGAAGATGTCATTTTTGTGCGTTGAATTAAGATGTTATAACAGCTAACTTATATTGTTTGGAGCATTCATTATTTTAATTAAGAAGATACAAATGTATGATAGTTGGTTTCCTTGCATAAACTCGTGTTTGTGGTTTATATTATTTTCTAAGTCTAAAGTCACATCGAGGAAATTTATTTTTTTTTATATTTGTATTAATAGTCACATTTGAATTTAGGTTTTTAAATTTTCTATATATTAAATTTCTAATTTTATCTATTTTAAAATTTGTGGAATTTCTCACTACCATAACGCCATCATCCCTGTATAATACATTATCTTCTGTTTTATATCATTATGGGCCGTAAGATTATATAGCACAAATAAGCCAATCGTTTTGAAGACTCAGCAGAGTCTAAAGATCCCATTGTTATACTAAAGTTTTACTTGAAATTATTTTTGCCCACTGTTCTTTATTATGAATGAAAACAGGTTTTTTCGTTCATTATTATGTTACTCTCCTCCGTCGATAGATCCGAATAAACAGTGGCAAATTCTAATGCAGTAAAAATAGTTCCCATGCAGTAACAAATAATTCCTTTGCAGTAACAAATAGTTTACCCATCGATATTAAGGTTTAAAATGGATTCTAAGTACTGATTAATCTTACAAAATTACGAAAATATTATCCGTAATCTAATGTATTATTTAATTTAAGATAGTCATGACTTCAAATTTACTATTCGCTCTTATTTTCTGTTGAGTATGGATAATCGTATGAAAATCCGTACGTTTATAGATGTATAAAAAACAATTCAAAATACTTTTTAGACCTTCTCCTCTTCAGGAAGGACTCCAATATCCATATGCATGGGCTTGGTGTATATGTCAGCGAACACCTCCCCCTAGTTAGAGTGACATCTCTTGAATCACTGGACCAGTCTTTCATGTGCTTCCGTCTCTCACTTCTAAGCTCAGTGAGCTATCTCTTCTTCCTCTACCGCTCCCCCTCCTCCTCTGACTGTTCAGTACTTGACAACATCTCTGACAATATCGACAAGGCCATTTTTTCTCACCCACCTTCCCATATCTTTGTGTTTGGTGACTTTAACGCCCACCACACTAAGTGGTTGGAAAACTCTTTCACCGACCCTGCTGGTGTCCACACCATTAATTTTTCAATCTCCCAATCCCTTACGCAAGTGGTGGACTTCCCCACGCGTTTCTCCAACAGCCCTAACGAAAGGAAATCTTTACTAGACCTCTGCTTCACTTCCATCCCAAATTCTTGCACCACCAGACAGATGGGCAAAATTTCATCCAATGCAGTTTATCGCAAATGTAGCACGGCCCTGGTGGGGATTTTCTTGTCGTTTCGTATATTTGTCGAAATCTTTTTTCTTCTCTCTTTCTGAGGAGTAGCGTTTTTGTCTAGTTTTAATTTTTTTAATATGGCTAACGCCTGACTCTTCTATGCTTTTCGAGTCTCTCTTTACAGATATGACTCTCTGACAGTCCGCTGTCAGTTTTTGTAGTGTTAACTCTGGTTCATTATTCAATTTGGTCAATACTCGACGACTTATTTCTGAATCTCCAGCTGAGATCAGACCTCGAGCAAAAACAAAGCATTTGAAGTTATCAGCAGATAATTCCGTCATTACAGTGTTTATTCACTGTGGCAGCAAAAGTTAGGTAATCTTGCTGTTCTTCCTTAACTAGATTCAGGCATTTCCACCTTTTGTAAAACAGTGAGGTATTTGGCCCGAATAGTTCCGATAGTAGTTTAACAGTCTCCGAGAATTCTAAGTCTGTCGTTTTTCTGGGGAGGATAAAATCAACAAACCTGCTGTGTTCTGCTGTACCCAATTTTTGTAATAATAAATGTACTTTTTTCGAGTTCGACCAGTTACTGCAGTCAACGTTGAATAAATCTTCATACCGCTTATAATAAGCGTCGAAAAGTTTTTCGTTATCGGGCACGTATTCGAATATTTCCATGGTACTTCATATGGTACTTTGGGAAAACGCAGTGTCGTTTTCAGAATGTTTGTCTTGTGATACTTTGATAAGTAACTCTTGTTGTTGTTGTTCGTCCATTCTTTGTTGAAGTGACAGTAACCGTTCGTCGGTTTTTGCTGTTGTAATAATAAACGTTCGTCGGTTTTTTGCATTAATTGAACAAATACTTTAGATAATTCTTCCATTTTTTCCCGTGAAGAAAGACGTATGTAAAATATAGAATGAATTTACTTACAGATTTTTCCTGTAACAAGTTCCGCTGGAGTATCTTTTCCCAGATACTCAAGTATATGACCGACTGTGTGTGTGGGGAGGGTCACTTTCAATGTTCTGGTAAATAGAAGTTTTTTTCTGCCGAAATCTTAGGAGTCCGTCGCCGGTTATTATGGAGATAGTGGTATGAAAGTTTTCTTTTTTCTTGTATGAATTCGAATATCTTGACGCCAGTTAATGTGGCAATAGAAAAAAAAATCTTTCCCGTACGAGTTTGAATACTTCGTCGTTAGTTGATGTGGCGTGAGAAAAATTGTTTTTCCGTGTGAAGTTCGAATAGCCAGTTGATGTGGCGATAGACGTAAGAAAGTTTTCCTGTGTAGAAATATTTCTTTTCCGTGTGAGTTCGAATACTTCGTCGCCAGTTGATGTGGACCTAAATTAGGACCATCAATAATAAGACAAACCCCAATGTAGGGTTAGACATATGTTAGACAAAACAATACAACGATACAAGATATACACATAGAAAAGATAAAAGAAATACTGTCCTGTAAGTCAGTCAGTGAACGCTACTAGAGTCTCCACAGAGTCTCAGCAACACACCGAGTGTTAATAACCCTCGGCTACATATAGTCCTATGACAAGTCCATTATCTTATGTGAGTAATACCCCACAACACTTACTTGGGAACTTATTACACCGGGGAGATCGTTAATATATATAAGGAAACGCGTGGGATCTAGAGTAGAGCCTTGAGGGACATCCGCGTTCGTGCGATAGTATTGAGAAGCATGACCGTTCGATACTACCTTCATTGTGCGGTTTGAAAGGAATGACTGGATTAGGTCAAACAGTTATCTAGTTGTACCATAGCCCCGCAGCTTGCATAGAAGGCCAGCATGCCAAACTCTGTCAAAAACTTTGGAGGCAGTTCGGGCTTCGCCGTTCTTGTCTAGAGCCTGGTGCATATACTCAGTGATGGTCGTAAGCATACCAGCAGTAGACCTGGTGAAGCGGAAACCATACTGTTTATTATATAAGAATCTGTGGGCTATGAGATGTTGTACTACCTCGGCGTTGATGATAGCTTCGAACACTTTGCTAAAGATCGGTAAGAGGCTGACAGAGCAATAATTAGCGGGTTCAGAGGATTCTCCGGTATTTTTATATATAGGAACAAGAGAGGTTGATTTCCAGCAGGCAGGAAAGCAAGAAGCAGAGAGGCAGTAGTTATAGAGTTTAGAGAGAACAGAGGAGAGTTCAGGAGCACATTTCTTTAGGACAATGATGGGTATTCTGTCATCACCGCTCGCTTTATGGGGGTCAAGCTTTGAAATTATTTTAGAGACCACCGAGGGAGTAATGTGTATGTCAGTCAGTTGGGCCTCGGTTCAGGGTGGGAAGTCGGGTACAGATACTCCAAACGAGTCCAGTGTCGAGTTGGTGGAGAACCTGCGAGCGAAGCACTCAGCCTTGTCTGTTGAAGAGGTGAGGACCTCCAATTCGTTGATTAGAGGAGGGGATTGAGGGATTGCCGCTGTTCAGCACACTTTTACAGGGCCTCCAGTCGTCTTTGGAGCCGAACTTACGTGATGCTACGCGCTGCTTCATTTTGGCTGCAAACATCAGCTTAGCTCCTTTAAGCATCTTCTTGCACTCGTTACCAGCCGAGGCAAAAAGGCGGTTGTTATGGTCCCATGCGTGACTCCGGTAAAGCCGGAAGAAGTGATTTCGGTGGGCAATGGCAGCCAAGTAGGTAGGGGAGAACCAGGGTGTGTGTGAGATTTAAGTCTCAACTTCCCGGCAGGGATGAAAGCATCGATGCCAGCCTTAACCCAAGAGGAGACCTCAGCCGCACAGTCTTCAACGGGAAGGCTAAATACTTTGTTCCAAGGGACGTCACACAGGAAATCGCGGAATGAGTCCCAATTAGCTCTTTGGTAGCAGTAAGATATTCTGTTGGTTTGAGGTTCTTGGATAGAGCGAGAGTGGAAAGAGATGCTAACGGAAACTACCGCATGGTCAGAGTTTCCAGAGTTGCTTGACATTGCAAGAATCAAGAGTGGAAGTAAAGCAGAGATCTAGTAGTAAGTTGTGTCCATTAGGGTTATTAGAGAAACACGTGGGGAACTCCACTACCTGAGTAAGAGACTGAGTGATTGAAAAATTCATGGTGTGGACACCAGCAAGATCTGTGACGGATTTCTCCAGCCACTTAGCGTGGTGAGCATTAAAGTCGCCAAACACAAATATATAGGCAAACGGATAGGAGGAAATGGCCTTGTCGATATTATTGGAGATGCTGTCAAGAACGAAATAGTCGGGAGATGAAGGGGGCGGTAGAGAAAGAAGAAATAGCTAACTGAGCTTAGATGGGAGAGAAGGAAACACATATAAGAATGATGTAGGGATTTAAGAGAGATCACCCTAGCTAGAGGAAGGCGTTCACTGACGTAAACACCAAGCCCATGTATGTGGACATTGGAGTGCTTCCTGAAGAGGGGAAGGTAGCCAGGGACGTAGAATTCAGAAGAGAGGATAGAAGGATCAAGGTTAGTTTCGCAGAGGGCTAGGATGTCAGGCGAGTTTAATTGGAGGAAGGATTCGACACTGTAAAAGTTGGAACGTTACCCCGTAGGTTAGTGAAGGAGATGTTGATGGGTTTGGTTGTTTTTTGATTAGCTGGTTTAGTTATGCTATTATGGTAGCATGAATTCATGGTTAGTGAGTTTTCTTAGAAGAGAGGCCCAGAGTAGAATTAGTAGGTCGCTGTATGCAGCAAGTTTGGTAGGTAAGCTGGCACAGACTGCAGCATAATGTGGCCTCAGGGTTGCCCACCGGAGGTTCATGCAGGGACACCCATCCATGCGCGACATGACACTACATAACACCCTGATATTATTTAATTGTTGATCAGAGCATCCTCTCTTGACGCTACGCAAGAGTTCGGGCTCCTAATTACCAGTCGGGAGCAGCAACCAGAAAACTGCCAACCCGGTACCCTCAGAATGAAGAGACGTTGCTACCATCCCCAATTACTACAAAAAGCTTGCGACAGCTCTATCACTAGGACCTGATGAGTGGAGAGAACCGGGATACTCCTTCCTAAACAGAAAACAATGCATGCGCCTCTACTCCTGTCTAAAAGAAGAGGGAGGAGTATGAACAGAGCGATAGAAGTGTCTATATGGCACTTAACTATATTCTTGGGAATTTTCTACTTTCAAGAATTGCTTTCTTTTATACCTTATAAGTATTAGTAAACTTACTGAAATTACAAATTATTTAATCTTTTAGTGTATCTATTTGTTCATTTTATTACCTTCCTAGTAAAAACTAAAAAAATTAAAATACCATTTCTAAATTTGCTACAAGAATATCATCCGGTGCTATGCTATGTCATGTGTAAAAATGTGTTTACTTGACTTGATAATTTGTTTTTGTTACCAAATTAAGGATGTTACGCAAAGATGAAACATTATTTTCGTTTTTGGTATTTCGTATCAAAGTTTCATTTTGCTGATGTCGTATGGAAAACATATAGCGATACATACTTATACTATAAAAGACACAAACACACACGCACACACGCGACACGTGAGCACATACTTAACGTAAATCTACCTCTTCTCCTCCTTATCTGTCTCTCTCACACTCTTTCTCATTTCATCACCCACATTTAGAAAGAGAATAAACAATTTAATTTTGGGAATATACAAATCAGTATGTAACATTTTATGTTTATTGACAGTATTTTTGAAAAAATATAAATAACCTCGATTTTAAGTACAGTCAGTTAGTTACGTGCCATACGTGAGACACGCTTGGGCGATCATGTCTCGACTGGGTGGTAGACTGATTGACAACCAAGGCTATAGAACCCAATCTCTCCTGTTATTTAACCTATAGGTGGAGAGAGAAGAGACGGAGTAACACCTTTCTCAAGGGTATTTGCGCGTAAGTAAAATGCAACGAATTCAACTGGAATTCGAACGAGACTCTCCGATTTCTCGTTCCGATCCGATACCAACTACACCACAACATGCATTCAAAGGTCAATTAGGCGCCATACGTGAAACACGCTTGGGTGATCATGTCTCGAAAAAATCAAGACTGACTGCGCAAAAGATTATCCCGCAGTAGGTTGCCATTGCTTTCTGCGGTAGACTGGTTGTCGACCAAGGCTACAGAACCTAATCTGTCCTGTCATTTAATCCATAACTGGAGGGAAGAAACGGATTAATACCTTTCCCAAGGATATTTGTGTGTAAGTGAATGCAAAGAATTCAACTGGAATTAGAACTCGGCTCCCCGATTCGTCGTTCCGAGTCGATATCCACTGCACCACAACGCACATCCTAAGGTACTACTCTATATTCATAAGGCATTCTGTGGATATTAAATGGTTTTGTTTTTCACGCATTTCTAGTTGACATTTTAAACTTACGTCAGTAAGGATGAAAGTAAATGTTATTTAAAAGGACAAACTTATTTCTTCTATTAATGAAATAATGCAGTTTTTATTCATAATCTACATTCATCAATTTCCACTTTCAAAACTGACAAAATATTGAAATTCTAACGTATTTACTTATATGATACCTCCGTGCATCGTATTTTTCAGCAATGGATTCTTCGAAATTTGTTCGGTGTAAAAAGGAAAAAGAAAGACATTGATTAAAATGGAAAAAAGAAACAACAAAAGAAATGACACATACTATTCCGACATTTTTTCGTCGGTTTCAGGATTTTTAAAAAAATTTCCTATCTTCTCTGTATGTTTTTTGTTGTTGTAACAATTTCAGCGTACCCTTCATCCCTGTTAGTATTTCAGATAAAAAAAAAATAACGAGAATAAGGGGAAGAGAAATTCATTTGATTCTAAGTCAGAATGCAGTTAAATTTCTAAAAGGTATGGTGAACTGAAATAGTTTAGCCTGTTTACTTTAATAGAAAAATAAGCAACGAAAATCAGGTAAGAAGGTAATATATTCATTTTTCTTTGTTAAAAGAATATTTCTGTAAAAATGGTAAGCACTGTTATTATTATTATTATTTGATATCCTTTCTGACTCTTAGATATTTCGGCTGAGTGATGATGATCATGGATGTACGTTGTGGTGCAGTGGATATCAGCTCGGAACGAGAAATCAGGGAGTTGAGTTCTAATTCCACTTCAATTCTTTGCATTCACTTACGCGCAAATACCCTTGGGAAAGGTGTTAATCCGTCTCTTCCTTCCAGTTATGGGTTAAATAATAGGTCAGATTGGGTTTTATAGTCTTGGCTGGCAATCAGTTTACCGTAGAAAGCAATGGTAAACTACTGCGGGATAATTTTCTGCCCAGTCAGTCATGTCTCTTTTCGAGATCGCCCAAAGCACTTATGGCACTTAAATGACTGATGATGTTCATTTATCAGCTCTTTCACGCAGTTTAGAAACACAGCACTTTCCTCAGTATATGAGCTGTTTCAAGCGGTGCTGCGATCTACGAACTCATAATTTTGTCATTATTATTTTCAGTTTTCTGCACAGCTTTTCGTTGTCAACCGAATTTATTTTATTATGTATGTTCTCTATCAAGTCGTACGGCATCAAACAGCACCTTGGGCATAATATTTGTAGAGTCAATCAACACAGACTTCTGAATCGATGGGATACTAGACTTTATTTTGATTTTCTTAATGGAGGGTATAAACCTTAAGACGCAATAGTAGCCTGAACGTCTCACATTCTGGTCAGTGTATTTTTTAAGTTTTTCAATTTCTTTAGCACACACCAGGAAACAGTCAAAACGTCGAGGAATCATTTTATTTTTATTTTTTCCAAGTTTAGACCTCTTACGTAGGTGTCAATGCAGATGAGAAGTTACTTCATCATGGTGGTGCTTGTCTTCTTTCTGCGCAAGAATTCTCTAAGCGCGAATGATCTGGATGACATTCTCCACCCCCTTGCCACACAGTCTATATTTGTTCGATTTACTGATAGATTGTCTTCTGGAAAGAATAAGTATTCAGTGTTTGGTCTTAGGCGTCTACCAGTAGGCTTTCAGTCTCCAGTTTTATTTCACCTTGCGTCAACCAATCCTACGAATCTTTTGTTTTAATGGCTTTGATGCCCCTTCTCAAACTGTCCATGAAATGGCATTACCTCTCTTGCTTTTAATTTATCTTTCAGTACCCTCTTCATAGATCCTTTTTTATTTTTTTTGTTGTTCTCGATGTTTTTACAAGGTTTTTGAATTTCATCACGTACTTTAGGTGTGTATCTACACTGTTTACCAGTTCAACGACCTATGTTTACGCACTCTTCAATCCCAATAAGTCGTCTACTCCCTTTCCATGAAGTGTATCCTTTTATTACATTTGACTTTTGGTGCAGAGTGTGTAACTATTTCCTTTTCCCATCCAACCATTCCTCCATTGTACCTCACCACAGATACAACCCAAGTATTAAGGACAGTTATAATATTATGGCCATACATCATGAATTTCAGAATAAGCAGAAACCTTTTCGTGTATGTCTCTCTAATCAGTTATTTCATAGTGTCTCCTAGGATGACATCCAGTTCCAGAATACCAAGGTATTTGTACCCAGTTTCTTTTGGGCCAACAATAGTTACTCCTGATAGTAATTCAGTTCCTTCAATAGCGACTCTTTTTCTTTTCTTCCTCGTCAATATTGTGCACTTCGAAATCCCAAACTTTATGCCAACAGTATATATTCACCGTTTGCACTAATAAACCGATCTTATTTCTAATATTTGGAAAGAATTTGAGATCATTCATAAAAAGGAGATAGTTGAAAATATTCTTGTATTCTTGATAATATTCATAATCGGCTTGTCTTAACTAAGACATATCCGATTTTTATTTTCTTTAAAATGGGATTAGATAATGGGATTAGAGCAAGCACCAAGAATAAAAGGGAGAAGAAATCGCTCTGAAATCTTGCTCTTCGTATACTGACAGACGCAAGCGCTTGATCGCAAGCATATAATATATAAAGACATATTGGTTTGCATATGGTTAATAATATTTTTGGCTACACCGAACATCTGTAGGCACTTCAGGACCCAGGAAAAGGGAACCATATCATAAACCTTTTTAAAAACCAATCCACGCCATACACATGTTTGTTTACTACCATTTGCAGTTTCGGGGCAGTTTTACTTTTATCAACTTTTACTTTTAGCAACTTAGTCTTTAGTTCCTACAGATCTTTATCGACAGTTTTTCTTTTTTTTTTTTAGGCAACATATTTATGAACATATCTCAAGATATGTTCATAAATCTTTTCTGATATTATGCCATTTAATAGTTTTCATCGGAGATTCAGGCAAGCAACGGGGTGATCATTTCCAACATAAGACTCTTTGATCTTATCCTTCATAATGAGTTCATATTTTTCCTTTAACATTCATTTAGCCACACACCCATTTACAACTCACTCATTTAACGCTTGTCTGTCATGCAAGTTAGAAAACCGTTTCAGACAAAATTCCAGAATACGGACCGAGGATTTTTCCGTTTGTTATAATCCTTATACGATCTAGAACATTTTTCGTCGTAATATTAATGTGTTGTTGTTGTAGCACGTGCAGTAGGTTTGGCTCAACATCTAACCAAGTTGTTGTATCACTGTGAGCGATAGGAACTCCGAAGAACACTGACCACAAAGTTTTCCAAATTTGGTAGATAAGAGACTCTATCGCTTCTGGTAAAAAGCTAAAAGAACTTTTTTCTGGTGAGTAGTATCAAAAGTCTATTTTGTTTGAACTGCTGATTTTTGGTCGTGTATTGCTTGATATGGTTTGATTTTGCTGTTGTTCTTTACCTAATCGGTTTCACAGATGTCTTGAAGTATTTGTCTTTGATCATATAGGTTCTTTAAATACTAGCCTTTTCACCATGCTTGTTTTTTCCCACTCGCTTCTGTGCCATGCATCTCTCTAGCTCAAATCTTTCCTTAGTTTCTGTATGCAGCCTTTATCATCATGTATTAGTATTACATAATTTCGAAAATAAAAATCAAACAAAAGAAAGAGAATGAGAGAGAGACAGACAGGCAGACAGACAGACAGATAAAGACAGATAGACAGACATACAGAGAGAGAGAGAGAGAGAGAGAGAGAGAGAGAGAGAGAGAGAGAGAGAGAGAGAGAGAGACATACATACAGACAGACAGACAGATAGAGTGGTAGGAGTGATTAGATTTGATTGTCCTGTCTGCGTGTATTATGAAGTTCCATAAAATTATTATAGGTCCTATGTCTTGAACCGGGTCTGGGGAGTATTTATGTCGGTTTTTTTGTACTCGCCTTACCGTAAAAGATGCAGATATTGACCCATAGTCATGCCAACGTTTCTATTCGTTGGTTGCTAATAACGTGTAATCTGATACAAGATGATCAATTGTTTCTGAATATTTATCACAAAATTCGCATTTCTGATTAACGCCATTTTTCAGTATGTGTGCTTGGTGATGTCTAGCTAGCAAACATTGCTTCTGTGTAACAAGAACAAAACTTACAGTTTCATCTTTAAATCCTGCACTACGTAACCACTGATTGATTTACATGGTTTGTCTACACCAGTTTGTTTGGTACGGGCAGATTATTGATCATGAAGAGGCTTATCTTGCGATAGTTTCTGCATTTGTTACATTGGATTTCGCTTTAACAATTTAGATGTAGTATGTTTTACTTGCATTTAACCCATTTGAAAATCCCTTTTGAATTTGTTGGCTTCCTTTATAACGGAATAAAGTTTTATTTCTTTCATGTTCTTTGACAGAGATTATCATCCAATCTTTTGAACTTTCCAGATATCTTTGAAGACCGATGGCTTTAGTTTTGTAAGGGCAGTTCTAGTTGAACTAATCATCTGCCTTCTTCGGATCTGGACACATAGAGACGATCAACATTGGCCTTAGGATGATGCATGCGGTGGCAAGTGAGAAGCTTTCTCGTTTTGATATCCATTTGCTTAAATTGAGCTTCGGTTCAGTTAAGAACATCGAAATTGCATTGCAGCACAGGGACAACTAAAGTGTTTATGGTTGATGTTCTGTTTTGCGAATTCAATTCGTTATTTATCAGCTGACACGCACCTCTTGTATAATTTTCTTACTTTTCTTTCATTTGGGTAATAGTAGACTCCTGGGCATTTATAGGCAGCTTCTTGTTCTAGTTTCCTAATCTTTGTGATAAAGTTTAGATTTATTGTGTTCTGTACTTCTCCGTTTCTTTAATATTACTTTTACATATTTATGCAATCCGAAATCCACACCGATGTCATCACTGAAACATTTTATAGTATTGAAGATAACTTATTGGTGTCTTTGACGAAGAGGTAGAAATCATCCATATATAATAATAATAATAATAATAATAATAATAATAATAATAATAATAATAATAATAATAATAATTTTTTTTCTTTAGATATTATAAAAAAATTTTTTTTCTTTTTTTTTTTTTAACAAACTACTCTAGTAATATTGATGTTTTGTTTCGTTGAGCCGTCTTTCTCCTTGAATTCCAATCGCGTCTATGTCAGATGTTGCTTGGCAGCCCATTTAGGAGAAGGAAAACTCCGAACAACAACCCGCAACTCAAGGTGTTAATCGTGCCGAGGAGTGAATGGCTACTGCGTTATGAGGTCACAAACGATTCCCTACAGGCTTCGGGACCCTGTTTGTAAAAGACCGTTACCCAACGTGCCGGGCAACTTTGGGTGGACTTTTGGACCCATGCGTCACTCGTGGGAAAAACATGAAAAATACAAATAGAAATAAAAAGTCCAGTATGGCTCTTCCAATGGATAAACAGGGAGCCCGTCCTTCAGGAGGGAACCTACCTGAGGTCGAAAAATCTGCCATAGGAACAAACTCCTACACAAAGAATGTATCTTCAGTTCCCCACAACCAGGATAATCCTAATGATGGTTCTGAAAATTCACCAGCTAGATCTACAACCGTATATTTAAAGAAAGAAAAAATAAAATGGTCTCGTGAGGAGTACAAAGTCGTTATGACTGCATTTCATGAAGCGTTACTCAAACCTAAAAAAAAAACATGACTCGCCAAACATATGACATTTGGCGTGAAAAAGTTGGTCAAGCAAATAGAAAGTATATTTACGAAAATAAATTGGCCAATGTACGTAGGTACATTATTCGTAATAACCGACTGACAGAGGCTGAAATTCATGAAATTAAAAGAATTGTAACAAGAAGAGTCGAATCAACAAAATATGAAAAGGAACCGGAACCAGAAATAAAAAGTAATAACATCAAACAAATCACAGGTCATAATGTAGAAACCGTGAAACACGCAAATCACTGCGAAGATAATGATGTAAGTTTAAAAGTGCTGGAAAGGTGTGATCTGAGTCTGAGTCAGTTAAAAGACAAAAATAAAACGAGTTCAGAACACATCGAAGATAATTATTTGACGGAAAATAAGAACAATATACAGGAAGCCAAGATAGAAATAAAAAACCATCTAAGTCAAATACAAAGTATTACAATGGAGGAACGTGAACAGCTCCCAAAATTCCAACCAACAAAACAAAACCTCCGAACTATTAAACTGTACAATGCAGCACTGAAATCAATACTGGATGAAGACCCTCATACAAATCTTAACGAAGTAATATATGCATCAGCAACAGCAGCAACAAAAAAATTAAATATCAAAATAAAAACAAGGCAGTCTCGCAGACGTGAAGATCCACCTTGGAAAAGAAAAATTGAAAAAGAAATCGAACAACTAAAAAGTGAACTGTCAGTACTGGATGAACTGAGTAGAGGAATAAATGTAAGAACTAGGAAAAGAAGAAGAGCCGAAAAAAAATATAACATCAGGAATGAAAATGACGTCTTATCAAATAAAGAAAAAATAAAGCAAAAAATCCAACTGAAGGCTCAAAGAATAAGACGCTATGAAAAAAGAGCAAGATTTTACAGACAAAACAAGATCTTTCAGACTGATACAAAGAGATTTTACAGGGAAATAGGTAAAAAAAAGAATTGAAGTGACAGTACCCCCCAGAATGGAAGAAGTCACACAGTTCTGGGAAAAGATATGGGCTTGCCCTAAAGAACTTAGCAAGGAAGTACATTGGATTACGCAGGAGATAGAACGAATGAAAAATAAACCCGAACAGACATGGTCTGGAATTACAGAAGATGATGTTAAATTTGCACTAAAAAAAGCACACAATTGGAAATTCCCAGGTATAGATAAAATTCCTAACTTTTGGCTATATTATTTAAATGCAGCACATAAAAAAATAGCCAAAGAACTTCAAGAAATGGTTGACGATCCCACTAAAATTCCTGCATGGATGATCAAAGGAAATACATTTCTTCTACCCAAGAATGGTGACACAAACAACCCGAAAAACTACAGACCAATTACATGTCTTCCGACAACATATAAACTATTAACATCTATTTTACCAAAACAGACATATTTATTCTTAGAAAGAAATGACATGATACCGCTTGAACAAAAAGGGTGCAAACGTGGCTGTTATGGTTGTAAAGACCAATTGCTAATTAACAAACTGATCCTGGAAAACTGCTACAGTACAAAGAAAAATCTTAGTACTGCCTGGATAGACTACCGAAAGGCAATCGATAGTGTGCCACATTACTGGATTTTAAAGACTTTAAATATATACAAGATATCGCCCGTCATCATCAATTTCATCAAACAGTGCAGATCTATATGGAAAATAACCCTTTACCTCAATCATATAAATGGAACCTATAAGTCTGATGAAATAAACATCAAAAGAGGTATATTTCAAGGTGATTCTTTATCTCCCTTACTATTCTGCATATCATTGATAGCACTAACCAGTCAACTTAATAAGACAGAATGTGGTTATAAAATAGGCCAAAAGAAAATAAGCCATCTATTTTACATGGATGACTTAAAGTTATATGCTAAGAATGATAATGAGCTGGAAGGTCTTCTGCAAACTGTAAAATGCTTCAGCGAAGACATTGGAATGAAATTTAATTTGAATAAATGTGCTAAAGCTACAGTTTTACGTGGATCAAAACAAGAAACATCCTCAATTAGCCTAGACCCTGCTGTAACAATAAAAGAATTGAAACCAGAAGAAGCTTATAAATACCTAGGTGTAAATGAGAGCGAAAACATTCACCATAAAAAAATGAAAGAAATAGTGCGTAAAGAGTACTATAGAAGGCTACGAATGATATTAAAAACTGAATTAAATTCACAGAACAGAGTTATGGCCATTAATAGCCTTGCAATCCCAGTTGTCCAATATAGCTTCAACATCTTAAACTGGACTCTAAACGACATCAGGCGAATGGATGCTAAAACAAGAAAGCTTCTTTCTAAGCATAAGATGCATCATCCAAAGGCTGATGTAGACCGTCTATACATACCCCGTAAAGAAGGTGGAAGGGGTCTTATTCAGCTGGAATTGTCATACACGACAACAACTATTGGCTTACTAACATACATAGAAACAACAAAGGATTGGATGATACAATTAGTAAGGCAACATGAAGAAAGAAAGAAAAAATATTCAATAATAAAAGAAGGCAGTAAATACAAACAAGATTTACAGTTAGTAGATTCTGTAGAAAAGCAAAACAGAAGCCAAGAACCAACTATTGCGGCAAAAAATATGAAAATGAAAGCCAAAGATAAAGCTCTTGAAAAGATGAAACAACGCTGGGAAGACAAACCTCTGCATGGCCAATATCCAGTACGTGCCAATAAATCCAATGTTGACAAAGTTAATACTCATCGATGGTTACGTACATCTGGATTAAAGTCTGAAACTGAAGGATTTATACTTGCAGCACAAGACCAAAGTCTTTTCACGAGAAACTTTCAGGCAAATATTATGCATAATAATATGGATCCAAAATGCAGGTTTTGTGATAAACACCAAGAAACAATAGACCACCTAATGGCTGTTCTGTGCTTGCCCCAAACGAATATAAAAATCGCCACGATAGAGTTGGTCAATATTTACATTGGGCAATGTGCAAACATTATGGAAAATCTGTAAACAAACACTGGTATGAACATCATCCAGCACCGGTTACAGAAATAGAAGATGTAACCATTCTATGGGATTACACCATCTACACAGACAGAAAAATTGAAGCAAACAGGCCAGACATTATTGTTAAAAACCAGAAGGAGAATACTTGTCTATTAATTGATATGGCTTGTCCAGCGGATTGTAACATAGCAATCAAGGAATTTGAAAAACTGTCAAAATATAAAGACCTGGAAATTGAAATAGAAAAAATGTGGAAATTGAAAACAAGAGTTGTGCCAGTGATAGTAGGTGCACTTGGAATGATAAAAAATGGAACAAAACAACACATTGAAAGAATCCCTGGAAACCCCAGCTTAAGAGATATACAAAAAATTGTCTTATTAAGTACAGCCCACACACTAAGGAAAACTTTATCTATGTAATGCTGGGGATGATAGGGAAGATAGAAAAACATGAAATGGAGTCATAACAACACGCCACTACCTGCCTTAGGTCTCCTCGCAGACTTGGTTGGTAGTGAGACCAAAGCAGAAATCGAAATATGATGAAAAATGACATAATAATAATAATAATAATAATAATAATAATAAAAGAAGGCAGTAAATACGAACAAGATTTATATTTAGTAAATTCTGTCAAAAAGCAAAACAGAAGCCAAGAACCAGCTATTGCGGCAAAAAGTATGAAAATGAAAGCCAAGGATAATGCTATTGAACAGATGAAACAACGCTGGGAAGACAAACCTCTGCATGGCCAATATCCAGAACGTGCCAATAAATCCAATGTTGATAAAGTTAATACTCATCGATGGTTACGTGTATCTGGATTAAAGTCTGAGACTCAAGGCTTCATTCTTGCAGCGCAAGACCAAAGTCGTTTCACTAGGAACTTTTAGGCAAATATTATACATAATAATGTGGATCCAAAATGCAGGTTCTGTGATAAATACCAAGAAACAATAGACCATCTAATCTCAGGATGTTCTGTACTTGTCCCAAATGAATATAAAAATCGTCACGATAGGGTGGGGCAATATTTACATTGAACAATGTGTAAACACTATGGAAAATCTGTAAACAAACACTGGTATGAACATTACCCAGCACCGGTTACAGAAACAGAAGATGTTACCATTCTATGGGATTACACTATCTACACAGACAGAAAAATTGAACCAACTAGGCCGGACATTATTGTTAAAAACCAGAAAGAAACAACTTGCCTATTAATTGTCATGGCTTGTCCAGTGGATTGTAACATAGCAAACAAGGAATTCGAAAAACTGTCAAAATATAAAGACCTTGAAATTGAAATAGAAAAAATGTGTAAATTGAAAACAAGAATCGTGCCAGTGATAGTAGCTGCACTTGGAATGATAAAAAAAGGAACAAAACAACACATTGAAAGAATCCCTGGAAACCCCAGCTTAAGAGATATACAAAAAATTGTCTTGTTAAGTACAGTCCACACACCAAAAAGAACTTTATCTATGTAATGCTAGGGATGATAGGGGAGATATAAAAAACATGAAATTGAGCCATAACAACGCACCACGACCTGCCGTAGGTCTTCTCGCAGACTTGGTTGGTAGTGCGACCATAGCAGAAATAGAAATATGATGAAAAATGACAACAACATAATAATAATAATAATATTCCGGGTCTCACCACATATCTAACGTTAGAAATGGTTTTATGACTTTTTCCACTAAAAATCTTTTGTAAAACAAAACAAAACAAAAACTACCTAAGATCACACGCATTTTACATAGATAAATCTCTTCGTAATGTGTGAGCTGTTATTGTTTTATATACTTACCAATTTCTCTAATTTCCAAAAATATATGTGACTTACTTTCGAGCATTTCGATCGCTTGATCCATCCTCATATATTGCGAATATATATATATATATATATAAATTTTCTTTTAATTCTGATCTCTCTCGCACAATATATATATATATATATATATGTGTGTGTGTGTGTGTGTGTGTGTGTGTGTGTGTGTGTGAATTTCCTTCTAATCCTGATCTCTTTCGCAATATATATATATATATATATATATATTGAGAGAAAGCGAGAGCGAGAGAAGATTTTTTTTCCAAGGATATTCATTGTTGGTGAGAATATATAATTGGACCGGACACGACTGTCAGAATCTACTCAGCCCATCTCACCACATCTGCCAGAACTGTCCTCCTTGCTGCCTCAGCGTCAAACTCGACGAATTATGACTCATTCACCCTCTCCTTCCTCTTACCCGCCATAATTAAAACATCACTTGACGCTTTCTCACATCGACCCGTTCCGCTTCCTTTAGCGGGAATCGACCTGGTCTGTAGTTGTTAACAAATATCATCGTGTCTTAATTTGTGAACAGTGTCACATTACGAGTGGACCGTAGGATGTGATAAAGGCACACACATGGATTTGAATGGAAAATGTTGAAGGAAAAAGTAATATCAGTCATTTCTTTAAAAACAATTTAGCAACACTAATGAATGAAATGAAATTAGTAGTCAATAAAGCCGTATGAAGGTGATAACGACGTTTTGAATTATTAGGTGAGTGCAAAACTTTTCAATAAAAATCCATTTTCCACTGTGTAATCAATTCTCTAGTTAAAAAAGGGATTAAATTAAAAAAATATATACACTGGAAACATTTACAAATACCTATTATTTTCAATAAAATTGTAGCAATTAAGTATAAGTTTTTTTCAAGCGATAACAGCATTTTTTAATGACATGTATAGGGCATGAGCAATAATAGCTTTCCGTAGATTCCTTTTCTTTATTATCTTTATTATCTGCGAATTGCTATCTCAACGATTTTAAATTCAGAATAATTCTTCTGTTAGACTGATACGCTGTTATTTAACTAATGGAGTAAGGTATCTAACTTCCTAGTGTGAGTGTGGCGGGGATAGATGAATTCTAATCTTTCTCAGTGGCATAAGTGCGAAAGTGATTACAATATTCTAAACCGGAATTCGAACTGAGCACGCCGACAATCGCACATCCAGTTGACTCACACTTTGTAAGGAAATGATGACGCACTAAAGATTGTGTCCGTAATAATTAATTGTAGCTTCAGTTAAAACTGACTCAGTTTTTGTTTTTTCTTCTCTAATATATGTTTCATTAAAAATGATTAACATAGTCCTCTTAAGATTTATTGAGTTTTTCTTGTGCACGATCAAAGAAATTCGTTTTTGCTATCTCAAACATGGTCAGTACATGTAGTCGTTGTGTTTGAGAATTAAAATATTTCTACATATGAGCAACCTACACAACATTTGCAATAGCATACGAGAAATCCTTGAAAATGGCCAAAAGATCAGAAGAAAGCGCTCGGAACGAACAACATTTGAACAATGTTTACACCCACTATTTCTTCCTCCCCACAAAAATATTTTCACACTATACAAGAAAAACACATTAAAAACCTAACAGAAGTTCCTTGCCAACATCTCTCTCTTTCACACACACACACACACACACACACACACACACACACACACACACACACACACACACACGCAAGCAAGCATATCTATAATACAGGTCCATACACGGCGCGATGCGTAAATTATAGCCAGTTTATATTTTTAATTTCGCGCATGCACGTTGTTTATGTTGTCAACTGCACAGTTGGACAGTTGAATACCGCCCGTGAGAAAAAGCGCACCATGACACAATTTATTCCGTCAGAAATTTGGAAACGATTTGCTGTACTATTTTGAATTCGCACCGGAAGCTCCTATACGAACATTTCAGAGTGCTTGGGTGTCAATCTGAGGATTGTACAGAGGATTCGGAAAGAGTCGAAAGAGTCTAATGGCGATTACAAACAAGTTTGGAGTAATCACTAGCAATGGAGACGTTATGGCTCCATCATCTTCTCACAGGGGTTCAGACTCAACACGCAGGCCTACATCAAGTGCTGACCTATGTCAAGAGAGTAGCTTTGCGAATATCCTATGTGTGGCAATAAGACACTGCGCCATGCCCACACAAGCAGAAGAACCCAATTTCTGCGACCACGTCACTTCTTATACCTAGCCACCTATTTCACCAAACTACAATCCCCTTGATTATTATGTGTGAGCGAGAGGTCAATAAAATTCCTTGGAACACCAAAGATGAACTAAAAGCAAGGATTATAGCAGCATTTAGCAATTTAAACAAGGCACGTCTAAAAGAGCTGCAGGTGATTACGAAGTCATGGTTCAAGCCAATGGCGTTTTTATTGAGTACTCTTTTTAATCATTAGTATTTAAAAATATTTTTGCGTAATTTTGGTCGCTATATCTGTTGAAAAGAATTGTCATTTTTTTTTTCATTTTTGTGTAAATTAAACGACATTTTATCCATCTCACCCTGTATATGTCTTTTGTGGTCAAATGATAAATATTAATTCAATAAAATAATGTTTTTCTCTATATTCTCATGCATTTTCCTTTTTCTTTTATTATATATCAATTTGAGAAAAAATGATTAAAGGTAAGTCAAAATATTAGGAATAACAAATTTTGCAATGGTATGAATAATTGAAATTTAATGAATAATTTGCAATGTTATGAATCATTTGGTGTTAACTATAAATTGAATTAAAACTGTATTTAAATAATACAACCCCAGTGACACATTAAAATTGGGTACTCTAAGTTATTAAATTAAAATAAATATCATCAGAACACATTTTTTAAAAATTATATGACGATTTCATTTTGACAATATTATACAAATTTCCGACACATTTATGCAAATATTGAAAACGGAGTTGAGAATCATTGTCAACCTTGTACAATTTTTGATGTAACGATTGCAACATTTACTCAAAGGAAGATTTTTGTTGTAATTTATTTTTTTCTATGAGCATTACTGCATCATGTTAACTGATTGTGACATTCTCTTGCAAACCAGTTTGCGCATTTTATAAGACAATGCATACAATGCCTTCCTTCAAAACATTTAGATAAACATTTATTATCCGACGTGAAATTGTTTCTTTCTAAAAATGGATACATTTAACTTTGTTTTTTAGTGAAAATAAATAACAAAAGAAAATTTTCCATTTTTTAAATAAGGTTGATCTCATTTTTGTGGTTGTATTCATGTGTCTTGATTGTTTTCGTTGAATATACGTCTTTTTGTTATTGGTTTTCTTGTTATGAATTAATATTGCCAAAAAACAGAAAGTATATAATAAAAGTGCTTAAAATAACTGAAATCGTTCACAATATTTAGATTCCGATGACAAAACTAAATAATAAATGACATAAAACTCGAGTTTCACACGAGTTCAATGCACCTCTGCTTTCTTCGACTCAAAATAACTTCACATATACCTTATTATATATTCCTGTATGTTTGTACAGATACACAAATATATGTGGATTTTCATATCTATTTACCTTTTTCTATCTACTAAAAGTGCTAGCATTCATACATTTTGTGAATTCTAAAACAAATTCAGCAAAGATTTCGAAAAAAGAAATGCCCTGAAAAAACATAAAAGTAAAATAAATGAACAAAATTATCAGCAAATACGTTAAAGAAAAATATTTTTAAAATCTATACGATTTGACTTCTTTGAAATTTGAAAGCAAATGTTGACTGCAAATGACACTGGCTGACATGCTGCGTTCCTGGTGCCAAATAACAAGTCACATCTGTTCGCAGAAATTCGAGAATGTCGAATTTTTGTCCAGGGTTCAACAGAGCAGCAGTGCATAGCGTGTGAGCATTGTAAGCTTTTTCTGAAACTATTTCAAGCAAAAGAATTATACGTAAAAATGAATTTGAAAAATACTACGCAATAGTTTTTCTTTTTTTTTCCACGATATCTTAATGACATTCACAAGGGCATTCTGACGAACAAAGTCGTTGTCACATATTTCTTCGATCTCAGATATGATTTCGTGATCGTTTTGTTAAAGATGCAGCAATATTTAGGAAAACAAAGCCAGACAAATAAAAGGACAAGAGGAAGGAATTATGAGTTACGCGAAATCCACTGAACAGAAATGATTTCAATCGTCATTAAACATTTTTCTCTCTACTTATTATACCATAAGTATTTCTATGGTAATAAATTGATTTAAATTTATTGCATAAATATAAGAAAAAATTATTTTCGCTATAAAGAAAACAATAAAATTGAACATTTACTTTTGTTTCAGTACATGCTGCTATCTTGTATTAATTTTATGATACCAACATCTAAGAACTTATTTTTCACAGTAAAGAACTAATCTACATAACATGTTCAGTCCTCCAAATTCATTTTGATCGAATGGTATAATATCTGGTAAATAAAGAAACTAGTTCCTCAGATCAAGGATTATAAATAGCTTTGAGCGAGTGAAGCCTGTAAGTCTTGGCAAAAACCAAACTTCTTCGAACCACTTGGCGCTACAGAATCTTAAACAAAGAACTTTTCCAAATAACTGAAATCAGATCACTTAAGAACTTTCAACAGCAGCAACAAGTCCTGGGTATGACGCCAAACTACATTCAGCAGCAATCGAGAGATTGAAGGTTTTGAGGAGCGTAGAATCACCTTTTAATTGTTGTTGTTCCCAGGTCCATCAAATAGAGAACCCCTATACAAAACACTATGAAAGTATAAAAGTATATTTTTATAGTAAACATTGCAGTAATACATTTTCATATAAGAAAGAACCAACAATACCGATGAGCATCAATACATTTTTAAAGTAAAATGACGTTGAAGTCATACAATTGCATTGAAAACATATTTACTTAAAGCCATAAAATTGTGTTCAAATTAGGTAGATTTAGGCATTAAAAAAACAACAGAGGTTGATATGTAGCCAAATAAAACCAACTAACCAACAGCAGCAACTACTAATATGGATATCGCTGCAACTGAAAGAGAAAATAATGATGTCACGTGTATAGTATACAGTTCAAATTATAAACACGTGAAAGTCATGATTGAGGCAAATCTTTTTTATTTGTTTCGATGATTCTTCTCTTTTAATATAAAAAGTTCCCAGTATTTGCAGTATTTTCTTATTGTTTAAGTGATGCAAAATTGTGATATTGTTTCCTAAATATAAATTATCAGTGGCATTATGGTGATGTTTAATGCGAATGTAAATTGCACTCTTTCCAGAAAGATGGGAAGTCAGCGAGACCAATGTATATGACATCAAAACGTAAACGTAATTTGGACTATGACGTTGAACTTTTGCATAGTATATTTTTAGAAGTTTTAGTAATAATGATAATAATAATAAAAAACTTGACAGTAATACTAATAGTTTATATATATATATATATATATATATATATATATATATATATATATATATATATATATATATATATACACACACGATTGAGCCCTTTGGAGAGGAAAATTTTAAAAACATTACCACTTCTGCGATTTACGCGTTACTCCTCAGCAGTGAATTGAGTTCTTGGCGTGATTGGTGTGTGTACACACCACTTATATATAACACGTTAAAATTCTCCCTCTCTCATTTTATAGCTTAGGGAGTAGAGACTCTGACTGACACCAAATCGGTCGAGTTTCTATCCCGGCCAGAATCAGTCGTTCTGGTCTTGGGGATCAGGTACCAATTATCTCAGCAACGCCGAGTTTTCGCTTACCTGGCGATTAGCTCGGAATCGGTTGCATCTAAATGACAAATTCTTATATGGGGCTTGGCGGATTTGCCAGATTATGAACGCTGCAATCTTGGCTTGGAAGAAACGGCTTCGCACGCCATTGCTCGCGGGTTCGGGTCGGCGATTTGACTGCTCGTATCGCGCCATGAGAGCTTGTGCTCATTGAACATGCATTCGATTGTGATAATGTGTCACCCCCGTTTTCTGGGATGAAGCGTATGGTGTTTCTGTCGCTTCTAGCCACGGCTCGAATGGTGATTTGGACGACGCGAAAGGAGGAAGTCTTGCGAGGCCAGTGTCTTTCAGATCAGAACCAGATCCGATATTTTGAGCACCAGCTTAGATTAGAACTGATTGGAAACGTTTGATCTCGACAGCCTTCAGCAAAATGTGGGTAAATGTGGCGAGCCTGGTTCGCGTGAACGGAGCTAGCCTTGATTTTCTCTTCTAGATCTGCTGGTTACATGGAGGTGGATTCCTTTGGAAACCTCCCCTGGTTAAGGTAGCTCTTTTTGTGTACCTAGTTAATGTGAATGAATGTGTTCCCAGCCTGTACCCTGCTTTCTAATTTGTTATGATCCAATTCGAGATTCCCAACCTCCCCAGTTTGTTTTGGCCTCTTTTTTTTTTTTTTATCTCGGATGGGTCAGCCTTTGATTTTCCCATTCCTTTAATTATTTTTACCCCTCCCCACTCTCTTAGCAAGTGTGCCTCTTGATTTCGCCGTTTGGCGGAATACAGCGGCCACTTTTTTGTGGGATGGACGGGTCTTACTAACATCGTTTATTTTGTTTTAAAAATTGAATTGTATTTTAGTTTGGTATTGGGTTCATTCCCCTCCCATCATTTCATTTTTCTTTAAATGTTTTAAATTATATTATATATTGTACATAGCTGCATTTTTATTGTCATGGGTTTGTTTCCCCGTTTTAGGTTCCCCTTGTAAATTTGTGATATTGTGGTGATTGAGAAGTGATGGATTGGTTCTTGTGGTGAATGTGCAAATTATAATGAGTGATTGGGCCGTGTTAGTGTTTAGCTAGGTATAGGATAGATACTGAAGACCACCCTCTACCCATCCATTTTGAGGCCTTCTGCCACAATTTGTATGTTTTATGCAAATAAATATATTGGCCAGAAGCAAGTAGATGTCTAGCAACACTGATGAACTGTGATACTGTGAAACAGGCTTATATGTGAATGGCAAATATATATATATATATATATATATATATATATATATATATATATATATATATCTTTGGATTACATTTTAATTGCTTTTTTAAAAAACTTTGCTGGGGTACATTTAATTGCAATAGTGCAGCATTTTATTGTTTTTTTCTATCGATGAGATTAGGATTTTCTTGCGTTGTAATAATTAATTTTCTGTAAGAATGATTTCGTTTGTTTATCGACAATATGATTAGGGAAGCCGTTATTACAAAAGGTTTGTTTAATATTTAATAATTATTTGTGAAAAATTGTTTTTTTTACATGAAGAGATGATTTTGACATGGTTGATTAGCAAATGTATGAGATTTTGCAATTGGTTAACGTCCTTCATGAGAAGGAAAATGTCATCAATGTACCAGGTGTATATGTTGTATTTGTTTGGTGCGCTAAGCATTGTATTTTCTAGATAAACCATATAAAAAATATAATAGAAAAACAAGGTCCAACAGGAAAATCTATATTGATCCATAAATATATTACAAGATATTATGCATTACCTCCCCTTTTCTTTCGAAAACCCCAAAACACTCTTATTTTAAACACACGATAAAGTTAAAATAAAATCTATTATGTACATTATACATAACCGAATAAATGAAAGTTCAATTTATGGAGAATTTTTCTTATGCAGAAGAACAGAGGACTTATAATATCGTTATCTTATATATTGTTATTTCAAATAAATATGCAATTTGTACATCTGCGGCCAAAATAACTTTTACGTCTGTTTACGATCAAATTCTTCGACAGCATTTTCATGACTGCAATAACGAAAATAATAACACAAGAGCTGAAAAAAAAATGAAATTTTCACGAATATGGGAACTTATTATTAATGGAATCGTCATGTTTTCATACATATATAAATTATATGGAATAAATAAAATGATGAACGTCAAT
This sequence comes from Ascarosepion bandense, assembly GCA_037127315.1. Taxonomy (NCBI): domain Eukaryota; kingdom Metazoa; phylum Mollusca; class Cephalopoda; order Sepiida; family Sepiidae; genus Ascarosepion; species Ascarosepion bandense. The sequence continues at coordinate 1,909,243 of JBBBDQ010001889.1, forward strand.
TTCAGTATAAAACTAACACTAAGTTAAAGAATCAACTTGTGCTATTTCCATGTCTGGTAAAGAACGCTGAAAAAGTGTACAATTTTCTATTCATGACATTTTGAAAGGAAATTTTGGACTAATGGAAGACCGATATTCTTGAACGAAATGTGTTTTTCTTTTATCTTAGACTTTAATTTTACTTTTTATAGATTGAAAATTGAAAGAAAACTGATAACTCCAACAGATTATAATTTTGTTTAAACTCTATCTTGATATAATAAGTTAGCGAAACCTGTGATTAACAAATATATATCGTCAAGGAAAAAGGAAGAATAAAAAATGGATGAAGTAATGGGTTAATATGACACAGGATATGAATGTCCCTTATTCAGCCTACCTCTTTGTTTTTTCTCTTTTAAGAAATTGACAGCACCCTTCCAGCTACCTGCCAATGAGCGCGTTCTAACACAATTCTAAGAATTACTCACGGTTTTTTTCACGCGTTTTAAGACAGCTTTACTATGATTTATAGAACTGACATTTCATCAACATTCTGAATTTAGCAGAAGCATTTACAAAAATCCACGCGTCCCGCAATTATTAACCCTTTCATTTTTTGACGAAAAGACTTCATGCTAAACAGTTTATAATTTGTATATAATTTGTCGTTCATCAAACAACTAGACGAGAAGCATGAGTACACACATGCACACGTACAAACGCGTACGTATACAAATTTAGATATAAAGCTTTTAAATATGTTCACATGATATAGC